>JAPTHN010000132.1:0-410507 GCA_026936325.1 Platynereis dumerilii
ATGGAACACTGCAATTGATATTCTCCTTAAAAATTGACAAAGATTGGAACAGCTCCTCTTATAAACATGATGAAGCTGAAGGACATGGATGATGGGGTTGAAGAGTATGTCGTTTGGCGTAATATGTATCTTGTTGACATTTCGATTGTGAATAAAATAATATATATCATACAATCATGGACTTCGGTTGAGGTCAATATTATACAATTATGGAATTCGGTTGTTTTGTTTTTTATCACCTGGTTTTACCCCGAATTTTTAGTAATAAAGAAAGACAATTTTCTGCCATTACAAAAATGTGACGTCACCATGGAGCAACAATGGCTATGACGTCACAATCCCATTGTTTTGTCCATTGCTTTGTTTGTGACGTCATCAGGCAGCTGAAATGCTGGTGATGTCATAACCATTGTTAAAAAATATCACCCTTTAAAGGATCACTTCAATCTTTTTCAAACTTTGATATGTGGTTCATTCCTAGGAAAAAATAATAGTGGTAGAGTCATTCGGCTAGGAGATCAATATTAAGGGAGTTATTAAGTGTCAAAGTCGGCACTATTTGATGTATCTACGCGCCCTGTACAGATGCACATAAATCAGTGACGTCACCATGGATGACGCCACCATGAAACAATGAAATGACGTCACAATCATATGACAGACAGATTCCCGAGCCCAGGCACGCTGGCATCATGGCTCGCATAATTTCACGTTCTGTTTACTGGCCTATCTTTTATCTACTTTGTATCTGTTTAATCAATCTATCTATCTATTCTTTATCTACATCAGACCATGCTGTCTAGCTGTTTATCTGACTGTCTATCGTTCTGTCTACTAATCATTGTATCAAACAGAATTCAGAATTCCTGTTAACCTCTCAAGAACGTGATAGCTCTTCTATAATAGCCTAAGCTAACCGTAAATCATATAGGTTCCTCTTAGTTCCTGTGTGTTTTGCTTTTTCATAAAAATGTTTTTTTCCCTTGTTTTTTTTTTTTTTTATCATCTATTATGTATTGGCCTACACTGAATGTTAATCGAAATTGTGGCAATTTAATGGAAATGCTAATTTTATCAAACTATTTTAGTTAACATTATACTCTTATTGCTAGCCGCTACATTGTAACAAGTGACATATTGTCAGTGCATCAAGGTGCGCCAAAATGTAGTGGGAGGAGTCAATAGTGATTGGCAGATGGAGCGCCAGCGGAGCTCAGTCATTTGCACATCGGCTCCACCCACAAATGTTTATTCATGAATGGACGTCCAATCATCTGCATTCAAGTGTGACGTTCTCGACTGATCATCAAGTAGAGAACACAAACGTGAAAGGCAGCTGACAAGCAGTCTAAAATTTTTGTTTTTGTTTTAAAAACAGTTAGTGTTGCTTAAAACAATTGTTTTGCTTCTTCTTATGCTTCTTCAAAGGTCTTAAATAATAACTAAAGCAGAATGTCCGCAAATGTTATCATAATTATACTGGTAATGTTGGAAACTTTTCATTGATGGTCAATTTGATGACCAACCCCATTTTAGGCAGATTATGGCATGGTGCTCCAGCTAATTGCAGGGTTTGAGGAGTCGACATATAAAGACCCAGTCCAGGTTGCTGTCAATCTGATTCTGGCTCTCAAATAGATCCCCCCCCACCCCTTCTGTGCCCGTCCCTGGTCCTTTTGACAATCTCAGTGGTCAGATGGAGTTATTGATCAGAAAAGAAGTCTTGATCCATTTGTATTTTTTTTTGTGCATAAATTATGGAACATTGAGTGGTCTTTTGCGAGATTGAAAAATTGCTGACATTGCAAATTTGGATTTTGCAAGGTCAATGCAATCATGTGCTCTTTACGATGAGGTCAGTCTGGGTACCGTAATATGGGGTGCATAGGGACACTTGGGTGAATCGGGACAGACTAGGAATTTGTTTTTTTCTTAACTGCAACTGCTTCTACTTAAGCTAGGTCCGCAATTTTTTTGGCACAATTATAGCAGAAATAGTAGGGTATATTGTGGTTGGGTTTTATAATTCTAACTGCAGGCAGTGAGGAGCTGCAGCACTTTAAAATTGGCCCTGCGGAAACTGAATTCACTGCAGCTGGTCAAAACTTTGCTTGTTGCACAAATAAGAGGCACAAATCTTCAAGGAAACATTATTAAGTTAGTTTTGGCAAATTAAGGAACCACAATAGTTGACTAGATGTGGGATTTTGTATGTTTGATCATAGGTTCAGATCCAGGGCAATGACAAAGTTTCAGGATCAACGAAAAATAACCCTACTCATTTTCATTTGAATGTACTAGCATGATTTTTTAAAGAATATTGTTGAAATTTGCATCATTGATATTGCATTTAGTTCAGAATTACCTGTGTCTAGCGTAATTAACATAAAAATTACACATTTAATACTTTTGTGTCTGTTATCATATTTTTGAAAATCTGCTAATTTTCCATGTAGGCCTAATTAAGTTCAGATTTTTCTAAAATTTTTTTTTGCTTGTCAATATATTTCCTAATGTTCATTCATCAGTAGCAATCAGCTAAACATGGCAGGAAGTATTATTTTATAGAAATAGAGGCCTGTCCCGATTCACCCCATAATAAGGGGTGAATTGGGACAGTGGTTTTTCATGAATAAATCATTGACAATTAAAGATATCGTTAAATGCTCCTAGGGATAGTTAGACCTTGACTTTGGACATAATTAGGCATCATAATTTGATTTATAAGATGATTTGTTACAATGCTATGACAAAAAAACCCTCAATTCTGTCCCAATTCACCCCACTTATGGTACGTAGGTCCATTGCCATGGCAATTTTTTTTCATGCAGTTTCAGGCAGAAAATGTTGGGAGTTTTTAATTTTGGGGCGATTTTGGCAATATTTTTTGTATCTTTTGTGGCAGCCCCCCCCCCCCAAATTATTTAATTTCCTCCTACGCCTATGTTGGTGTCTGCATTAATGAATTTTTGAATTTGAATATAGTAGCTTATAAGAATCAGTGTCAAGAAATATTTAACACAAAAATTAAGTTCACCATTGAATATTTGCTTTAAGAATCCCAAACTTAATTATTTCAGTAACATTTAAATAAGAAAATTATTAAGAAGTAAGAGGTATAGGCCAACTGGTGGAGTAGTTAATTTGCCTTGCATGGCTGCTTTCGCATGGTAACCAATATTATTATTTAGTCCCAAGCCCCCTCCCCTTCCCTAAAGGGCCATTTGGTTGGCCCCTATAATGTAAGAATTACTTGGACGGTTTATTCTGTTATTGATGAAATCATCAAAAAATAAAGAACCGAAATATCATAATTACTTGAACATTCCTTTAGAGCCAATCCGAGTTGAGAGGTGTCAACTCGGATACGAATCCACATTTTCAGGCCTCCAATCCGAGCAATTCTCCAATTAACACAGGTCTGGAGTAATTGCCCCAGGTTGCGTAACCCTCTCCAATGACCGAGCCAACGCAGCGCAGGAGAGAGTGGTTGCAGGCTATACATAATACCCTCAACTTTCTAACAAATTATACATTGTTTTTAGAAAGTTCTCCAAACTGCATTTGTACAACTTTATCTTTTTTACTTTCTACTTAGAATGAAAATTCTAGTTTGAATGATAAATTTCGGCCCAGTAGAAGTTTGGAAATTACTTACAGCCCATCCAGACCCATGATGGAGCTCTACTCAGACTGCAGGCATACTAAATTCATGCAGCTTCAAGTTCGGCCATCAATAAACTTTTCTTTTTCGTGTGCGAAATCATTTACAAAGTATTGCTATAAATTTATCCCTCACACTGAATCTGGTGCATAATCAATTGTAAACGTCTAAATGGGTTTTAAAAGATTAGAGGACCGTATATAATAAGGATTAGAGACTAGAGGCATTAACAGATAAAGCGCTGATGGATCTGTCATATTTATTCATTCACTTCTTGAAGTGTGACTATATTTGATCTTAAATGTCAAGTACGATGCTTTATATTTCGGCAATAGGATCAATCCTGGATCATCTCAAATTTAAAGAATATTTGCCAGCATTCTGGGAAGTGATGGGGGCAGGGCTGATGGCCAATGACCTTCCCTGCAAGGCCAGACCCGTGCCCTGACTGTCCCCGAAGGATTACCCTGGGTGTGGGAGTGGGGGAGGGGGCATAAATATAGGTGCCTCAAAACATAGTATAGGCCTACTGGTACCTTCTGTAGATACTAATAATAGTAATATTTCAGATTCGATTCAAACAAGCCAGCTTGTCCACAACAATGATGAAACAAGTATTTTGGAGGTTTAATTATTTAATTTATCAACACTTGAAAACTCTAGATATAAATTGATGCAATTCAATTTCTGCATGAATATAAGCGACTGATATATCATAATGGTATATCAAATTATGATGTAATATAGGCCTGTATAATTAATAACTCTGAGATGCAATTATAATCAACTTATAATCAGCTGCATCGAATTAATTTCACGTCTCAAAGATGGTAGTCTTACATAACAATAAATTACATCATCAGTAATAGAAAAATTAAATCCATCCAATAATCATATAGGCCTAGATATGAATGAATAATTGTACCATAAATCTAGCATAGCTGGACTTTGATGAGGTTATAATTATGTGATAACCAACCCAACTTGAAACTTTTTAAAAATCCGCAACAGGGTAGGCCTAACTGTGTCACTTGAAAATTATCAAGCTAAGGTCAGGGCTATATAAAATAATCAATATACTGTTTAATTCCTTACCAGGCATTGCATATAGAATTTTAATTTTTTATTTTAAACTTAAATATATTCTGTTTATTTCCCTGCACAGCTTAGCAGGATAGATAAATAGATAGATAAATAGATAGATAGAGAGACAGCCAGACAGAAGATAGATAGATCAGCTTATTTTTCGTATACATTTATGTAAATTTGCCCGTTGTCTCTGAAGAATGTTTCAGTCCCAGTTAGTCACTGAAGTATGCTGGTTCAATGTTAACAATTTACTTAATTCATTAACTTTAAATGAAACGATCAACAACAAAGAGCTTTTTAAAACTGCCAATCTGTATGATACATTCAATTTGGCACACGGCAATTCACAATGAAGGGAGGGGTCTGGAGTGATTGACACTTGACTGTCAAACGCAACTGAATTGAACTTCCAGCTCCTTGCAGATTAGCGGCCATTGAAAGTTAATTTTTTTTTTCATTTTTAGCTTTGCCACGTCATTGACAGTTAACTGTTATCACGAGCACTTGAATAATCTGTCGAACTCGACACTACCATAAGCGTCACGATCTCAATAGATTCAGATGCTCGTGACTGTTATAGTTTTCTAACTCTCTTATTCACTGCATACCTCAAAAATTTAATATTAATTTTAGTTTGTTAATTGACACTTGTGCTCATAGGGTGCATCGCACATGCTGAATGAACTTGTGAACAGTAACTGCCACTGACAAATCATTACAGGTGATTTCGTTAGTGCGCGATTCTTAGGTTCTACACCCATCAAATATACATGACATTTTTAGCTGACCTGATTGGTTTAGAATCAACAGAATGTCACACATTTGATTTATCAAACGCAGTTAGTACAGGTTTTGCAATGATTCCTCACAGCCAAGTGTGAATACCAAGAATCGCATGGTAATGAAATCACCTGTAAAAGAGCTCTTTAAGCCAGTGATAATCACAAGACCAAGTTGTATGTTCATTTGGAAACTGTTTGGGCCGCTAATCTGCAAACAGCTATAAGAAACTGCTGCCTTTTCCTTAACTCTGAAATGACACTGGATCCAGCTGCAGCAGCTTACTTAGATTGTGCGTATTGCCATAGTGTACTTATATGACATTAAAACAAGAATCACTTTCAAAATGAGAAGTGCAATTGTAGTCCGGGGGCTAGCCTAGTGGAGAACCGTTTAGGCCATGGCATGCATTACAGGAAACACTTGAACGATTGTCTAATAAGAGCTGCTGTATGAAATATCCTTACATATTTTACACATTACTTATTTTAATATACACTCATATTTACGGAAAATAGTTCATTATTTGGACACTTTGCTGTTGCATGAGGAGAAAGAAGACTGGCAGAGCTAATGACTGCAGTAATTGCCTAATTGCCTCTTTGATATCTCAGTGCTGGGTGTCGGTCATCTGAAACCCTCGATTCACACCTCCTATTTTATTGGACCTGAAAATGTGGGTAAATTCAGAATTTTATTCTAATGGACGGTTCAAGTCGCGGCGGCAAAAAACCAAAAAAAATAAAGTGCACGCAAGTCATGAATTCATGTAAAACCCTGGAACGCACAGTGTGCAGAATTTATAGGCCTAGCATAGGCCCTAATACATTATTTTAAAAAATCTGATAAACTGAATAATAAACTTTGAAACATTTTTTCATGAACTGCATTCGTGGAAAATGTATTTAAAAGCAACGGGAAGTCGGGAAAGGAATTCCAACAATGCTTTTTTAATCATAATAGGCCTGTTGAGGCCTTTTATGCAAGTTGACCTATATTTTGATTCTGCACTAAGACTGAGTTAGAGTCATAATTGAAATTGTTACATTTTGTTTGCAAAGACAAAAAAAATTATCGTTCCTTGTTGATCAAGTGCAAAATAGTTATGATGTAAGTAAAAACGTCTGGGTTTTGTTGGTTAGTGCCTGGACAAATGTAACTATTTGCCAAGTTAAATGTGTGACGTCAGCGAAACGAATGCTTGTCAATCAGTTTGATTTTTTCAGTCGGAGGGTTCTGACTTGAAAAATGATTTTGTTTACTTTAAACTCACTTTGGAGATTACCATGGGTTCTGTTGTCACTAAACAAGTTCAAGTCTACTCGCTGTTTGGCCTTGGGGTAAGGAAAATTTACAAAGATACTTTAAGATAGTTTTTTTTAGTTGACTATGATTATGCAGCAAACAATGTTGTAGATATGGAAAGTGAAGAATGAGCAGCCTACTGGAACTGGAACACTGCATTGTCATGATTGAATCACGTCACTTTCGGGTTCTGACAGCCTGATTTTCGGCTTCTGATCGACACACTTTAAACGACGATATCTCTGGATGTATTCAATCAAGATCAAATGTTTTCAGCTCATTAAATAACTGCAAACCCGATGTTATTGGGCTCAGTTTCAGACTCCTAGCTGCAATAGCTGAGCCGTAACGTCACGATTAAAACGGCCTTGCAGGCCACGGAAATAAAGCCAGGAAAACCACGGCACAGTGTGCACAGGCCCAGAAACGGGGCTGCTGTTCAGTTCTATACAATTGGGTGTATGGCAGCAAACTGCAGAGCTGTCAGATTACGTGACTAGCCTCATTGTGATTCTCAAAAGGTACACAGATTTTCGTGACGTCACTGGTCCCGGGGTACAATATGGCAGCGTCCGTGACGCAATATTTCCTCCGCCGAACTATTTTTAAAAAAGGTTAAAGTGATCCTTTAAGGGTGGTATTCTTTACAATATCATAGGCCCTGATATTTTGGCAGTAAACAGTGATATTCACAGTCAACCAGGTGATAATATACAATTATGGACTTCGGTTGAGGTCAATATCAAGTTTTACGGACCTGACCGGTGATATTCACCAAGGCGAAGGCCGAGGTGAATATCACTAGGTCAGGTATGTAAAACCTGATATTGACCGAAACTGAAGTCCACGATTGTTTTGTTCCATGATAAATTTTTTTTGGGGAACTTTTTTTTTTTTTCAGAAAAAATCTTTTTTGTTGAAATTTTCTTTTCAAATTTTTTTTTTTTGGAAAATTTGGTTTTTCCGGAATTTTTTTTTTGGAAATTTTTTTTTTGGGGAAAATTGTTTTTTTTTTGGAAATTTTTTTCCAGGGAGGTCAATTACAAATGTTATATTCACTGATCCGTGAATAACACTTTTGTTATTTACCTGCCTGTCACACAACATTGCACCCAGGTGAACATCACATTATGCAGGTGGGTTGTTGGCCAATCAGGGGGGTTGTCACATAGGGGTCATGGAACAATATACAATTATGGACTTCGGTTGAGGTCAATATCAGGTTTACGGACCTGACGGATATCACTAGGAAGTCCATAATTGTATATTGTTATTGACCTGTCTGTCACACAGCACCGCACACAGGTGAACATCACATTATGCAGGTGGGTTGTTGGCCAATCAGGGGGATTGTTACATAGGGGTCATGGAACAACAGGTTTTGCGGACCTGACCGGGGATATTCATCTTGTCCGAAGGTAGAGGACTAGGGGTCTCATGAGAAAGCTCAAATGGGAAACCTCAGAATTGAGAAAAAAAGTCGAAGTTCTGGTTATATCCAACTGATTCACAGAACGTCCATGTTAAAGACTTATTGTTGTATTTCGGATTGGTTACATATAATTGCAAAACAAAGTAGCTCAATCCCTTTCTGCTTTTTTCAGTCATAAATATACTGAACAATAGATCATCTTTACTTATGTCTATAAGACCATCATTTCATGGTACGAACAACAATTTTTTGCATTTTTAATTGTCAAAGCGATACCTGTCACATTGTCCTTGAACGAACTTTAGGGTTCAAAGAAATTTACAAAGAATCTGTCAGCGCAGTATTGTAGTATGTGGTCTCAGCTTCGATTTGATGTAAAGATAAAAAAATTTGTTTTTGAGAAAATTGAAATTTAAAATTTTTGGTTTTTCACACCCTTGTTGCTTGCAAAATATCGATTATAGAATTTTGAAAACGCTCTATTGGAATGAGTTGAATGTAGAAATGCTTTCTTTGACCGCCCTGGTTAACAGTTGAACAAATTCAGAATAATGATTAAGTGGATTTTAAAGTAATATATTCAGAAGGTGTTACAAACTTGCTAGACTGCATCCTGCTTTCTCAGAGCACATTTTTAAAACATCTAATGAACTGAACCTGCATAGGTTTACTAATTCATTGAGTGCGTAAGTCAAGTAGCCAAACACTGCAGCAATATAGTCAATAATAAGACATATTTAGATATTTTATGGCGTTTTTATACCCATATTCCGAGACATATGTGGCAACACTTTCAGAGTGCATCTCTCCATATTAATATCAAAACCTCTCATTCCAACCTGAAGATACATGAATGTCTTAATTGTCCATTATGATATTTTTGTTCAGGAACTTTATTTCCGAAGGTATGTTATAGATTTTCTTCAATTGTGCATAACTCTCAAATAAGTACTTTCTCCGTAGAATTTACATAAATTAATGGACAAGAAAATAGTATGAGATGCATTTTTGAGTGTTCTGACCATGAAAGAAGAATTAGTAATTTCGCCAATAATAACTTGTTTCAGAACTCCTGGTGTGAAGTTAGCTTGTTTAAGATGCGATAACTCTTCCTTTTTGTATTGAAAGTTCACAGATAATCGATATTAACTATGTGACAATAGAGTAGAATCTGTTGACTAATAGCTTAATGATACGTTGATTGCACAAAGGCATGATACTACTAAACAACTGAATCTTGGAAGTCTGCATACAACTTAATTCTAAGAAATAATCTTAATAATTGGCAAAAACAGGTAAACGAAACACTTAAAATCCTTTGGAAGACCACAAATTGTTACCTATTATTCAATACGGATTTATACACTGTAATAAAACTTGGAATTGGCCATCTTATATGTTCATTAGCCCACAGGCATAGTTTTGGTGTATTAATTTTAGAAAATAATTTCATCAAAATATAGAATTTCCTTAAATATCAAATACAACTTCCATGCAAAGCTGTGGTGAAGATAAAAACTTGTCAGATCCTGGTAGCAGATATCGATACAGGTGTCTGCTGTTTATTGTCTGATAACTTTACAGATGTTTTGTGAATCTCTTTTGAAAAACATCAACTGGTGAAATGCTAAAAATCTCACTTTACATCACTAACAAAGTTAACAAGGCATTTTCTGACACACTGGTGGTTCATTTGCCGCTTTTCCTTAGTTCAAGAAAAAATAAAGGCGAAATGGTCATGTTTATATATGATTTAAACACATTATAATATTCGGTGAGTTTGCAACACCCTAACTATTGGAAATTATGTGAAAATTAAAAATAAAAGGCTTTTCTTTGATTTTTTTACCTGATTGAGTAACCTAATGTATAATAAAATAAATTATGATGTTTCAGTATCACGGAACTGCCGTTTGATATATCTATAACAGACATTTTGTATGCAACAAGGGTGTGAAAAAAAATCTTTAATTTCAATTTTCTCAAAATTTTCCCAACAGATTTTTTTGATCTTTACATCACATTGAAGCTGGGACCACATACTACAATGCTGCATTGACAGATTCTTTGTACATTTTTTTTAACCCTAAATTTCGTACAAGGACACTGTGCTGTGTCATTAGACGTAGACCTGTTATAAGACTTACTTGGCTTTCGTGACTGGCTTTCTTCTGGAAAATGGGAAAATTTGGACATATAATTGCACATCCAAAATGAACTGCTTCATGACCACAAAAGAAGTCTTATAACACAGAGGCCATTTGTTCCTGACTTTCTCTTTTAGTTTTTTACTCCAGTCTTTTCAAGCTACAATCTTCAGTGTCTGCTGCATATTCAAAATAAGAGCAAGCCGCAATCTTGAAGCACTGAAAAGCGCAACGATGTTGTGACCACACCTTCCGTATCTCTATGGTGATGATGTTCCTTGCTGGAGGAAGTGCATTTATGAATCTCGCTTGGTTATCCTGCCGACCGACAACTCCATGGCCCATTTTCCCTGAAAATCATCATTGAATTGCTGTTCAATACAGTTAAGATAACGAAAGGCAAAGATAACTGAAATGGACAGAAGAAATGATAAGCTCAACCTTAAATGTTGTTTGCCAATCAGTAAATTTGTACTTGAAATTTATTCAACTTGATATTCTAAACAAACCTTGTCCACAGACATCTGCCTCAGTCACTTGGGACCATGTTCTTCCATCTGGACAATCATCAATCTCAATTGTGAACTTGGAAGCAAACTTCTTCATCCAGCAGCGATGGTGATCACACGGAATTGAAGTTTTTGCTAAACCAATCTTGGGCTTAATGTCAAAATTGTCGAGCATGTGAGGGCAGAAGCGATATGGGTTTTCAAAAATGGTTAGATTTACATTTTTCTTGAAAGAAAGTTCAACTGGATGACTACCTTGACAAAGGCTGACATCAAATCCTTTCAGAACGTTTGCTTGGAACGAAAGTTTTTTTAGATTCTTCAAGTCCTTTACCAAGTCATTAGTGATGAATCCTGGAATTTTATTTGTGCCAAGCAAGATAGCGCCTACAGTGTTTCCAATGGGTGCCACGTTTGGAAAAAAGATCAGTTCGCTTCTATACGCTGATAGGGTTTCCATACCTGTACATCCGTCAAAGTAATTGCTGGGAAAAGAGGTGAAATTGTTGTAGTTCAGACTCAGATTTTTAAGTTCGTCGCAGCAACCTGATAGGTCTGGCGGCTTAGGGAATTTGTTTCGACTTAATTCCAATGTTGCTAACTTTTTGTTATTTCCAAAATGATTTGGAGGTATTGCTGTGGTGATTTCATTACCATACAAGTCCAGAAAATGTAGCTGAGGCATAAGAGCAACGTTTGGAACTTTCGCCAAGTTAATTTCTCTCAGAATGAGTTCTTTTAGGTTGGGCAAGTCCAAGGGTCTGTTGTCCTCTTCGCGTACTTGGTTGTTGCAGTCCTTGTCTGGGAAGAATGGCAGGTTTCCATTTTGAAAAATTATTTTTTCAAGCTGTTTCATATTATCAAGAGTTGCGAAGTCAACGCAGGTCATTCCTTGAGCATTCATGTCCAATTCAGTTACCGGTACTGTCGGTGGAGGAGGTGGAGGAGCGTAGGCAGGCGGCGAGCTTCCAAGAAGTTGATTGACACTAATACACATGAGAAGGACAAACGTAATCCATGCTGAATTTCCAGGTTCCATAATCATGGCAGGTATGTAATATATCGATGTGAGTTATATTTAAGTCTTGTGTTATTCCAAATGATGTGTACGCTTATAACTTCAGGTTGTAGTATTCCAAAGTCTGTTTATCAACTGACTGCACTATATTAACTGTGTGCGATTTGCTTTTGGTGCGCAACATGAATAATTAATCATTTGCTTTATTAGCCTTTTAAATATTGTGCTGTTTCCCTTTGCCTCCATTTTTTGCATTTTACAGGTAATATAATTTTAAACAAACTATTGATGTTCTTAAATGGTTGCAAGTATTTTAATGTATTTTAGTTTGCTTTGAAGGTGACTTTACAAATAAATTTTTGCATATTGACATTCAATACTTTTAAACTACTTGTGGCTGTCTGTTGAGATTGTGACCTTGGACCATTGATCTGGCTGATATTTTGACACAATCATACTATCTATCTATATATATATAACATTAGATTGAAGGTAGGTCTAAATCTGGCAAAGTAGGAATTAAAATCTTCTCGAACCATCCCCAATGCCACTAGAACTGGCAGAAAGGTCGCTGAAAGTCGCATCTCTTGTGTGCCCAAAATTCTATGGAATATATCGGTCCTTCAAACTATTTTTAAAAATGTACTGGCACAACTAAGAGATGCTTGTGTAATACAGAGAAGTGACTTTTCCCAAAAACATGCTTGGTGATTCTTCTCCCCCTACACGATATTTGGTAACCTCAAGATTGTAGTTGCCATAGACACGCCAGACATGCGCTCAGGTCAGTTTTGGAAGCTTAGTCAACTCAACTGAGCAGCAACATGGCGAAGCGGCCTTATGAAAACGCGATTCCAATTTGTGTCTCAGCCAGCCTGAGACTCTCAGGCGCCTAAAACAAGTTTCCCATGTGAACTAAAATAAGGGCCATTCTAACGAGTTCACCTATTTCCACGGATTTATTCCCTCTCTATCGTATGAGTTAAGGAATAAAAAAGGCACTTCCAGGAGTCAGAGTAAAGAACACCGAGTATGCACAAATAGGTCGTGAGAGAAGCTCAGAGACAAAAATCCTGAGAGATAGACCACATGGTACAGCGCTCAGGTCGTCCACAACTGAGGAATATATTACATATTTTGTTGTTTTGTTGATTTTTGCTTGTTTTGAAGTTAAAAAATTGTTCTCAGGACCTTTTTTCTCAGTGAATCAATTGGCGTGTGTACAATCTAGTGAATAAACAGAGCTTGGTATGCTGATATCAAGTAGTGTGAATGGAAAAATTATAGAGAGTGTAAAAAAAATAAATAAATGTGTAATTATATATAGTAGCTATCCAGCAGATAGCAGTACTCTTTTTGTTCTGTCTGTATCTCACACTCCCTCTGCGTTAGTCTAGGTGATACGGTTGTGTGAATTCTGAGAAATTTTGGGGGATATCATTGCGTGATGTTGATGATGCCTTAAAGCGTGACCACGGTATTAACCTCCACTGCATGCACGTAAAATCTCTGCTTCTTGACCCTTGGACATCAAAGCACAATGGAAGGTGATTGTTTTACCAACCAAAATAATTCAAAAGGAACTCCTATAACACTGATTTCAAATCAACCTTTTTCCTGACTGAAATTTCACGTTTTTCAAATTTCGACACAGAAGCGACTGAAAAAACACTAACGGAAGTATGACAACAAATCTGATATGCTATAAGGCCATTTACATTCTGCAATCATATATACTTACTCTGTGAACTAATAGACTTCTATTGTATCAACTTCCTACTAGATGTGTCATGGACATGAAAAACTCACGATATAAGCGATTCTTTGTCACTTGTGAACTTCAATATTTCAAGATTAATCAAAATTATTTTAAAGTCTTCTGAAAAAATTATCTGTGTTCTGACTCGAAATTAAACATTGACAAGTTTCTCCTGTGTCCTTTTGATGGCACGAAAAAATAATTAGATTTTTATGATGATAAATGTTGTTACTTGACTCCATTGTAATCCATTTGAGCTGTGACTCAAGAGGCCCCAGTTCAGTCACCTAAAGAAGTCTGTGTGATGCAGACGAAAGCTCCTGTAGCTAAAATCTCATACTCCAAAAAAGTTACTTTCGCTCATAATTAGATTTTGTAAGTCAAGTAATTAAATCTATATATACTTCAGACCACCTGAAAGACCACTTTAATCTGGAGCATGAATGGCTTTTGCTGATTAGCCCTACCCCATGAAAGACAGCATGACTGATGACGGTAATTGTTCCATCTAAAGAAGTTCCACATATTTAAATCCTTCAAAGTTTTAGAACTAAGTTAAATTACTTCAGAATGCCAAGCCACATGTATTTTTAAGTTTATTCAAAGGAGCAAAGAAATTGAAAGTCCTTATGTGATGCATATTCTTTAATATATAATCAAAGGTGCAGTCGACAAATGCCAAGTGCTTATGGAATTGGATAGAAATGTTTCTTGTGAAGTCATATCCCTATCTATGCCATGTTATTCTCTGTGGCTCATAAGTGCTCAATGTGTAAGGTCATATCCTGCACATTCAGTGCCATCAAAGCAAGCCAACTGAGTTTCAATGAGGTCATAATGTTACTAGATGACATATTAGCAGTCGATATCAATGAAATGGATAGGGCCTGTTGTGAAGTCATTGACATCCACTGGCAGCTCAATGTAAGTAGCCTTCTCATCATCTGTCGACTCTTATTGGAAAACTTATATCATCATAAATTTTGAAGAAAAAAGTCTCCAAACGGTTCTATACAATTTTGTACTAGCATTATGGTTTCTGATTTTGAATGAACTCAATCTTTTTTCCTAGCTTTGAAAGTGATTTTTTTGTGAGCATTGAGTCAAGAGAGTTGATGCAAGAAACAGGCTGTGATCTACAAAGTGGTCAGATGCAGCCTAATCTGAAAACAGGGTGCACCACAAGGAAGCGCTTTGTTATCAGTTTCTTTTGCAGTCAGTTGTCTGCAACTTCAGCCCTAGAGCCAACAGAGCAAGCAGGGTCCATAGCCTCAGAATATACACTCAGCCTTATATTTCTTGGTCTTCAGGAGAAACCCATCAAGATTTGAGGTGATATGATTGTGGCTATTCGGCCTCTTGGATTCTGGACACCGAGTTATGTGCACAATCTAAACCTTGTCAAAAAAGTGAAACCAGAAACACCCTTGGCCAGAAGCCAAGATGGCAAAGTCTGGTTCTATCTGCTTTTACATTGGTCATCTACAAAGTATACAGAGATCCACAACCACTCTTGCTCATAAGTATGAAATATTAAACATAATGCAAAAATATAAATTTTGCTATATCATTTTGGGTTTTGTAGTTGCTAAAAGAATTCTAACCAATATTTTTAGGTGACATTGGGTCTATTCAACATTGCAAAGTGAACTTTCTGCATCAACAATATTTCGTGTGATTTCAATCATTCAAAATTAAGAATATTTTTTGGTATTTCCTTTATTTACCCTGACCTTCAGGATTTTCACCAATTTTATTAAATGTTCACCTCACATGCAATGTTGAAAAGATTCATATTTACCAACAAAAAATGATTGGAAGTCTGTTAGTAGCTGCGAAAGTGAATTGGTAATGACACGTTCTGCTGATGTTTTGAGACCTGGCTATATCTTGTGTTTATGGGCGAGAGTGTACTTTGAAATAACTACCACAAGATCCATCAACATCTGGAAATGAAATTTGCAGTGCAAACAGAAGGCAAGAAACAGGTAAGTAAAGTGGCATGTACATTGTACAATTGTACGTTGTACAGTCACACTCTAAAAAATGTCGGGACAAAATTGGTCTTTTAGATTCAAAATGGTTTTTTGAAAAACCAAATTTCAATGCAAAACCAACATGGATTTTTTAAAAAATCCATGTTGGTTTTTTGCATTGAAATTTGGTTTTTCAAAAAACCATATTGAATCTAAAAAACCGATTTTGTCTGAATTTTTTTAGAGTGCACTGACATATCATTTCTGATTTGTTTTGATAACTCTTTGACATGATATTCAATTTCTATCATAAGGAAAATATGAAGGCTATCTGGAGTCTTGATTTGTGATCACAGGGAGCTAACAGCTCTGCTGCCAGCTCGACATCAGCCAGTGTGCAGTATTTTGATGAAATTATAACATCAATTATACCATTCGACACCTCTGTCAGCCAATCATGAGCCAGTATTTCACTGAAATAAAACCTATATTCTTTGTTGTCCAGTTATCCTCCCATGGGAGAATAATAAGTGAAGCTGTGAAAAAACCACAGCAACAAATGACAAGTTTCAGTTTTGTCTTATGGTATAAGCCGGTTATTCACCATGGGATCAGGAATATGTGTTTATCACACCTCGGCCTAAAGGCCTCGGGTGATAAATCACATATTCCCTCTCCCGTGGTGAATAACCTTTACTTAACACCTTCAACAGCTTTGCTCCTTTCTGTGTGTGTGTCCTTGTTTCACAGGTTTGCAACTTGAAAGAATGTTGTCCAATCCAAGGATCATAAAATATAGCCTGACCCAGGCAAGCTAAGTCCTACCATAAAACCTTTTCTGATGGTCAGCTTCATTTATTATGTATACCAGGGCAGCTTCCTGCTTTATCCACAACTCTGACTTTGATGTCGGTAGCATGGTCCATTTCGATCCTGCACTACGCATACTGACATCTGAAATTAGACTAGCATCCCACTCTTTATGGAGTACCTTATCTGATATTGATTAGTTTTACAATATCAATTAATATAATGTCACTGATCAGACTAAGAAGGCTACATGAGTGTGCTACAACTCATGACAAGTCGAGATCTCAGAGTGTGCTTAGACCAAGCGTACGATAACACAAATTTGTCTTAATTCTGCTGGATATTGAACGAATAAATCATTTTCAGGGCTGATATTTTTGCATGTATCACTATTTACATTCCAATGCTGCGGTTCTTGAGATATCAGATCAGCCAACTATATTGGAACTCCAAATTGTAAGGTGACTGTCATAAAGAGATCCATGCTCAAAATGATATTTCAGCTCAATGTTTAGACAATATATTATGTTTTTTCCAAACTGATTAAATTGAGATCACATCAAAGCACCTAAAACAAAATTTGAATACTGCTATCCACTATCCTAAGATCTATTGATTCACCCTGTAGGTACATAGTATGATTCACTGAACCCTATTTCCCCATCAGCCATCATTCGATATCGTAATATGGGGTGAATTGGGACAGAATTGGCCATTTTTCTGTCATAGCATGGACAAAAATCAATCCAGAAATTAAACTTTGGTGTCAAATTGTGTCTGGGAACAAGGTCTAAGTACCCTTGGGGCTTGATTTGGTACTTTAAATTCCCAATGCTCAAGGCCCCAAAAGCCACTGTCCCAATTCACCCCTTAATTTGGGGTGAATCGGGACACTCCATTAGTTCCACAATTAATAGGTCCTACCTTCTTAGAGTGATATCTACTTGTGAATAAACATTAGAAAAGATGTTCAACACGCCAAAAATTTATTTTGACGAAAATCTTATATTAATTGTATCAATAAAATGCAGTTTAAAAAAAAAATGCAATAAAAGAGAGAAATCTATTAAAAAATGCAGCTTTCTTCAAATTTTCCTAATAAATGATAATTATGGACTAAATCCACTATAAATGAAGCCAAGTTCAATAATATTCATCAAAAAGTAGACTCAAATGAAAATTAGTAGGGTTATTTTGGTAAATTCCGAAACTTTGTCATTGACTTGGATTTGAATCCAGGACCAAACATAAACAATCCAATAACCAGTCTTTAACTATGATCCCTTAAAACCATATGGCACAAGCAAAGTTTTGACCAGCTTGTAAAATGGATATTCCGCAGTGCCGAGTTTAAGTTGCGGCAGCTCCTCACTGCCTGCAGTAAGAAATACAAAATTCTATCACATTATGCGCTTGTATGTTTACTATATGTGTGCCAAAAATCAAGTTCCTAGGGCTAGTAGAAATCGGTGTATTTTAGCAAATAAAAAGATTCTCTGTTCTGTCCCGATTCACCCCAGTGTCCCTATTCACCCCATATTACGGTTACAATTTGTGTTGGGATTCTGCATAATATGTTATATTTTATATAATTCATTGACTATTTATTAACATCATCTGGACCAGTGACTGATCTATTTTGTGGTTTGCCTATTTTTTTTTATCAGCTGGTGTCTGGGTCTGGGCCACGGCGCCTGTCTCTTTTAATCCCAGTCGCATGAAACTTGATGTGGTGGATGTCTGGTTGAGTGCTCTTGATGCCAGAAGTGCTCGTTTGCTGTGACTTTTATCACAATTCTCATGACATCCTATTTAACCTCTGGTGTTGCAGCCATATAATAATGTAAGGAGATGATGGGAGTATGGCGACACCTATATGACCACAAATAATTTTTTCTTGTGTATTCATAATATTAAGATACATTATATCGTGCAGAACAACCAAAAACCGTTTCCTAAATCCCTTTATATGCTGTTAGGAAGATTGCTCACCCTTCGACACTCTTCAGTTCTTACATCTACACCTCCACAAGCGGAAGTACAAGTAATTGATAGACATGGTATATCAGGGCTTGTTAATCGATTTAATCCATCCATATACTAGCATATGACAAGTCCAAGAAATGCCCCGGACATGTGTGTTTTGATATAATTGTCACAGATTCTATCAAATTTGACAGTTGACTATGAAAAACATTTTCTCAAAAATTCACAGCTATCGTTGGGTGTTGTTGGTTGTATAAGTTGCAGATTCTTATATATTTCTGTCTCATATCTAACTGCTAAAAGCACACACAGTAACAAACAATGTATAACAGTTCGTGATCACTGCCATGGTTGTATTCTAATACTTTGTCATGAGACTTTGAAATAGACTCCCACTTGTTTTCTATTTCTTCAAAATATGCAAATACTATAAAGGAAAAAATACTTTGCGTGCCAGAATATTATCAAAATAAGTGAGATGTACAAGATCAACCATTGCATCAGCACCATATCTTTTTGTTATTTGCGAAATTGCTCTGCTCCCTTAATCTCAAAATTCGAATTGCATATGCTTATATTGTCTATATAGTATTATTGGTATTCATGCATGTGCTCCATACCCTCACTTCCCAGCCCACTCTAAAAGGAAATCACTTTAAATGGCTAAAATGAATCCAAAACGCTGCTTTGTTATTGAAAGGTCTTTGCTGTGTTCATTTCAAAAACAATTTTGAATAAAATATTTCAATTTATCTATAGAATTCAACTGCTATCATTTTGGTGACAAGTGAGTGCAAGGTAAACCTGGGGAGGGCAAAGGTATGGAAGCAAGTGGAAGTGACGGGGCATGAGAGTTTAACATATATCATAGCCACATTTGTGGGCTCAGCATCTTCAATTTATTCTGTCCAAATTTTTTGGCTCGGTTGTCATGCAGGGCACTGATCCCGAGAGGCTGTAACCATCATTTGGCAAGATAACTCCTACGTGTAACACCGTGTCGAATGAAGCAATAGCATGAGAAATGTGTTCTTGAGTTCTAACATTGGATTTCCAGGAAGAATGCATGGTTATGCCTTATTATGTATACGATGTTAGTTATAATTTTTTCTCTTCCTTTTTGGTACAAATTCAGATTTGAAAAAAGGACTAAAGATCACCAGCAATAGGTTTTGTTGTGTAGATGGAGAGGCAGATATTGTTATTTGGTGAATGCAGCATGCTTTGGCAAGTTCTGACAATCAGAGATTGTCAGCATAGCAGGCCTGGACCGTTTCACTCAGTCACAATGTAAAACAAAATATTGTACAATGTACTCATTTTATCTGACAGTGACAGGTAAGCACCATACCCATCGGAGAGATCTAAACAAAAGAAAACTAGGTGGAATATTCAATGCCTTCCCTTTTCAGAATAATTTTAGAAAATAAAGCCCAACAAGCATCTTATTAAGTTGACTAGAGTGTAAGGCTGTCCTCTAATAAAACACTATTGGTCCCCAGACTCCCCTTAAAATGATAGAGCCTATCATCCATGGCTTATCATTCATGGCTAAACATCCTTAGGTTAATCACTTCCTGGATATGAAAATGATAACAACCAAGATTAATTCATTTTGGAAACTTTTGAAAATCCCTGAACAAGATAAATGTAACTGACAAGGGTGTTGGTTTAATGAATCATTTTTGGTATTACATTTTGAACAGTAAATGGGCTCAGAATATTTTGGTAAAATTGTATGGTTGCTTCAGTCCTTCCACAACCGCATTTATTGTCATCTTTTTCAAAGCTGAGTGAGATTGGTTTTGGTTTAAATGAAAAATGATGCCTTGGATGTTATCTGAGGTTTGCAGCTGTTACAAACAATTATGATAAACTGAACCCCTAAATACTTTTTAATGATGACAGCAAATCCAAGAGATTACAACTCATATTACTGGTGCAGATGAATCAGGGATAGAGTTCAAGTCAGCTCAAACCTTCTAAAGTACCATAATTCCAGTTCATGCTGTATCCGTATCATTTTATAATTACATGGTATTGCATCTGCGGGTGGAGCCATCTGAAATCAAAGGTCCTGCATGGACAAATACTACATTTGATTTGATGGCATAAGTTTCCACACATGAGATGAATGTGTCTCGAAATCGCATCAAAAAGATATGAGTTTGGGGATGGCATGCAGGGTAACCTGACTCATTTGAGATATGTTCTTTGACATCCACACATTTGTAAATAGTAATAACAGAGCCAAGTAAGAGTGTAAATTTAGGGCCGAAGGCCCAAGCTTGATTGGCGATTACAATTATATAAACCTTACTTTTTCATCTTGTAATATGAAACACAATTTAAAGGGATTCAGCCATAAGATACTAGTCGTTAAATGAGAACTGAAATATGAAATGGTTGGGGTTAGTTGTGCATGGTCTAAGAGTGAC
Organism: Platynereis dumerilii; assembly: GCA_026936325.1. Lineage (NCBI taxonomy): Eukaryota > Metazoa > Annelida > Polychaeta > Phyllodocida > Nereididae > Platynereis > Platynereis dumerilii. The sequence continues at coordinate 20,914 of JAPTHN010000132.1, forward strand.
AAGGGCAAGGGGAATCATGAATCTTGTTGCTCAACTGTGGAATACTTGAGAATACTTTAAATCAGTAACAGACCGTGCTCTGTAGCTCTTCTTGTTTTCATTTCTTGCCATGAAATTTTCTGAAAACTGCCACTCAGTAGCGTTTCTATCACCATGCTCATTCACTCAGAGCCAATCCTCCATATATCAAAAGTTTGTTTCTGTACATATTACTTGTGCGAGTATGGTTTGATTGGTTTCTGACTTTGAATAAACTCTGTCTCTCTTTCCAATCGGTGACCGATATTTTTTATCAACATCGATTCAAGTGAGTTGATGCAGGAAACAGGCTGTAATCTGGGGAGTGGTCTGTTGCAGCCTGATCTGAAAACTGGGTGCACTACAAGGAAGCTCCTTGTTGTCAGCTTTTTTAGCCTTCACTTTTCTGTAACTTCAGCCCTATAGCCAATTTGGCAAGAGGGCTCAGCCTTATGTTGCTCAGTCTTGAGGGGAAACCCATCAAGATTTGAGGTGATACGATTGTGGCAATTTGCCTCCTGGAATTTAGGCAACGAGTTATGTTCATAGCCTCAACTGCGTCAAACAGTGAAACCTGAAACAATCCTGGCCAGCAGGGGGGGGGGGCATATAATAGCAACATTTGTAGGTTTGTTGCTTTAGTCTTCTTTTTTTTTCATGTCCAAATTTTTCCTTTGGATGTCATGCAGGGAAACGATCCCTGGAGGCGGAAACCATCATTTGACAAGAAAATTCCTAACGCCTTGTCAAATGAAGTAATGGCATGAGACATGCGTCCTTGAGTTCTAATATTGGATTTCCAGGAAGAATGCATGGTTATGCCTTATTATGCAAACAACGTCAGTTATAATTTTATCACTTACGTTTTAGTACTAATTCAGATTTCAAAACAGGGAAATTCCCAATGCCTGTTACAGCCGATAGGTCTACATGCCCGATTTACAAATCGGGCTGCCTTTTGCATGCCAGACACTAAAATAGGTCTTTGTCATAATATCTACTCCCCTAACCATGCTTTGCCAATATCCCTACAAAATATCCAAAAAGTGCAACCAAGCCACATTTTCTACTGAACTTTTCCATAAGTTCTAATGTGCTATGTTAGAAACTTTGTCATAATATATTTGACAGCCATCTCTTCTACATCAAATAGTGACCAAATAGTGCCTCATGGTTAGAAACTATTTTGACACTATTTGTAGAAGAGATGGCTGTCAAACACAGCCAAATCTCCTACTACACAAGGGGGCAGCACTCCTGAAGTTCGCAGGCACAGGAGAGACACCTGGTGACAGGCGGTGAAATGACATCTATTTAGCCAAATTTACTTTAATTAGCCTGTCTCATGAAATTCCTGATCTTTTCTCAAAGGAAGTGAAGTCATTGTCTATCTGAACTGCCAGGCATGGGTTGAGTTCTAGTTCCGTGAAGCCGATATTGATAATTTCTGTCCAGATTAAAAAAATTATTTCCCAAATGATGTGAAAATATTTTTTTGAAGGGGTTGTTAATCCAATAGCATTGACCAGCAAGAAACAAAAGGCACTGAAAACGCTTGCAAACAAAACAGTCATTGCAAACAAAGTGACATCAGGCCATGACGTCACTTTATGACGTCACTTGATGACGTCACAGGCTGGCCAGTTCATGTATGCCAGAAAGTCGCAAAACTGAAATATTCTTGGTGCAGAAATTATTTCTAAAAAAATCGCATTTTAATGCAATCGTCATGAAACTGCTACACAATGTAGCCGAGTGATGTCTGCATCTACGCTGCAAAGGGCGTGAAGATACATTGAACAAACTTTATTCGCCAGCCCTCTAAATTTAGACATGTGAAAGATTTGTTTTTTCCGCGGTCAGAGTGCCGTATAATAAAAACGATTTTCCCGAAATTAATGCCGTGTTCAGCGAAGACACAAGAAGTACCCAGGAAGGTGCTCTATCAATTTCAAGGCTTTAACTGCAAAATTGAGGGAGCGAGGTCATTTTTACTGTAATGGAAATTGTTTTTTTCTGTCTTTTTTTCCCATGTCAAATGATGCTAATAGTTTTGGGATACCCCCAGGAATTCCCGGTAAAAATTGGGATAATTGTCCCTCACAACAATAAAAAGACCTTAACCAGTTATTTGTTGATACAACACAAGCCAATTTTGTAAATCCGGTTAACTAACACAGAAATTCACTAACACAGGCTAGAGTTAAGTTAGTTAACCCACTCGTAGACACAATCTAGTACAGAAGTCACAGCCCATCTCCTTGGAGTAGATCTATATTGATAGTTTATGGCCAGATACATCAAAAAATTATTTCTCAAGTATTCCCTGGCTTTCATGATTTTTCTATTGATAGTCTGTGAGTTCCACGGCTCTGAACATGGTAGGCCTATATTTCGCAAAAGAGAAATAAGCTTTTTCGGATCTGAAATTCGCGATGTTTTGTGTTTAAACAAATGAAGTTTTCGGCTGCTATAAAATTTTAAACAAATTCTGAAAGCCAGGTGACATAATTCAAGTATTGACTCAAGTATTCCCTTGCTTCCATGATTTTCCTATTGATAGTCTGTGAGTTCCATGGCTCTAAACATGGCACGTTTTGCAACCGAGAAATAAGCTGTTTCGGATCTGAAATTTGCAATCTTTTGAGTTTATACAAACGACATTAGACGTTTTTGGCCACAAAATAAATTGTAGAAAATTTCTGAAAACCAGGTGATAAATTTCAGATATTGACTGAAATATTTCCCAACTTCCATAATTTTCCTATTCATAGTATTCGAGTTTCAGGTCTCTGAACATTGTATGTTTTGCAAAATGTCAGCAGCATGAGGCACATGAAAATCGTGATCTTTTATGTTTAAAAAATGGCCTCATTGACTGTTAAAAAAATTGTGAATAAATTCTAAAAACCAGGTGATAAAATGCAGGTGTTGACTGAAATATTTCCCAACTTTCATAATTTTCCTATTCATAGTATTTAAGTTTCAGGTCTCTGAACATTGTATGTTTTGCAAAAAAGTTAGCAGCATGACGCACATGAAAATCGCGATCTTTTATGTAAAAAAAAATAGCCTTATTGACTGTTAAGAAAATTGTAGATGAATTCTGAAAACAAGTGATAAAATTCAGGTGTTGACTGAAATAGGAACCAACTTTCATAATTTTCCTATTGATAGTATTTGAGTTTCGGGTCTCTGAACATTGTATGTTTTGCAAAAAAATTAGCAGCATGACACACATGAAAATCGCGGTCTTTCGTGTTTATAAAAATGACCTTAGTGATTGTTAAAAAAAATTGTAGATGAATTCTGAAAAGCAGGTGATTAAACTCAGGTGTTGATTGAAATATTTCCCAATTTCATAATTTTCCTATGCATAGTATTTGATTTTCAGGTCTCTGAACATTGTATGTTTTGCAAAAAAGTTAGCAGTATGATGCACAAGAAAATCGTGATCTTTTGTGTTTAAAGAAATGGCCTTATTGACTGCTAAAAAAAATTGTAGATGAATTATGAAAAGCAGGTGATAAAATTCAGGTGTTGATTGACATATTCCCAAACCTTCATAATTTTCCGGACAGTAGTAAGCAAGTTTCAGGGCTGCAAACATTGCATGTTTTTCCTGAAAAGACAAGCAACTCTACTGCATAGCATGGTAACGTCACAAAAATAGGACCCGTAGAATAATTGGCAGCTGCCAAAAGTCCATATGGTCAGGCAAAGCTCCATATGCTCAGCCAAAGCTTAAGATGGAATATCATCTGATCAAATAGGGTCTGATGAAATATCCAAATAGCATCTTGGGGATATTTGACCTTTTCAAATATCCTCATAGTGCTATTTGGAATATTCAAAGTCTTTTCAAAAACACTTTTTGATATTAGACACAATGGCAGTAGAGACATTGTCACAAGCAATGCCCCATCAATTCCACCCATAAAACACCATTGGTCCCCATGAGATATTAGAGGGCTTGATATCAGCTGATTAGTCATGGCCAAACTTGCTTGGGTTAGTCACTTCCTGGATCTTAACATCATAGCAATCAAAATTAATTCATTTTGGAAACTTTTAAACAAGCTTGATTAAGACAACTGACAAGGGTGTTGTTTTGATGAATTAGTGTTGCCACTGTGTTGGTATCATGCCTTTTGGGTTTAAGCAGCACGTTTGGTCTTAATAAGTAGAGATGATATTCTCCTAAATTGAACTAATACATCAGCCACTCTTATTTGAACACAGTGCTTTTCATCACCTCCCAAATGCAGGATGACACAAAATCAATTTGATCCTGGGTTACGATTGACGCCATGGTTATGGCTTTCACAAACAGTTTCAATTAGCCAAACCCTAAAATAACTTTTTATGATGAAATCTAAACGATCACAACTCTTTTAAGAACAATACAACAAATTAATCAGCCTTAAAGTTCAGACCAGCTGAAACACTATGAAGTGCCATTATTCTGATTGAGCTGTATCGATATCATTTTATGATTGCATTACATGGTTGTGGATCTATTATAGTCAAAAGGTTCCGGACAGATATATATAGCATTGCATTTGATTGCAGAAGTTTCCAAATCTTAGATTATGACTGTGTCTGAAATGGCAGAAAGGTATGATAATTATTGGGGATGACATAGAAATCTGCATGTCTCATCTGATGTTTCCTTTGACATCCATACATATAAGCTTGTGTGGTAGATATAATATTCAAGCCAACTATAAAAAATGTGTAAAAAATTATTCATCTTTAAACTACGACCTAAAACTCAAAGGGTTTTGGTCATAGGAAATGATTGTGAGTAAAATGTGACTTACAGGTATTTTAAAGTTACTGCGGACGAACTAAAAGGGTGAGTGACTGGGAGAGGCTTTTGAAATCTTGGCATGTGATCCATGGTGCTCTTTGCCATTCATGTTTTCATTACTTGCCATGACAATTTTTGAAGATTGACATTAAGCTGCATTCCTTTAGCCATAAACGTTCACTCAGAGCAAGTCTCCGCAAAAAAAAGTTTCTATATACATTTTTGTTACAAGCATTGCTCCTGACTGTGAAAAACTCATTATCTTTTTCCTCCCTTGAGGCTGATATTTTTCTTGAGCATGGATTCAAGTGCGTTGAAACACGAAACAGGCTGTGATCTGGAAAGTGGTCAGTGGCAGCCTGAGCTGAAAACTAGGTGCACCACAAGGAAGTTCTTTGTTATCAACTTTTTGGTATAGTCAGCTGTCTGTTACTTCAGAGTTACAACTATTATACAGTAAGCAGGGATATTTATAGCCTATATCAGAGTCTGTGGTCAGCTTGATATTGCTAGGTCTTCAGGGGAAACCCATCAAGATTTGAAGTGATACAATTGTGGCAATTTGGCCTCCTGGATTCCTGATAGGGAGTTATAGGCACATCTCAATTGAATCACAGAGAGGAACCAAAAACACCCCATGGCCAAGCTGGAAAGTCTGTTTTTTATTGCTCATATACAGTATACAATACTATACATGTATGTCTATTTACTGTTACCAACAAAATCTGAATACTTAAAACAATTTTTGCAGCACTCCGGCATAAAAACATGTCTCTTACCAAATGTATTTCAGTAGAAGAGTGTAAGATAAATTAGGTTTCTTTTTTTCTCAATATGGAAAATCTCCAACTGAACAAGACTATAGTATAAAGTTTTCCCAATATGCCAAAAAATGTGCTAAGAATTTGGTTTTTCTTTTTAATCAAGCAACTCTCAAGTTCATTAAATGTTCAGTTGTTTTTGATAACACATTGTTTAATTCTGCTTGTGAAAGCTGGATAGGTGTAATTACTTTCGACTAAGAACAATTGAAGCATTTCATGAATTTTTCAATCAATCTTTCTCCTGTCCCAATCTTCGCCTTCAGGCCAGTGCCTAGGGTTTTAAATATGCATTGAATCATGCCGCTATTCATTGCCAGAAGCAAAGAATATTGGAAAAGGCCATTTATTGCTGAAATAGATTCAATGTTCATTTCAACAATTAATGTAATTTTGAGATAAATTGCTTGCATCTGTAAATACTCCATAGGCCAGGAGTTATTTTGGATACCTCATCTTTCCATAATGGCAATATCTTCAAGGCCTATGAGCTAGAAATAGTCAAGTCTAGTCTGCTTTATTGGCACCTAAGAAAGGATAATTAGGTTCTCACATCACTCAGCTGGGATAAAAGTTAAAATAGTACAAATTTAGCTGTACACATATGGGTAAAACTCTCCCCTAATCACTGCACATCTTCAGGCACAATTGTCAAATGTGTGCATATAATACAGGCCTATCCACATTGATCCAAAGTGGGGGAGGGGGGGGGGGGTGTACTAGAAATCCGCATGAAATCCAGGGGTAGGGGGGCATTAATTTTTAATTGCAACTTCCACGAAAACTCCCACCTCCCCAGTCATACATTCTAGATGATACCTTATCTGCGGATGTTCAGGTCCTTGTCATGGTCATAGCACCTGTCTCTTTCTATCTCAGTCACACAGTCACATGAAACTCAATGTGGCGTCTGTCCAGCTGAGTGCTCTTGATGCCAGGAGTGCTCGTTTGTGATGATTTCAGCTGCAATTCTCCAGAATTCAATGCAAGTTCGGCATTGTCCCTCTAATATTGTATATATGGCGATTCCTCTGCAGAAAATGAAATAATGATCTGGAAATTTGATGCCAAAGTGTCCACAATTCCATTATTCTATGCTTCCTTTCACATTGCAGAACAGGCAGAACAGTGTATTGTTCTACATCAATAAGTCTTTGTCGAATTGCATCCATCATTCCACGCTCTCAAATTTTTGTAGTAATTCAGCTTTCAAAAGCCACTCTCCCTTCTTTCTAAATTATTTCTTAATTATTTTTTTAGATTCAAGCAAAACTCGCGACTAGAATGATTTGACTGGGGTGTCAGTCCTGCAATAAAACACACTTAATCTCAATGAGATGTCTGGGACCTTGACACCAGCCAGTGATTTGTGCCAAAGCATGTTTGGGTTAATTACTTCCGGGATGTAAACATGATGTATTAAGATTGGTTCTTCAGGGAAACTTTTGAACAAGCTTCTGCTTAATAACTGACAAGGGTGTTGCTTTGAGCATTTGTTGCATCTTTATTCTTTGTATTTTACAGTCTGTCACTTTGATATAGAACAAAATAGGACCAGTTAGAGTAGGTCGGGGCAAGCGGCCCCCCTTAACTTCGACGTGCTATTTGACCTACTTTTTAAAGGCGAATATTTGAATGCTTATGCTGTCAGGAAGGGATCATTTGACTCTATTTATAACTAGTGAAACAAACGTCTACCAATTTTAATAAAGGAGTTACGGCCATTTTTGTAAAAAATTTAAAATGGCCTTCTTACCCCAACCATCGGGCAAGAAGCCCCCTATTATAATCCTATGGCAATTTTTTTTGCGAGCGCATTCAGCCTAAGAGTTATTTCTTAGGGTTCTTCTATCATTTTTAAGGCATTCTATTCACTTTTTCTGAATTTCAGAATTTTTCTGTTCATAGTTTTATTTTTTACCATTTTTTACCCTGTTTCAATTTCGGGCAAAATTTTTTCTATTTTGATTAGCTATTCTATCAAGATTTAAGGTAAAGCACACATTATTAAATGGTTCCTGAAGCAGCTTCGAGGCCCCGGTGAAGGGGGCCTCATGCCCCATATCATGTGGGGCCTCTTGCCCCACACCCACATATTTTAATTTGACCTCTATATTTTGAGCTAAAATGCAAAACACATGATTCAAATCATATTTATGTGATGGTCTTGCAGTGAAGCAATGGAGATATCCATTATACTTTCTTCAATTTCTACTGTGGTTTGGTGCTGTTTGCCCTGAAAATTTGTGAAGTCGCCTAAAACGCCTCTAGCTTTAATCCTATCAATAAATAAACGCAACAAAAATTTAAGTTGGGATATAAGCCTGGGGGGCCTCTCACCTAACCCGGGCTGCTTGCCCGACCTACTCTAAATGTGAAAAATCTACTTCGTGACTCATGATAGCTGATGAGATGTCATCTTCTCAACATGGGAAACATAGAGGCTGTTTGATTAGTCATGATCAAGAGAAGGCCATTTGACTTGTCATAATTGATTTTATAGTGAAAATCAGATGCATAATCCTTTCGTTTGGCTTTCACCAACAAGGGATAAGTCTCCTTAGATAAAGATTAACATTGAAAGTATTGGGTATGATCATGACAAATCAGTATGATGACACACAAAGTGCGATGTTCACAGTGCAACAGTCCACTCTTTTTCTATATCAAAGTGACAGACTGCAAGCAGCAAGTATGATACAGTATATCTGATATTCTTTTATAAAAAAAAATTGTATTGTTGCTTCAGTCATTTCTTCCATGCAAGTATCTGCTGGCATGTTTTTATATTTATTGTCACTTTCTTCCAAATGGAGGATGTCAGATTGGTTTTGATTTGTCAATGATGCCCATAATCAGCAATCACTCACTCAGAACATGGAAGTCCCAACTGAGCAGTCCTCATGCACGTGAAAAGGGTTCTGTACTTTGTTTTGCATTTGTGTGGTTTCTGACTTTGAATAAACTGTTACTGCAATTTCAAGAAGTATGAGTTTCTCTGGCTGTTTTTCTCAGTATCCACGTAGTATATTCAGCTTGACTGATTGGCTGGTAAGAGGTAAATATTTTTCACTATTTGGCATGTACACGAATTTGTGAGCCTGCAAAAACGAACATATACACGAATTTAGCATTCGTGTAATTGTGAAATATTGCCATTCACGAATTTGTGTATGTGTAATTACGAACATTGTAACCTTAAACTTGGCTAAAACTAACTCTAAACCTAATTTTAACACTAAACCCTAATTATATAGCACTTCCACGAATGTTAGTATTGGCAGATACACGAATGAATAATAAAGCACATTCACGAGTGTTAGTTTTTACATGTACACGAGCATCTATGCTCGTTTTTTCATGTCCACAAATTCGTACATGCTCGTTTTTACACCTCCACGAATTCGTGAACATGCCAAATAATGAAAAATATATACATGCTGATTTTGACAAATTGATAAGATTAGCAGGTAAGAACAGACTGTTAAAATTACCAACAGACACATCAACTGGCCGTGAAATACGTTTCATGCTATTCAAATTAGATTTATACTGTGTAATCCAGTCCCTCCACCAATCACATGAAGTGCATTTGCTACGTTTCACTCTCCTATAACAGAAACTCATACTTCTTGAAATTGCAATATTTAGTGATGAAGGAAACGGACTTTGAACTGGAGAGTGATCAGCTATGAACCAAATCTGAAAACTTGTTGTACCACAAGGAAGCTCTTTGTTGTCATCCTTTTTTAGCCTTCAGTTATTTCTTACATTTTGTTGACCAGACAAAACAGGGACCATTAAGATTATATGTACATATATGAATATATCCCGCAATTGCGAGTGAACACCATGAAAAAACCATTGAGTTCACACCATTGAGTTCATCCTTGTGAACTCAATGAAATAAATTATCTTACGTTGTTATGCAAACAATGGGCAGCGATTGTTATGTCATGACGTCACAATGGGCAGCTGGTGACGTCACAACAAATTGCTGCTCCCAACTTGGGAGAATTTGAAGTTATCAGACTAAAAAACACTGATAAAATCATTGCGGGATATAAATAAAACCCCATAACAGTGTAGTTCACAGCTATGAACATCATTCGTGTCAGGTCTGCCTTCTGAATAACACTCGTCCTTCGGACTCGTGTTAATTCAGAGCAGACCTGACACTCATGATGTTCATAGCTGTGAACTACACTGTCATGGGGTTTTATTATAGAAACCAATACAATTGCAAGTTTTAGTTCACAGACTCTTCATTACAGTATGTCTCTAGAGGAGTGTAAGTAATAGAAGTTGATTTAGCTTATGTTAAGAGTAATAGTCACTACTAGCATTTAAATATCAATTTTTTGAGATGTGCTATGTTTTTGTAATCTCAGTTATGAACCTTTTTGAACTCTACCAAGTATGATACTAGTACCAGGTGAGCTTGATGCATTTTTACTCCTTTTTTGTCAAATTATATTTCTTCCCTTTGAAATTCCTCATTGGCGCTCATTGATAAGTCAAGGAAACATCAGCATTGACAACAATGCATTTACACAAATTAGTATGCATAGTTTGTGCACTGACATGTAAACGGATCGGTCGAAAAGTTTGAAAATCCTTGGGTATAGTTAAGAGACACATTTTTATCTAAAAAATCCTCCAAATGTGTTGGACCAGTATTACGAGTGTCTTATATGTGAAGTGAGAGCTAAAAAGAATGCAAATTGTTTCCCAAAATGAAAACGCCTTTTCTCATTCAAGAGCCATTCTTTATAATGTTTTCAAATGTTTATCTCTGTGAAAGCTGGTGAGATTACTTGGGACTTAAAATAATAGAGAGAAATGATAGATTAGACAATCCATCTTTCTCCTGTCCCAATTGTCTGCCTTCAGGCCATTGCCTTGGGTATTAAGTATGCATTAAAACCATGCTACAGTGCATTACCAAAGCAAAGAATACTGGAAAAGCACTTTGCTGCTGAAATGAGGTCCATGTTGCTGCCAAAAGTGAATGTAATATTTAGATTAATCACATTCTTCTACAAAAACATGCTACAAACTCAGGCATTTTTAGACAACTCATCGCTTCATGATGATGAATCTTTTCTGGCTCTGTGTACTGTACAACCAAATTATAGTACGACTACCCCAGCAGGAAGGAAATTCCATCACCCTTTGTTTTTTATTTCTTTGACATTACGCCCTTTTCGAATTGCAATGATATTTTATATTGCCAGCATTCGCAATAGACAAATGGAGATGGAATCAAGTTGTAGCGAGGCAGTAATAGGAAGACGTGGGGGCAGGGAGGACAAAGAAGTTCGAAGTGGGTAAACAGCAGATTCCAGGAGTCCTTCTAGTATTTTTTTGCCGATGACACACCTTGTCAGATGGACTCCGTGAATTGGATTTTTTGGATTCTCCAAAAAAATTTTTTACTGATTGGTTATAAATGTAAGTTTTCCATGTGCATTTCAAATTATGATTTTTATTTCCCATTTCTTACTTTATACAGGACTTAGTTACCATACAATACCCCATTCTTCATTTTAGGTAAAAATAAATAAATGTGTCATGTGTCTATAGATTAGTGATCACAGGGACCTGGAAAGTGTCAGACTGCAACCATTCAATGTGGTGTCTTTTGATGGAGTTAACATTAACAGCTTTTTCTGTTGTTTGTAATGATAGACTTTGTTTTGTCGAATCCTGCAAGAAAGACAGACCAAAGTGATCAAGCTGAATCCAACCATAAAACCTTCTCTGCTCGTCAGCTTCATTCATTATGAACGCCGGACCAGCTCTTTGTTTTTTTCCCCCTCTCAGACTTTGTCGCTGCTGACATAGACAATTTCCCTTCTCTCCAAAGACTGTGGCTCTGTTGGCAACGTTCATCATGACGACATGTCAGTAAAAATCAGCAGATTATTTTCTACTGACTTTATGATCTAATTTGGGTCTTGCAACATTGAAGTGTGTTGTCGAAAGCAGTAAAGACTTTGTGAACATTTTCTGCTAATATTTGTGACAATTGAAGGCACTGAAACAAGAGAAATTCAAGAGTCAGTGGCATTTTTCTGGCTCTTAGCAAAAATTGCCATTTTGAATTTTGAAAGCTCAGACTCATATTTTTTACAAGACATCAACTTTCAAGCAGCCCCACAGTACACAAAACAGCTGAAAACTCTTGCAGCCGGCGGCATAGGGTGACTCCTCGCTATTTCATGGATAATTTCATTCTCCCTGAAGAAATGCAAAAAAGTCATGGATCATTTGAACCATGATATGTTCTGAAAAGGACGGAAGAGCATTACAGAGGAAGAACAAGAATTGCAGACCAAAGTCTGACCAGAATCCCACCCTAAGAGGAGTATCTTATATATACATGTAAAAAAATAACTGGGACAAATATTGTAGCACTTTTTACCTGAATGTCAAGTTATGGCGGTTTCAATGACTTGAGCGATGTATTCGAAAGAGACAACAGAGAGAATACCATGAAGGTTTCCGATGAGGCAGGTGGGCCACAGAGAAAAATTGAGTTTTTCTCATTGAAATCAGAGAAAATGGTGATCTGGTATCACGTGAGCCGGCTGATATTGCACACTTGCTTATGAACAGCTTCTTCATCTATGTTATTTGGCCTACATGGTTGTTTGGATTAAATTCTGTCTTAATCTTGCTGTGACTGTACGGTAGCAATATATTTTTTTCAGTGGGCTTCCCATTACTTTCTGTTTGTAAGCCATAACTCAAATGGGTATGATCATTTTCAGTGTGTTGCATTATTATATTATGATGCATTTCTGTGCGGGATATTCCTCGACTTTTAGTAGTTTGTGGAGCTGTGTCTGATCTTATGGCTTGGGTATCTTTTTTATCTGCTGATGATTAGGTCCTTTTCTTGACACCTGTCTCTTTTATCCCAGTCGCATGAAACCCCATGTGGCAGCTGTCCGGCTGAGTGCCCTTGATGCCAGGAGTGCTCGTTTGCTGTGGCAGTGGCCACAATTATCATGGCATCCTATTTAACCTTTCACATTGTTGCTCTAAATAATGTACAATGTTGATGCCTGTGTGGAAAATGTAAAAATTATAGGTATTGTGGTGTCTAGGTGCCCGAAATTGAAACAATCATTTGACAAGAAAACTCTTAACGTCTTGTCAAATGAAGCAAGCAATGGCATGAGAAATGTTTCCTTGAGTTCTAATATTGGATTTCCAAACAGAATGCATGGTTATGCTTAATCATCCTGGTAAATAATTGAGATGGTGGAAACTCCAATTACTGATCTCACATTTTTGTAGTAATTAAAATTTTTATAGCAGGAATTGAATTCCAAGAAATAATTGATTTTCTATTCGATGGAGTTGGATAGACAGATATGGTAAAACATAAATGCAGCCCTCTTGGGAAAGTTTTGGCAGCTCATATGAGCTGGTTGATAATTGGGAGCTTATAATTGCCATGTGTAGACTTTCATGACACAAGAAGTCACTGACCTCTACAAGAAGACATACATTTTGTTTACATTACATTGGTGTTGAACCCCCAACCCTCTTTGCTCTACATAGCTGGCCAGGACTGCTGCTCCACCATTATGAACACGTAAAATATGATAATCCATCCCTCCTCTTTCTCAAGTTGTTTTCATCTGATTCAAGCTACAGGAAAACAGGACAGTCGAGACAACCGGCAACTACCCATTTAGAGTTGACTGGGGTTTTAGTCTGTCCATAAAACACTCAAGATTTTCCCCATGAGATGTTAAGAGAGGATGACACCAGTCAATAATTCACAGTTAAGCGTGTTAGGGTTAATTACTTCCTGGATCTAAACATGATAACAATCAAGATTAATCCATTTTTGAAACTTCTGAACAAGTCTGATAAAGACAACTGCCAAGGGTGTTGTTTTGAATGATTACATTGATAGTGTTGCTATTAGTTTTTATGAAAGAAAGTCAATTGCAACATGCTGGTAAACGCTGTCACAATCATCGCAGCTTGAGTCATTTGTTTCTGCATGACAAGCTGCATTTGGTGTCACAATCTTCTGGCTGGAAGATGGCAGGGCCTTATCATATTTATTTGGCTAATGGATGCTAGGAATAGCACTTGAACATTGCATCTGTCACGAACAATGTCAAAGAGCCAACCCTGAATACTTTTTATGATGAGAGCAATTAAATTTTGCAGAGATTACAAGAAATTACAAAAACAAACAGAAATTTATCAGCCACATTCGCGGGTGTATCAATGATCTGATAATGTTAAATGAAGGAAAATGCTTTTTTCGCTACTTGTGCTTATTGTCTGGGCACGCGATATACATTGCAACTGAAACTGATTGAGATAGATAAATGCCTCCTGGGTTGATATTTTTTAAAAATTTGGTAGAGAATTAAGAAAAGGCGCATTTTAGTATCGTCATCATATTACAAATCTTCAAAAAGGAATACTCAATTCATCAATTGTTAATTCTAGTCTTCAATCTGAATTACTACCAATGACAATTTTACCAACAAAATTAACAATCTATCCACATGATTGGTTATGCAAGGATTGAAATAAGGATCCTGGCAAAGACACTCTTGAACAAAGTTTTCCCTAACTGGAAACTTGACCAAGCAGCTGCACATTGAGATTTTGGTGAAGACCTTCAATTGCTTCTGCAGGATGATTGATGCCTCGAGCTGCTTGAAAAATAAATTACCTTTACAAAGTATTACTGTTGGCTGGAACTATGAGGTGCAATATCTTAAGTGCTCCCCTACAAATGACAATGTCCAATGGAACAGATTGATTGCTTGAATTTTTCTTCATTGATATTATCCTTTCGCATAAGATAATGATAAAGATTGATGTTTCAAACTTTTAAGATTAATTAGTTTCCAGGTGCATGAAACGGTAAATTAGAATTCAGTTATCCTATCACTTCAGCTCTCTCTGACTCTGGGCACTTTCAAGAAGACCTTAAGCAAATTGAAGTATAGATAATTTAACCAATGCAAACGCCTGCGCTTCATCTTATAAAACAACTACAGAAGGGTACCATGGTAATGTAAGTGAGCTAAAGAAATTGCTAAAGAGCCAGTGTTGATGAGATCCGAAGTCATACTAGATTATCAGTGGTTCAAGGAAATTAACCGAGTTTGACTATCTATATAAATCAAATATACATTGCAGGCATTTGCAGCCCATAACTATCATATTCCCACTCTGTGATACAGCTAGTTAAACATCGTCAATTTTGTTTTGATCGCAAAACTCCTTCTAATGAAATTAAAAAAAAGTAGATGTTCAAAGCTTAGTGACCGCAAGCACTGTTGTACAAAGGGATTATTACGAGTTTAAAAAACGAAGACCAGATGAGACATTCTCAGCGAATACAAGCACCAAGTACCTCAGGCTATTTCAACCTTGCCTCCCCTAATTCTTTAACTTTGAATTTTAATAATGTGCAATACAACTCAAAAGTGCATTATGAAATGGATTCTCTGCAATTTAATATCAAACAAACATCCAGGGAAATTTAAAGTAGGAATTAAAAAACTGCATGTACAGTGTACTTGTTCGATTCATTTGCCCTTCTTGTCGTGTACAATTGTTCCACTCGTAAGTAGCTAAGGAAATCAGCTTAACATAATTCCATTGCTTTTCGAATTGAGAATGGAAGGAAGAACACCAATCAACTTTTTACCAGCTTGGACCTTTTTATTCTAGAAGACTACTTGGGCTGCACTCAAAAACTTTAATGTACATAAGATAAACTTCAACAAAAACTGATCTCAGCTGGAATTCTCCTCCCAAATTCAGACTTCAGAGCGAGGCTCATGTTTGCTTAGCTCCAATACAAAATATCTTTATTATGCTTTCTTATTACTGCCACATAATGTCCCCAGTTCAGTAATGTTATTTCATAATGTCTGAAACTTCCTCAGCACTTCCATGTCATGCATAGAATAGATCCCCAGAGGCTGAAACAATCATTGACAAGAAAATTCCTGACACCTCGTCAAGTGAAGCATTGGCACGAGAAACTTGTCCTTGAGCTTACTTGAATTTCTGAAAGACTGCATGGTAATTCCTAATTATGCTGGCAAATGATTGAGATGGTGCTAATTCAAACATGAGGCTATGAATTTTGCTTCCAACTGTGATTCAAGGTATAAAAGCAGAAATAGAAATACTCCGCAATAGTCAGTTTATTTACATAGTGTTTGACAAACATTTCCAAGGTAGACGGAAGCACAGATATGGTAATTGCACCCCTATTATAATGGTTTTGTTTGTTGAAAAAATCTGATGAAGGAGATAGGATATAGTAGGGGCCTATATAAAAATGTAACAATGTCATGTTTCTCTGATGTCAGGGATCTTTTGCTCGCCCGAATCGACTCTTATAAAAGGTGTCCACCGATTCGTTTGGGGTGTTTGACACAGTTTTTCACAGGAAAGGGCACCTTGTTGGCAAAGTAGATTGAAGGATGGCATCAAAATTTAATGTACTCGCGAGATGAATCGCAGTGGCCTAAAGCACTTTTTTCTGCAAATACACACTTCAAGATTTGGCTTTTTCGGACACCTGATTTCTCCATGATGACAAGTTCTTTCAGACCCCAAATAAAATAAGGTATGCAGAATTTAATTATATTCAGTTCGACTTTGAGATCAATTATTTTTATCAGAAAACATGATAAAACATGTTTCGGTATTTATGAAATAAAACCTGGCATATGTGCCTTAACCAAACATATAACATTCATAAATCAGTCATACAGTTTCTCATAAGCGTGCATCCATATAACACATTTATAAGGCAAAGCACTATGTATTAAAAATAAGTGTGAAATTGTTTTCTTGTCTTAATTTCTAGGCCTAATTGTTGTTTATTTCTTACAACAAATACAGTCTGTCACTTTGATAGAGAAATAGAGTGGACTGTCGCACTGTAAAATGGCACTTCGTCGTCATCATGCTGATGATTTGTCATGATCATACCCAATACTTTCTTAATTTGATGTAAGGAGACTTATCCCACTTGCTGGTGACAGCCAGACGAAAGGATTATTCATCATATTTCATTCTAAAATCAGTTACAGGTGATTTCATTAGTACGCGATTCTAAGGTTCTTGGCCCTCAAAATACATCATTTTTGGATGATCTGATTGGTTCAGACCCCACAGAACGTCACACAGTTGATATATCAAACGTAGCAAGTGCTTGTTTAGCATTGATTCCTCACGGCCAAGTGTGAATGACAAGAATCGCATGGTAATGAAATCGCCTGTAAATGACAAGTCAAATAGCCTTCTCTTGATCATGACTAATCAAACAGCCTCTATGTTTCCCATGTTGAAAGTAGTGAAGATGTCACTTCATCTGCTACCATGAGTCACAGAGTGCATTTTCCACAGTGAACTGGTCCTAAATTTTTCTATATCAAAGTGACAGACTGAAATGCACTGTCTCACCTCCTGTCAGTAAGAAAGATGGACCAAAGTGAGGCAAGCCGAGTCCAACCATTAAACCTTTTCTGCTCGTCAGCTTCATTCATTATACATGCCAGAGCAGCTTTCTATTTTTTGCTCCCACTCAGACTTTGTTGCCACTGACTAGTCCATTTCCTGTCACTCCACAAACAAGAGTCTGACCAGAATCCTGCTCTTGGAGCTGCATATTCAAATTTGATTAACTACATTAATTAAAATCTGTTGTTTTGTATAAAATATAATGTGTCCTGCCATTATAAATAAATAAATAAAATTCAATACAATACATTTAGATGGTTTGAGTAAATTCTTTTCAAATCTTGTTACGACCAAAAGCCCGATTGTATGGTTATCGTATTTTCTCTGTTGGCTTCACATTACTCTCAGTTTATAAGCCTTAACTCAAATGGACGTGACCACGTGTGCTGCATTATTATGTTATGCTGCATTTCTATGAGAATAATTCATGGACTTTTAGCAGCGCCTGGAGCATTGACTGATCTACTTCATGACTTCCCTATTTTTCTCATCTGGTGATGTGTAAGTCCTTCTCTTGGCACCTGTCTCTTTTATCCAAGTCACATTAAAACTAGATGTGGTGGGTGTGGCTGCGTGCCCTCGATGCAATGAGAGGTCATTCGAGTAACTTCAGCAACAATTCTCATGGCATCCTAATTAACATTTTCTGTAGTTGCTTTAACAAGGCATATTGTAGATCCCTTTGTTAAAATGGCAATATTGATGGGGATTGGTGGTGTCTTGGTCCCCAACACAACTAGTTCTATGTGGAGTATGTGCTCTTTTACATAGCCTACATAAAAGAACCTCCCATTCATTCTGCAGCACAGATCCCATGCATAATAAATCTATATATTTTTTCATGCTGGTTGGGATATTATTCGTCATTATATTGTTAATTTTTACCCTCGGCAATGCATACTGCCAAGGGTATTGTAGTTACCTTTGTGTACTGGCATCTGCCACACGGGCGTCCGCCTATGTTTTAGCTTAAAACTATAATATGCAATTTTGATCAAGTGGTCCCCTTGAGATTTAACTGGAGGATGACACCAGTCAATAATTCAAAGTTAAACGTGTAATGCTAAGATCTCACGGCACGTTATGGAGAACTTTTTTACCACTGAGGGGTAGCTTCAGTTGAATTCTAGGAAAAAAATGACCATCCCGGCGACATACAATGTTTATAAAACTATTATATAATTAATTAAAAGCATATCACGGCGGGATAAGATCGTAAATCGGCGGGATAACATCATATCCCTGTGGGAAAGATCTAAATGCCTGGGGGGCAAGATCTAAATGCCTGTGGGATGTCAAAGATCGTCGGCGGGATGTCAAAAGACCGTCGGCAGGATGTCAAAAGACCGTCGGCGGGATGTCAAAAACTGCCGGCGAGGCTGCAAATGTCCCCCCAGGGGCAGGAGAGGTCCCCGCAGGGGTAGGAGAGGTCCCCGCAGGGGCAGGGATGTCCTAATATCCCGCCGGAGATGTTTTTGAGACGTTCTCACTGAAAAAATCCCCGCCAGACATCTAAAAATCAAGAAAATTTTGGGCTCTGTTCTGCCGTCATGAAAAAAAATTTTGAACCTGTTGAAACTTTTTTGACATCCACGGCGCAGTTTTTCCATTTCTAGGAACCCCTGAGGGGAACAAAAACTAACCCTAGGGGATGTGAAAAGTCGACGGCGGATCACCCAAATTCATCCAATTTTCCAGGAAATACCATCCCGCCGAAGTTTAAAGTTCTCCGTAACGTGCCGTGAGATCTTAGCATTAGGGTTAATTACTTTCTGGATCTAAACATGATAACAATCAAGATTAATCCATTTTTGAAAGTTCTGGACAAGCCTGATTAGGACAACTGCCAAGACTCAAGGGTGCTGTTTTGAAGAATTATATTCATCACAGTTAATATTTTTGCTACAAGATCTCATGAAATAAAGGAGTTTCAATCATTGCAGCTTGTGTCTTTTCCCCCTGACAAACTGCATTTGGTGACAGAGTGATCCAGTTGGATGACACTATCTAATAAATTGTTTTGGCTAATGGATTCTAGAAATAATGTTTGAACATTGCAGCTGTCACAAACAATTTCTAAAAGCTGAACCCAAAACACTTTTTATGATGAGAGAAAATTGCAGATAAAAATCAATTACAAAAGCAACAGCGATTTATCAACCACATTCGTGGGTGTATCACTGATCTGGTAAATGGTTAATGGAAGCAAATTATTTTGTTATTGTTAGAGCTTATCCTCTGGGGCATCTGGAGACATTGAAATTGAAATTATCTCCTCCCCAAACTTGATTGTTGATGTGATATCGATTCAGTACATCCACAAATCAAATTAATTGGCTACACATCATGTTGGTCCTGGGTTTGTTTCTTGCTAGGGAATTTGTTGGCAGACAATGCATGCAGTCATCTCTTGGAAAACTGTATTGCACAGTACATACATAATATATCAGTATGTATTCATACAGAACATGACCCACATTTTGATTTTCTTTAATGTGAGAATCATTGCTAGTACCATTAGCACAGCCACCCCACATGTAGGTTCAGTAGCTTCAGTCTCTTTTTTCCAAACTTTTCTTCGCAGATTTCAAGCAGTAAATTGATCCAAGCATTAAATTGATGCAAGGAAGCTGAAACCATCATTAAATAATAATAGATAATACCTAACGCCTCATCATGTGAGGCAATGGCTTGAGACATGTGTCCTTGAGTTTTCCTATTGGATTTCCAGCTTGAAAGCATGATTATTCCGAATTATGCTGGTAAATAATTGAGAAGGTGTTAATTATGCAATCCAATTCTTGCTCTTACATTTTCATAGCAATTCAGATTTTAATGACAAGACTGGAATTCCCGAGCTACTATCTATTTTCTATTCAATGAAGATAAGCAGACAGAAGTGATAGATGCAGACCTCTTGGGCCTTTCTGAAGAGACATATACTTGCCCGGCATAGAATCAAAGGGCCTTCAATTTATCTCATCCAAAAGACGTGCATTTTGTTAACATATCCTCGGGTTGAAACCTCCTCTACTCAACCTGGAAGGCCAAGACTGTAAGTGAGCTGCTGAGCCACCACGAGCATAGGCTATAGACTATATAATAATATTCTTTTGTCAGACTTACATGAAACAGATATATCATTACTGACAGTTGTCCAAAAATAACTAGTAGGGTATGCAATGCCCCCTCTCACATCTTATTTTATTCTATTAGGTTCAAGATAGCTACATTGCAAAGAGGACAGTTAAGCCAGAGCAGCAACTAGCAACTGAGAGTTGACTGGGGTTTTAGTTGGTCCATAAAACACTCAAGATAGTCCCCATGAGATGTTAAGAGAGGATGACACCAGTCAATAATTTACAGTGAAGCGTGTTAGGGTTAATTACTTCCTGGATCTAAACATGATAACAATCAAGATTAATCCCTTTTTTAGACTTCTGAACAAGCCTGATAGAGACAACTGCGGTTTGGACTGCCAAGACCCAAGAGTGTTGTTTTGATGAATCACAATTGACATTTTTGCTTTAAGATTCATGAAATAAAGAAGTTATACAATCATTGCAGCTTGATTCCATTACCCCTGACAAACTGCATTTGGTGTCAGCGTCATCCAGCTGGATGACACTATCTAATAAATTGTTTTGGGTAATGGATTTTAGAAATATTGTTTGAAGAAGTTCAAAGTTGGTCAACAGCAGACTCCATGAGTCCTTCTAGTATCAGATGAATTGGATTGTTGGGATTCTCGAAAAAAATTTTAACTGATTGGTTATGCAATGTAAGTTTTCCAAGTGCATTTTAAATTTTTATGATTTTTATTTCTCATTTCTTACTTTTGACAGGACTAAGTTACCATACAATACCCAAATCTTCTTTTTAGGGAAAGTAAATGTGTCATGTGTCTATAGATTAGTGATCACAGGGACCTGGAAAGTGTCAGACTGCAACCATTCAATGTGGTGTCTTTTGATGGAATTAACATTAACAGCTTTCTGGTGTCATGATACACTTTATATTGTCGAATCCACAGAGCATGAAAGATGGACCAAAGTGAGGCAAGCTGAGTCCAACCATAAAGCCTTTTCTGCTCGTCAGCTTCATCAATTATTAACGCTAGAGCACCTCTTTGTTTTTTGCCCCTACTCAGACTTCGTTGCTGATGACATAGTCCATTTCCCTTCTATCCACAGACTGTTGCTGTGTTGGCAACTTTCATCGTGACGACATGTCAACAAAAATCAGCAGATGTTTTTCTACTGACTTCATGATCTCATTCAGGTCTTGCAACAGCAAAGTGTGTTGTCGAAAGCAAATATCCAGTGAAATTTAAAGTAGGAATTAAAAAACTGCATGTACAGTTTACCTGCTCGATTAATTTGCCCTTCTTGTCGTGAACAATTGTCCCTCTTGTAAGTTGCTAAGGAAATCAGCTTAACATAATTCCATTGCTTTTCGAATTGAGAATGGAAGGAAGAACACCAATCAAAATTTTACCAGCTTGGACCTTTTTATTCTAGAAGACTACTTGGGCTGCACTCAAAAACTTTAATGTACATCAGATAAACTTCAACAAAAACTGATCTCAGCTGGAATTCTCCACCCGAATTCAGACTTCAGAGCGAGGCTCATGTTTGCTTAGCTCCAATACAAAATATCTTTATTATGCTTTCTTATTCCTGCCACATAATGTACTTAGTTCAGCAATGTTATTTAATTTTGTCCAATCGTTCCTCAGCACTTCCATGTCATGCATAAAATAGATCCCCGGAGGCTGAAACAATCATTGACAAGAAAATTCCTGACACCTTGTCAGGTGAAGCATTGGCATGAGAAACTTGTCCTTGAGTTCTCTTACTTGAATTTCTGGAAGACTGCATGGTAATTCCTAATTTTGCTGGCAAATGATTGAGATGGTGCTAATTCAAACATGAGGCTATGAATTTTGCTTCCAACTGTGATTCAAGGTATAAAAGCAGGAATAGAAATACTCCGCAATAGTCAGTTTATTCACATAGCGTTTGACAAATATTTCCAAGGTAGACGGAAGCACAGATATGGTAATTGCACCCCTATTAAAATGGTTTTGTTTATTGAAAAAATCTGATGAAGGAGATAGGATATAGTAGGGGCCTATATAAAAATGTAACAATGTCATGTTTCTCTGATGTCAGGGATCTTTTGCTATTAATAATATTATTTATTTTGAAAACTTTTAAAATAGCCAAATTAAGATAAATGACAAGAGTAATGTTTGAGAAATTTGTGTTGTTATTGGTATTTATACGATTGTCCAAATATTTAAAAGAGTAGCTTTGCTTCCCATTTTTCTCTATTCAGACCTCCGCCTTGGTTTTTAAATATGCATTGGAATGAAACGCTGTGGACCGCAGAGCATCATGTAAAAAAAAAAAACAGGAAAAGGCACCTTGTTGGCAAAGTAGATTAAAGGATGGCATCAAAATTTAATGTACTCGCGAGATGAAGCGCAGTGGCCTAAAGCACTTTTTTCTGCAAATACACACTTCAAGATTTGGCTTTTTCAGACACCTGATTTCTCCATGATGACAAGTTCTTTCAGACCCCAAATAAAATAAGCAGGGCCGTGCAGAGCCTGTAGTAGGCCCAGGCCAAAAAGAAAAAGTAGGCCCCCTTCAGGACACGGAGTTTTGATTCCTTGTTACTCTAAACTTTCTCGAAAGCATGTTGAGCAGTCGGTCAGTCAGAAAGTAAAATAAAAAGGCTTCATACGTCAACTTTAAATTATTTTATGTATTTTATTTGGGAGCAGTCAGTCTGTCACAAAAAAGATGCAACTTTCCACGAAAACGTTTTGTGACAACGGTAATTTAATTTCTATTAAGTTTGCTAAAGACTTTATTACAACTCTAATGGATAGCCAAATTTAATTACAATCATGCTTTCAGAGTATCTCTGCAGTTCATGAACAATTACTGTGTCTGTGAATGTGTGAAGTTTCCTTCAAAGAAAAGAGGCACAATTTTTCAATAAAAAATTTTGAAAATTCAAATGCCTAATTTGAAGGAAACTTCACAGACACAGTAAACATCTTTCATGAACCGCACAGAAAAAAAAAGTGGCTTTACTGATTGGGAAGAGTCTGTCCAATTAAGAAACATCAAAGTACTAGTATTTCCATCACAATCAATTCAAGTTCTACAATAGGTACACACTACACAACCTATCTTGTGTATATTAAAATCTGCATTGTCAAAACTTGACTTAAAAATTCCAATTATTTTGCAAAACACTGTTGATTTGGAGAGTATTGAGTCCAATAAGAATTTCTGGAATTGACAAAAAAGCAGTACAATCACAGGCATCACAATTGTTCACAACATTTCTGCACTGGACCAGTGGTACAGATACACCTTGTACTGTTTAAGGAGGCCAGTATCATGCAAGCCATAGAGCTGTGTTGGCAAATGATTGAAATGCGTGTGAGTACAATATGGATATTGGAGAACATGTCAAGAATTTCCCCATAGATATTATTTGGGCTAACCGATTCAATTTAAAAGTGTACATGGAAGACTCTTTTAAGCCGCATAATTTAACCCTCCAGATTTTGTGAAACATGGTTAGCAAGAATTTGAACAACAAGGTCAATTATGTTGAAGAACACTTGGACCCAAAATTGTTTTTCTGCATCCTCCTAAGTGAGCACCCTCTGCATTTAGCAAAGTCAGATGTCTCTCCTGCTCTTCTAGATATTACACATGCTTCCTCACTCCTCAGCCAACCTTTCTCTGAGTGTGGTTATTTCATCTTGCAATGATTGATATTGTTTCTTTCTTTATTTTGTGTAGAACCTCGATATTCTATGATCTGGTTGACCTCAATGACAAAACAGCACTACTCCTTATTTCTCATAGATCATGTATCTTATATGAGTGGGTAGAGCGGCAATGTACAAATCTTGGGTCACACAGTATTATGTGACAAAGTGGCAACTGCCACGGGCCTATTCACTTAGGGGGGGGGGAAAGGCCTCTGCAAGATGCCAAAAAGATTTACAAATTGATTTTTAACAAATCATCCAAAAATGTCAAAAAGTTTTTGGATTGCGTGATACACAACCAATAGTCTGGTGTCCATGCTTGATCCTGGACAAAAAATCAAATTTTAAGATGAGGTCCAAGGGAAGAGGACCTAGTATTGTTCAGGGCCCTCTAACATCAGAGGCCAAACTGGCAACACTGACAAAAACTTGACAGTCTCACAGAATACCCACTTACGAATCATAGAGAATGATAGACAATAAATGAGACATCTATTCACTATGCACAAGACATGAAATGACTCCAGTTGCCTTCGGTTGACGTAGACAATAGTACACTAACTTTAACCGTAAATTCTGATGAATATAGGAAGAAAGAAATCCACGGATTTTTTGTCCAATACAGTACTTTTGAGATGAAGTACACTGTAAATGTATGGCTGGCAGTGAGGGCCCACCAACATTTTTTGCCGCGGACCAAAAAATGGCACCAGTCTGACCCTGTACAAATCGAATATAATTTCATATTCGCGACGCGTGCTTAACCTTACTTTGGAAGTAGGCCCCCTGAAATTTGGGGGCCCCTGCCATTTGGCCCCCCTGGCCCCCCCTCTGCTCAGGCCTGAAAATAAGGTATGCAGAATTTAATTATATTCAGTTCGACTTTGAGATCAATTATTTTTATCAGAAAACATGATAAAACATGTTTCGGTATTTATGAAATAAAACCTGGCATATGTGCCTTAACCAAACATATAACATTCATAAATCAGTCATACTGTTTCTCATACGCGTGCATCCATATAACACATTTATAAGGCAAAGCACTATGTATTAAAAATAAGTGTGAAATTGTTTTCTTGTCTTAATTTCTAGGCCTAATTGTTGTTTATTTCTTACAAC
Organism: Platynereis dumerilii; assembly: GCA_026936325.1. Taxonomy (NCBI): domain Eukaryota; kingdom Metazoa; phylum Annelida; class Polychaeta; order Phyllodocida; family Nereididae; genus Platynereis; species Platynereis dumerilii. The sequence goes on from JAPTHN010000132.1 coordinate 46,025, forward strand.
AAATACAGTCTGTCACTTTGATAGAGAAATAGAGTAGACTGTCGCACTGTAAAATGGCACTTCATCGTCATCATGCTGATGATTTGTCATGATCATACCCAATACTTTCTTAATTTGATGTAAGGAGACTTATCCCACTTGCTGGTGACAGCCAGACGAAAGGATTATTCATCATATTTCATTCTAAAATCAGTTACAGGTGATTTCATTAGTACGCGATTCTAAGGTTCTTGGCCCTCAAAATACATCATTTTTGGATGATCTGATTGGTTTAGACCCAACAGAACGTCACACAGTTGATATATCAAACGTAGCAAGTGCTTGTTTAGCATTGATTCCTCACAGCCAAGTGTGAATGACAAGAATCGCATGGTAATGAAATCGCCTGTAAATGACAAGTCAAATAGCCTTCTCTTGATCATGACTAATCAAACAGCCTCTATGCTTCCCATGTTGGAAGCAGAGAAGATGACACTTCCTTGGCTATTATGAGTCGCAAAGTGCATTTTGCATAGTGAACAGGTCCTAATTTTTTCTATATCAAAGTGACAGACTGAAATGCGCTATCTCACCTCCTGTCAGTAAGAAAGATGGACCAAAGTGAGGCAAGCCGAGTCCAACCATTAAACCTTTTCTGCTCATCATCTTCATTCATTATACATGCCTGAGCAGCTTTGTGTTTTTGTTCCCACTCAAACTTTGTTGCCACTGACTAGTCCATTTCCTGTCAGTCTACAAACAAGAGTCTGACCAGAATCCTGCTCTTAGAGCTGTTATTTAAATTTGATTAATTACATTAATTACAATCTGTGGTTTTCTATAAAATATAATGTGTCGTGCCATTATAAATAAACAAATACAGTTCAATACTATACACTTAGATGGTTTGAGTAAATTTTGTTCAAATCTTGTTGCGACCTCAAGCTGGATTGTATGGATTGCGTATTTTCTCTGTTGGCTTCACATTACTCTCAGTTTATAAGCCTTAACTCAAATGGACGTGACCACGTGTGCTGCATTATAATGTTATGCGGCATTTCTATGAGAGATATTCATTGACTTTTAGCAGTGCCTGGAGCATTCACTGATCTACTTCATAACTTTCCTATTTTTCTCATCTGGTGATGTGTAAGTCCTTCCCTTGGCTCCTGTCCCGTTTTATCCAAGTCACATTAAACTAGATGTGGTGGGTGTCCGGCTGCATGCCCTCAATGCAATGAGAGGTCATTCGAGTAACTTCAGCCACTATTCTCATGACATCCTAGCTAACCTTTGGTGTTGTTGGTCTAACAAAGCATAATGTAGATCCCTCTGTTAAAACTGTAATAATGATTGGGATATGGTGGTGTCTGGGTCCCCAACACAACTAGTTCTATGTGGAGTATGTGCTCTTTCCATAACAGAACCTCCCATTCATTCTGCAGCACAGATCCTATGCATGATACATCTATATATTTTTTCATGCAGGTTTGGACATTATTCGTCATTATATTGTTAATTTTTAGTTTAAAACCATAATCTGCAATTTTGATCTAGTGGTCACAAAAAGCAACATTTGGTTGCATTCAATGGGGGAACAACCTATATCCATGCAGAGTAAGACATACATTTTAATTTTCTTTAGTGAGAAAATCCTTGTAAATACACTTACCACAGGACAATTGTAGATTTAGTAGCTTCAGTCTCTTTTGTCCAAACTTTTCTGAATGGATTTCAAGCAGTAAATTGATCCAAGGAAGCTGAAACCATCATTGGACAAGATAATACCTAACACCTCGTCATGTGAGGCAATGGCATGAGACATGTGTCCTTGAGTTCTCCTATTGGATTTCCAGTTTGAAAGCATGATTATTCCGAATTATGCTGGTAAATAATTGAGAAGGTGTTAATTATGCAATTCCAATTCTGGCTCTTACATTTTCATAGCAATTCAGATTTTAATGACAAGACTGGAATTTCCAAGCAATTATTTATTTTCAATTCAATGAAGACAGACAGACAGATGTGATAGATGCAGCCCTCTTGGGCCTTTCTGAGAAGATATATAATTGCCACTTAAAGACTCAAAGGGCCTTCAATCTATTTCATCCAAGAGAAATACATTTTTATTGCATAACCTCAGGGTTGAACCCTCCTCTGCTCAATTGAGAAGGCCAAGACTGTAAGTGAGCTGCTGAGCAGAACGAACAAAGAATATATAATATTAAATCCTTTTGTCAGACTTACATAAAACAGATTTAGCTCAACAAATTACTAACAATTGTCCAAAAAATAACCAGTAGGATACCCGCCTCATATCTTATTTTATTTTATGAGATTCAAGATACATTGAAAACAGGACAGTTAAGCCAGAGCAGCAACTAGCAATTGAGAGTTGACTGGGGTTTTAGTCGGTCCATAAAACACTCAAGATGGTCCCCATGAGATGTTAAGGGAGGATGACACCAGTCAATAATTCACAGTTAAGCTTGTTAGGGTTAATTACTTCCTGGATCTAAACATGATAACAATCAAGATTAATCCCTTTTTGAAACTTCTGAACAAGCCTGATTAAGACAACTGCGGTTTGGACTGCCAAGACCCAAGAGTGTTGTTTTGAAGAATTACTGTATATATTTTTTGTTTGACGTTTCATGAAATAAAGAAGTTATACAATCATTGCAGCTTGGGTCCTTTACTGCATTTGGTGTCGGAATGATCCAGTTGGATGACACTATCTAATAAATTGTTTTGGCTAATGGATTCTAGAAATAATGTTTGAACATTGCAGCTGTCACAAACAATGTCTAAAAGCTGAACCCAAAACACTTTTATAATGAGAGATAATTTCAGATAAAAACCAATTACCCAAATAAACAGCGATTTATCAACAACATTCGTGGGTGTATCACTCATCTGGTAAATGGTTAAAGGGAGATAATTCTTTTTTTGTCAGTGCTTATCCTCTGGGGCATCCTGAGACATTGGAATTGAAATTATCTCCACCCAAACCTTGATTATTGATGTGATATTGATTCAGTACATCAACAAATCAGATTCAAAGTTTTAAGATTGGCTACACTTCATGTAAGTCCTGGGTTTCATTCTTGGTTGGGAATTTGTTGGCAGACCTTTGTCAGCAACACCTCAGCCAGATAACAATATTATTGGTTTGGAGAGACATAGATATTAAATTAGTGCTTCATTTTATTAGCATCTATGCTGGGCATGTGAAGCTTCACCATCCTTGTTTTAATTCGGAAAGAAAGAGAAGTCTTTGAGATATTTCTGACATTTTAGGCTTCGACAACAGCTGCAAAAGTTTGGTTATTTTTAAAGCATGCAGTATCCTGAAATAGTCAAGGAGTTGTCCCTTCATACAAGGTGAGAATGTCAACAACAATTGTCATCATCAGTCACCAAGCAGGTGCAGTTCAAGAATGACAAGTGGATGTAGTGCATACTCAAAGAAAAAACTCCTTCCCTTAGTTGCTTCGCCATAAGTTTACTGAATAAATTATTTTCTCACAGAATGATAAATAATTGCACAAAACAGGTATATTGTTGTCCCATCGAAAACATTTTCCTGAACTTGTTTAAAGTATAAAGAAAAAAAAGTGTGTTCCTTCAGCCTGAGTTCAAGGTTGGCAAACACAATCTGGATATCGTAGAAATGAGTACATTTCTGTATTCTAATGAAAATTGTTTGGAAAGATGTTCTTTTGTGCTTTTACCGAAAACCACACAGACCTGATAATGTGTTCACAAGCTGCAATTTTAGATAGGAGAGTAATTTTAGATTAATTGTTTTTACCAAATGGTCGTGACCATGGAATTGATAAAATGGTCTTTTATAGAAATGTTTGCCAATAAATTGCCGAGAGAATCCAGTGAAAGGCATGATTCCTTATCACCAGCAACAAAAAAATGGCTTCCATTATCTTGTTCCTTCTCATAGTTATTGGTGAAACAAAACTGAAAAGTATTGTTAAATTATTGGTGAACATTAACCACATGAGCAGACTGACAAACCAGTCAAAGTCCTAATAGAAGTGGCTATCGAATTTGGAACCTATGATAGTAGGACAGAGTTGGAACCATGAGGAGTAATTTCTTATGAGCTACCCTTTAAATAATAATGTCCAAAGAAACTGATTGATTGGTTGAATTTTGTTTCGAAAATTTGGGGTTCAGAAATACACCAGAAAATTATTTACATTTCGAACTTTTAATTTTTATTAGTATTCTTGCAAATGAAGCGATCCATCCGAATTTCTTTATCGTGTGACGATTTGTGTCATGTCCAAGCACTTCAGCATTCTCTGTGTGCTTCCAAGAAGCACTTATGGGAATTGATATTGAAAATTTAACATATGTATATAAATGCCCAGACTTCATTAGATGCGACAACAGTTGAATTTTATAATGTTGGAAGAAGGCCACAAATAAAATCACCGAAATGCCCGGGTGATATCCTTGTAACACAGTCCCAACAGATGTTTAGTTACAGGAGGAAATGAACCAGATTCAATATTTTTCAATATTTCATATCTGCATTGTGGCCAGGGCATTGATACTGCCATCCCTGATGCAGTTAGCAAATAAACATCATCTGTTTTGTTTTGATCAAGAAAATCCTTCTAACAAAACAAAATAGGTAGCTGATCGAAGCTTCGTGACTGCAAGCACTGTTGTACAAAAGGGATTGTGAGGAGATTAAAAAACGAACACCAGATGAGACATTCTCAGCGAATACAAGTAACAAGTACCTCAGGCTATTTCAGTAACGCCTGTCCTAATTCTTCGATTCCAAGTGTGTCCACTGCAAAAGCAGGAATTGCTCAATGCCCATTGGTGGTGGGTGTGGCTTGTGCCCAAACTTTCTCTGGTCAAGCCTCAGAGCAGACTCTATTGTTTAAAAAAACATTTATCAAGTATCTAAAAATGTTTAAATAGTAAATGCAAAGTTTAAATAGTAAATTTGTGTCATTGAATGTAATATTATGAATTAATAATGTTCAGTTTACCCAAACATTAAAGGAAAACATTTTTTGTTCAAGTCCTTTTGAGGTTGATTTGCATGCTTCTTGCCACTCATTTACATAATCATTCCCAGAGACTGCAGTGCAACTAGAGCATACAGTCTTGTAAAGATTGATGCAGTGAAGCTCAGAAAGTAGGCCTAAGCATTCATAAGTGGCTTGGATACTTGCTAAGATTCATTGGACCTTCTAGTCATGTACCGTTGTCCCTCTCGTTTGTAGTTAAGGCAATGAGCTTAACATAATTACATTGCCTTTTCCATTGAGTATGGAAGGAAGAACACCAATTAACTTCTCTTGAGTCTGGACCTTCTTTCTTTCAGAGTACTTGCGGGCTTGTACTGAAACTCTTTGGACCATAGCTTGTTTTAATGCATTTCACCAGGCTAGAGTAGCATGTTCTTTTGCGACCAAAGGGAGAGCAGACCAGCATGATAGCCAGCTATCCTATATGTATAGATTCCAATTTGATGTCCATTTCAACTTGAATATCACCAGTCTTAAACCTCAATGAGTTCATCCGCCTGCAGCAAAATGATTTCCAGGCATATTTAACAAGTTGTGAAAAATTTCTAAATTGTAGTTTTATGGTTTATTTGCACATTGCTTTAATTTGACAGGAGGCAATCACAAAACATAACTGTAATGAGAAATTTGCAGATGACATACATGCAAGTAATTATTACACAGTTGCAGAAGGGTCTGAATAATTTCCATTGTTCATCAAAACTGAGAATGTTGCATGTGATCTGCAAACAGTAAATTTAATCTAAAAGCTTCACATCAACTATCAGTAAATTTGTTTCGTAGATGCATGCGCGTTTGACAAAACGTTTTTGTCATAATAATTATTTACAATTATCGCTACGACTGTAAATCAAACAGTGGTCTAACCCCACAACTCATTGCATTGTTTTCCTCACATAATTATTGCAGGTCACCCGTTATTGAAATTCAACGAATCTTTGCCTGCTGGATACCAACCAACAATAATTAGTGGATCATCATGAGAAATATCCAAGCTGGATGAACATTAAATTGACATTCTCTTGTTTAATTGAATCAAAAATGATTTATGTTCTTCCCTGGTCTTCATAACATTTGTAGCCACTTGCCTTTTTTGCTTTCCTAAAGAGTAAGATATAGAAGGTTACAGTTTTGAAACGGACAAAAACAGCTAATTTGGCCGCCATCTTGTTATGCAAATTAGGAGGTGAAGGACCCCGAATATCACTTGAGAACCAGTTTTTTCGGAATCAGCATAAGTGAAATATGGTAAAAAGATCGTTGCCCAACTTTACCCCGAAATGCTCGTACCCCTTTAAATAAAGTATTTTTTTTTAATTCCGACCAGTGCATTAGCTCCCATCCAGTGATGCAATTACCAAATCTGTGTTGTTCTGACCACAAAACTACTTCTAGCAAAACAAAAAAAAGCAGATGTTCAAAGCTTAGTGGCCGCAAGCACTGTTGTACCAAAGGATTGCAAAGAGATTAAAAAACGAAGACCAGATGAGACATTCTCAGTGAATACAAGCAACAAGTACCTCTGGCTATTTCAACAATGCCTGCCCTAATTCTTTGATTCCAAGTGTGTCTGTCCACTGCAGAAGAAGGAATTGCCCTTTGGGGGTGGGGCCCCAACTTTCTCTGAATCAATGTTATCAATGTTATAAAAACATTTTAGAAACCAAAGAAACATTTTCAGATCATTTTTTTAAATGTTATAAAGTTCTTCCTGGGCTTGTCACTGTTCTGGAGCTGATCAGGGTATCACCTCTAAAGTCCACTTGTGCATTTTCAGGGAAATCAAAAATAATCCTAACTCCTGAAGATGGGCTGGATTAGACAAGAAACATTGCGGATCCATGGTAACCTGCACATTCAAAGGTTTGGCTTTAAAATTTATCAATTATCAACTGATGTCCCAGACGTCACCTGGATGTCAGACTGACGTAAAATGTTGAGAGATGCCTGGTAAGATTAGCCGCTTTAAAATGAAGTGCTATTGAAACATATAGTGTGATCCTGACACATCATCTGCATCATAAACGACATAAATCACAAAGAAATGCAATTTGTATGATCGAAATGTTTCTCCATAAATAATGAAATTACTATTAGACAAACATATGACGTGACAGACTTCCTGTTTTTATGCCGCACTTCCCCTCCAGGCCCAAAATTAGCATGGAAGAGATAGGAAAAGCTGACGGAGCACCCTGTATTCACCCAATGTAATGGGCCCCCCTCGGGCAACTTAGTTCATTTCTAGATAATATATTATGCCCCTGCATGCAGTCTTGTAAAGATTGATGCAGTGAAACTGAGAAAGTAGGCCTAAGCGTTCATATGTGGCATGTATACTTGCTTCGATTCATTGGCCCTTCTAGTCATGTACCATTGTCCCTCTCGTAAGAAGTTAAGGCAATTAGCTTAACATAGTTACATTGCCTTTTTCATTAAGTATGGAAGGACGAACACCAATTAACTTCTCTTGAGTCTTCACCTTCTAACTTTCATAGGACTGGTTGGCTTGTACTGAAACTTTTGGACCACAGCTGGTTTTAATGCATTTCACAAGGTTACAGTAGCCTGTTCTGTTGTGTCCAAAGGGGGAGTAAACCTGACAGCCAGCTATCCTATATATGTCGCTTAGATTTCAATTAAATTTTGATGTCCCCAGCCTCATTGAGTTCACCTGCCAGCATCAGAATGTATTACAATCATTTCACGAGTTGTGAAAAATTTCTAAATTACATTTTTCCAGTGAATTTGTATATCGCTTCAGTTTGCCTGGAGGCAACCACAAAACTAATAGTAAAGAAGATTTTGTATATGATATATACAAGTAACAACTTTAGTAATTACTACACTGTTGCAGGAAGATCTGGATGATTTACATTTTTTCAACAAACTAATAATGTTTCTGGTAATCTGCAAACAATAAATTTAATCTACAACCATTACGGCACTGTCAGTAAATAACTTTTTCCTGGATGTGCGTGTGTTTCACAAAACGTTATGTAATTATAATTATTTGCAATTACTGCTATGACTGTTAATCAAACAACCCCACAGCTCACTGCATTGTTTTCCTCAAACAATTATTAAAGGTGATCCATGATTGATCTTCAATAAAGTATTGCCTGCTGAATGCTAACATAGATCATAATGAGTTATATCCAAGCTGGTTGAAGGTTGGATTAAACGTTAGATTTACATCCCCTTGTATTAGAGGCTCACCAGCTGATAGCCGGAATGGACTATGGATTTTGCGCTTGAATGAAGGAAAACAACTTTAATAGTAATTTTAACCTTATGCAAAAGGTAAAAATCAAATTTCTTTTATTATCATATGCAAAAAATGAAGAGAAAAACTGGCATTTTACCTCATCATTGGGGCTATGAAAAACTCAATTTACTTGTTTGATATAATTGCTGGTGATTCAGAAGAGGAAGTCATGAGCAATATATTGGTACCAAAAACTGTGCTTGATAATCACAAAATTGGCTAAATATCTTTTGCTCAATATGTCGGAATAAAGCCAAGAAGATATTTTGAAAATGTCTGACTCAAGGAATCTTACTTAGGGTAAGATTCCTTGAGTAAGATTAGGTTTCTCTTATCTTTTAATAATCCAGGTAATACCTACCAACCTATAGCCTTTATGAAGTAATGTTAAGAGGTGAGAAGATATACAGATACCTATGGATTTAATGCAGAATGCTGCTACCCACTCAGATACTTTTAAAAGGAGGACTTTTGAGAGAACCCAACACATTGAAGTGTGTCCAACAGAAATGGACAAAACAAAGAAATATTATCTTCAGAATGGGCCAAATGAAGATGATTGATGTTTCTACTCCAGAGAAATTTCCCACTCAGATTATTACAGATGGGTGGAACAATTTCATGTAATTTTTGAGAGCTTCCCTTTTTAAAAATGATAGCACCCAATTTGACACTTTACCATTCAATTTTGTCCCTTCTCATGAAAAATTATCACATCAGTTTCTGAAAAGAGAGGAATGCTTCACCATGAAAATTCACCTTGGGAGTCGTGATAAATGATGATGAGTAAGAGGGGACAATTAGTTGATCGAGGGGGGGGGGGGGCGTAAAGTTTTCCTCAATGTGAAATTATTTATTCCAGGTCAAGGCAACAGAAATTATTTATAACTGTAATGGACATGACCATATCCTGTGTGCTGCATTATTATGTTATGCTGCATTTCTATGCGGGATATTCATTGACTTTTAGCAGTGCCTAGAGCTTTGACTATATCATGGCCTACATATCTATTTATCGCCTGATGTTTTGGTCCTTCTCTTGAGAGTCTTGACACCTGTCTCGTTTATCCCAGTATACATTAAACTTGGTATGATCGCTATGTGGCTGACTGCCTTGATCTATGAAAAGTCATTTGAGTGACTTCAGCCACAGTTCTTGTGACGTCCTGTTTTATCTTTGTATAAGGCTTTGTTGGTCTAACAAAGCATTATTTGATACCTCTGTTGAAAATGTAATAATGACTTCGATATGGCGGTTTCTAGATGCAAACCACATTCATTGTTCTAGATTCTCCTTCACATTAAAATAGTTCCATCCTTTTTTTTCTGCAGCGTCTGGTCCCATGCAGTCGACCTAGGATAACCATGTGCCATGGTGCCTGAATAAGTTATGCAAGCTGGGCTATCATCCATCATTGTTCTGACTAATTTTCAGTTTAAGGTAGTGATAAAATTTCTCTCTTATGAGAGTTATGTCAATATAACACATTATGAATTCCCTATATATAATGTTGTCATTGGCTATCCCTGCCAAGACAACTCCTCTCATTCACTGCTTCCCAATTAAATAACAGAAATGGAGGGGAATCCTTGAGACTTAGTAAATCTGGATTAAAGTAAGAACAAGTAGTAAGTGTGGTTAAAAGTCAGAAACTGTTTATTTCCAGCCAACACTCTGGTTTTGTTGTGTTGCTGGTCAACAATGATTGGTCAGGCCATTGGCCTATCAAGACAAGACAATGTGTGACATCACAGTTATGTTTATACAAGTGTGAATAAATTAGAAGACAGTGAGTGGATCTCCCATGAACTGGCTCTCAGAGGTGTTATAACTTAACAGTATTAATTTCCCATTTGCATAAAGGTCCCCAATTTGGTTTACCCAATTTATTAGTTAAATGCAATTTAAGATAGCATTCCTCAAAGGAGTGATACATTCCTGGATCTGCTCTGTCTTTCATGAAGTTGTCATAGTGGTTTTAAAGTGAGAAGTTATCCCAACAATTTGAGGGGATTACAATTAGGGGGCTCTTTGGTTGCAGCCCTTAGAATAACACCCCAACAGGATTACATGTTGGGCCCTTTGTACAGATAGCTTGCAAACAGATTGCTGGACAAAGAGGTTGAGTAATTGGCTTAAGGGCCAAGCAGATTGTATATTTATATAACAGATTGGAGGAGCAGATCCAGTAAAAGAGACATTTAGTTCTTACCATTTAACCAAAAATACTGTTTCCAGATTTTCCCATGCTTAAATTAAGGACATAATGTTTACCCAAGAGATTCCAAGTCACTGTTTCCTAAATGGCATTCAGGGGAGCAATACAGAAATACACATAAAATACTCAGTTATAGAATTCACATAAATGACAAGTATATGGATATATAGAACAATGCATTATATCTAATTATGGTAATATTCATGATTAAATGACTACTCGACTTTACAACATGGTGAGATTCCTGCTTTGAACTTATTTGCTAGGTAACAAGAGTTTCACAGTGACTTTCAGTTTTGTTTCGCCAATAGACTGTTTAAAGCTGAAGAATGTGATTTATTTTTTGCTGCGGATAATAAATCTTTCTTTTTTTTCTTTTTGCTATTGTTGAGAGGAACTTTCTCAAGTAGCCTCTACTAATTTATTTCATCTGATCAAGCACATGACATTTATAGATTCTCTAGGGTATTTATTGGTCCACATTTCTATAAATGACCATTTTATCAGTTCCACAGTGTTTGACCATGCCTTCAAAACAATTAATCTAAAATTACTCAATAATCGAAAGTTGCAGCCTTTAACCATTTACAATTCTGTCATTAATTAAACACAAGAACACTTCTTACAGCAACTATTTAATTTTATTTTCATTAGAATTTGGAATACTGAAAGGAAACATTAAAGACGGGGGGTGTCTGGGGAAAAAATGGCAAATGGTGCACCGTGCACTGCCATCCTGAGTCCTGACTTGGCGAGTATTAAAGACAGCTTCCTTATTCAGATATTAGTTAAGATCATCAATAGTTTCTGTGAGATGATTGATGCCTCGAGCCAATTCAAAAACAAATTTCCTTCACCAATGATTATGGATAGCTGAAAGCATGAGCAGTAATTTCTTAAGAGCTCCCCGTTAAATAATGATATCCCAAGAAACTGATTGATTGGTTGAATTTTTTCTTTCAAAATCCATGCTTTATAAATACCTACTGATCATTATTCACATTTTAAATTTTAAGAATTATTAGTTTTCTGGTATAAGCTACGATGCAATCAATCATAATCCAATAATCACGTTCAAGCTCTTCAGCATATTCTCGGTGTGCTTTCAATAAGCACTTATTAGAATTGATACGGAGAATTTAACACATACAAATGCCCATACAACAACAGTTGAATTTTGTAATGTTGGAGGGAGTGGACAAACAAAATCACCAAATTGCCAGAGTGGTATTCCTACAACACGCTCGAAAGGTCAAATTGCCTAATGCATGTTTAGCGACAGAGGGAAATTAACCAGGTTTGATTTTTCAATCTATCAGATCTACGTTCCAGCCAGTGACATTAATATTAGCTCCCATCCAGTGAAGCAATTACCACATAAATATCATCTGTCTTGTTTTGACCACCAAACTCCTTCTAACAAAACCAAAAAAGTATATGTTCAAAGTTTAGTGGCCCCAAACACTGTTGTACAAAAGGATTGAAAAGAGATTAAAAAATGAAGACCAGATGAGACATTCTCAGCGAATACAAGTAACAAGTACCTCAGGCTATTTCAACAATGCCTGCCCTAATTCTTTGATTCCAAGTGTGTCTGTCCACTGCAGATGAAGGAATTGCCCTTTGGGGGTGGGGCCCCAACTTTCTCTGAATCAATGTTATCTATGTTATAAAAACATTAAAAAAAACCAAAGTAACCTTTTCAGATTGTTTTTTTTTTAATGTTATAGGTTCTTCGGGGAAATTGAAAAATAATCTTGACTCAGATGGGCTGGATTAGACAAGAAACATTGCGGATCCATGGTAACCAGCACATTCCAAGATTTGGCTTCAACATTTATCAATTTATCAACTGATGTCACAGACGTCACCTGGAAGTCACTCGGGGAAAAGGACTCAGGCAAGACTGTAGAGAATAACATATTCTCATAATCCATGGGAAAGTTTGAAATCAACACATTTTGATTGGATGGCCTGTAATCAGTCACTCTTGTGACATTCCCACGGGAGGAGTTACCCATGAACAAAACAACCTACTGGTTTAGGGGAAATAACTGGGCAGTTACTGAGTCTCTAAGACCAGCCTCTTCTATTTTCTAATTAACATACTCAGAAACTTGCTTGCACCTGATTGGTCTAGGACATGGCCATTCTCAACAAATGTGATAAGGTCTTTTTTTATAAGGTGCTGGATGTCAAACTGATGTTACATGTTGAGAGATGCCTGGTAAGATTAGCCGCTTTAAAATAAAGTGCTATTGAAACATATAGTGTGATCCTGACACATCACCTGCATCTTAAATGACGTAAATCACAAAAAAATGCAATTTGTATGATCAAAAAGTTTCCCCATAAATAATGAATTTACTATTAGCAATTTGCTGATATCTTCAATTTGCCTGGAGGCAACCACAAAACTAATAGTAAAGAAGATTTTGCATATGATAATATAAAAGTAATAATTTTAGTAATCACCACACGGTTGGAAGATCTGGATTATTTACATTTTTCATCAAAACTAATAATGTTTCTGGTAATCTGCAAACAATAAATTTAATCTACAACCATTATGTTACTGCCAGTAAACTTTTTTCGGGATGTGCGTATGTTTGACAAAACGTTTTTTAATTATAATTACTTGCAATATATTGCTATGACTATAAATCAAACAATGGCTCCACCCCACAACTCATAGCATTGTTTTCCTCACACAATTATTGAAGGTCATCCATGATTGATCTTCAACAAATTTTTGCCTGCTGTATGCCAGCCAGCATTTTAAATTGCCAGATCATAATATTAGCCATGCTTGTGAATGGTTGGAATAAACGTTAAATTAACATCCACTTGTATCTTTGTGGATCAGTGGCTTAGATCATTTTCAAAATTAACTTTCAACTTAGGCATGTGATGTCACTGGCTTAAAAATGTTTTAATGATTTGTTTGCATCAGTAACTGTTTATTAGTTAAGATAGCATGTGATATACCTATCAGCATAGTTGTCAATAATCTATTTAACTTTGTTTGCAAGATATGTACCTAATAGAATTGGAAACTGTGTAACTGTGAATGACGCAGAAAAGCCAGTTCGGAAGTTGAAATTGAAAAAATCAAGATATCCAGTGAAATGCCAATCTGCAATGAGCTCTAAATGTTGACAGCTTAAAGGTGGGATGGACTATGGATTTTGCGCTTTAATGAGGGAAAACTATTTGGATAACAACTTTAACTTTATGGTATACCAGCTAAGGGTAAAAATCAAATTTTGTTTATTTTCATGTGTTGAACAATCTTATTTTAAATGTCACATTCAGAAGAGGGAAGTCATGAGCAATATATTGGTACCAAAAACTGTGCTTGATAATCACAAAATTGGCTAAAAAAACTTAAATTGTTTAAAGTGTCTGAATAAAGCGAATAAGATATTATCAAAATGTCCAACTCAAGGAATCTTACCTTAAATTGGTAGGATGTTGAGGATTCTCTTATCTTTTGATAATCCAGGTAATACCTACCGACCTATAGCCTCTATTAAGTAATGTTAAGAGGAGAGGAGACATTAAGATACCTGGACTTACCGCAGAATGCCACGACTCACTCAGGCACTTTCGGGAGGACTGTTGAGAGAATCCAACGTATTAAAGTGCGTCCAACTGAGATGGACAAAACAAAGAAATATTATCTTCAGAATGGACCAAATGCGGCTTTAACAAGATGATTGATGTTTCTACTCCAGAGAAATTTCCCACTCAGATTATAATGGATGGGTGGAACATTTTCATGTAATTTCTTGAGAGCTTCAATTTAAATGATAGCGCAAAAGAATGACAACTTTACCACTCAATCTTCTTTCTTCTCATCAAAATATATCACAGCAGTTTCAGAAAAGAGAGAAATTTTTCACCATGGAAATTGCACCTTGTGAGTCATGGTAAGTAATGACGGGTAAGGGGGCGACCATTAGATAATCAGGGAGGCCGGTTTAGAGTTCTCCTTGACAGGAAATTATTATGTTTCACTGTAAAGGTGACAGCAGTTATGCATTTTTTTCACGCAAGGTCCTAAAATATTTGTTTTTAAAGCAAGCTTCACCTTCTTAAGAAATATCCTAACTAGGAATTATTTATTTGAAAACTGCCCAGAACGAATTTATTTATATCAATAAAACTGGGCTAGAAATTATTTGTTTCAAAAAAGCTCAGATAGCTAAGTAATAATTGATTAATTCTAACTGAACTAAAATATGAAATGACTAGAAAATTAGTTTAACATACCTGATCTACAAATCTTGACTTGGTCGGTTTCTTACAACTCTAAGCCGCTTGACCAACTGCTTAGATAAGAGTGACACAGTAACTAGCTGATCAATGAGGAGTTTTGTTGTTTGTAAAGGGATTGAAACCCTAGCAATCTGTGTAGTGAACTAAGCACTGGACTAGGCTGTCATCTGGTGGCGTAACCAGAACCAAAGTCTCTCACACAGATAGGACTGAAGTGAGCCATAAAATATGCTGTCACAACATCATCAAAAAAATTATTGGTTTGCTGTAAAAGCTAGAAGTGGTCCCAACAAGTAGTTTGAAAACACAAATTTCAATTTGAGTGGACTACAACCATGAATCAAAACTGTTAGGATTTTACAATTATTGCGAAACTCATTACCTTTAATTACTGGTAATAAATGTCTGCAGTGATGTGTGCTACTGCTCCTGCTTTGTGATAACATAAGAATAATGAGCGTGAACCCAACAAAGCCAGAATTTGCTCGTAAATCTTTTTAAATTTCAAATAACTTTCAAAATTAATTCAGCTTTTTCGTGGAGTTTGATTGATTGTATGATTTATCTCACTAAAACTAGACTGTATGAATGCTTTTTCAATGTCTTATTTGATGATTAAAAGATTAATGAGTTAAACAAAATGTCTGTACGAGGGGGATCAGAAAGTTCTAATATTATCAATATAGATAGTTGCATGACAGCATAGTTGGAAATAGTGCAGTGAAAATTTCATTTAACTGCTTCAAAGAGAAAGGTCCATCATAAAATTGGTCATTGTGTACAAGTAGGTAAATGTATGCATTGAGTGAATCATTAAGGGGGAGACCATTTAAAATCCAAGGCGAGAGTCTTACCTTTTTTTTTTAAACAAATGATTTCTTGCTCGATTGTGGTGAAATAAATAAACTCATTTTGGGCAGTCTTGAAATAAATAATCTCTAGAAAAGGGTATTTTTTAGTAAGGCTTTGCTAGATTTAGGAATGAACATTCAGGAACTTTGCCCGCTTAAAATGATACTACCACCGTTACTGTGATATAACTAATTTACTACCGTAGAAAATCCCAAACCCCGCCTGGAAATTAAATGGTTGGCCCCTAAGCCAACAAATAGATAATTTTCAATTTTAAAGATAAGACTAGACATATAATGAAGTTGAACAGGGGCATAATATCTACATCTGTAGAAATGGCCAGATGTGAATGTGCAGTCTTGATCGCCTCATTTCCTAACTTCCCCATGTTAATTTTGGGTTTGGGGGCATGGTCCAATGCTTAGCCTTTGTGACTATCCCATCAAAATGTTTAGTCTTTTTGGCCAGATTAGTCAAAATGACTAACCTGGAACGTTTTCAGTACTGTTTAAATCATCATTCGCCTGATTCCTCCTGTCCTAATTAGCTTACCAAGTGCATAAATACATGATGTAAAGCCCCAATCATCCATCTATCCATCCTGTGGTCTGATATCTATACCAATCTCCAAGATATATCTTTTCTTCAACACAACAAAGTGAACAAACTTTACTGAGGGACAGCATAGCATTAGCTTGTTAATGAAGCATAGCTGCTGGGTAATAGCTTATCATAGCTGACACAGAGGGGGTTCGTCTATATTCTCATCACTCTGTTTGTTCTCTCAAATCTATTGAAAAGGCCAGTCTCATAAAGTTGATTTAATGACTGCACCCTGCTGAGATTAATCAATGAAGTCAACTATAGTGTAAAAAGCTTATAACCAGGTAGTACTGCAAAAAATCAGCATGGATGTGAAAAAATACTTCTTCTACCTTCCTTCTACCATGTTTTGTGAGTAGTGTTTCCAACGAGTCTCGCGCGTGCCTGAAGAAAGGCCATGGTCTAGTGAACGAGACTCGAGGCATCTCGAGAAATCTGGGACACCGTCCTCTCAAAGGAGTCCCATAGCCACAATGATATACCAAGAGAGATTTAATCTCACAATGGATTGAGTTTTATTTGGCTTTATCATATCTTCAGTAGTTTTAATGTTAATCTGTGAGTTTTTTTTCTATATATCACAACTTGACATCCTTGATGATTTAAATAAATGGAATGACCCTACTTTTCTCTTAGACAATATTGAGACAAGAAATATTGGAAAGCCTTTTTTTTGGAGCAAGCGTAGGGACATGAGGAAATCAAAACATAGGACAAAAGTTACAAAACTCAATCAGTGTTCGAAATAGGGGGGATTAAGGGGGTTTTTACCCCCCAAATGATATAGGGGCCCCTTCAAATACAGGGGGGGGGGTCCTGAAAAAAAAACCCTCAAATAATGAACTTGCATGATTTAATCCAGAAATGGGGCTTTCAAAAGAAATTTTCCTGATTTTCTAGGATAATGCATGCTTAAAATATCAGAATTCATTTCAGTGTACATGTAGTCCTTTCTGAAACTCCGCAGATACTGGGGGCCTCCGGTAGCCCGTGGACCTCCGTCAGCCCGCAGACCTCAAGCCCCAAAAGCCTTGGGCCTTGCCAGTGACTGACCCCCCCCCCCCAATGTCATGGGCTATTTCGACCACTGTTACTAACAACAAAAAATTGTCGCCAAGCGGGGGAGACACCAGCTGGATATACTTCATCAAAATTCTAGAGACTGGAGAAAATTTGTTTCTGAAACTTATTCAGTGGACAACTGGAGACAATTTTGGTACCAGGAACTTTTACTACAGATGATTTCATATTTGTAGACACAAGAACTGAATTTGATTTTTTTACTAGGGAAAAGTGACATCAAAAGATTATGACATCACTATTCCCCACAAAATAACATGTCCGAGAAAACAATTCACATTGAGTCCATATGTCTACAAATTTGAAGACATGTAGTGAAAATAAGCTTTGCAAGAATAGAGAAAAAAACTGAACTATTCATTGGCAGTCCACATCATCTCAATAAAGTCAAAATATCGTCAATCAATGTGGACAATGTGAAAATTATACAGCAGCTGATCATGTTAGAAATCACGGTGTAATCTTCGACAAAAACATGACCATGGAAAACAAATTAACAAAATGTGTCGGAATTCCTATTTCAACCTGAGAAAAACAAAAATTAAGAAAGGAGTTTGCAAAACTATTATACATGGTAGGCCTAATAAACTTCTAAATGGTACATGATAAATAATCTTCAAGTGACCCAAAACTCGGTGGTTTGACTTACAGAAAAACTGAAAAAGCATGACACCCTGAGCCAATATCCAGTAGACAGGGTATAAAATAAGAAAATTTGATCACTGCGCATATTGTCTAGCGCAAATTATCGCCATTAATATGGATAACCGATCGGTGTCCTTAAGGACTGCCATTGTGATATCAAGCATTGCAAATTTCCAAAAGATGACCAATTGACCATCATCAGGCAGACAAAAGTATCAAATTGAATGAAAAACAAAGTTTATTGTGGGGATTCTACAGTTCACCATAATTTAGCACAAAAAGGGTGGATTTGATCACTGCACAAATTCAGATTGATCACTGCACATTTCAGATTGATCACTGCACATTTTGGGATCGTTGCACGCTTATTTTATACCCTGCCAGTAGACGAAAAACGAGTGCGTACGACACCGTTCGAGGTCTGAGTTACATTTGGGTGTCGTCGGGGCCAAAAAATAAAACATCATATTTTGCAATCAAAGTGCATGGGATATATGCGAAAAAATGTGAGGATTAATAATATGTAAGAATCAATGCAAAATATTTAACCGTTCAAAAGCTATTCACAATTAATGGGAGGGACCTCATTCTTGCCAAAAAATCTGATAAAATTTTGTAGCCAAGCTCTTAAAAGTTACTTTCTTTGGGATTTTAGTACTTTCACACAAAATGTTATTGATTTTATACTTTGGCATGTTATTAAGTCAGTTGAAGCCAATTTAAACACTATTTTTGCTAGAAAGGTCAGACCGACATCACCAAGTTGCATCAACCACTTTTTGCTGGAACCAACAGCAGCAATCAATATGATATTCAAATATAATTACTCTCAATAATCTACAAGTGATCCCTGTATGTTAGGGTGTCTGGTAAAATTTTTTTGAATGTTTGTTTTATGAAGCAGAAGTTACAGAGCCAATTCTTGGCACCACCTTGGTGGAAGGCGTAAACTGTAACTTTAAATATGACGGCATTTTTGACCAGATAGGCACAAAACTACTAATAAATGTGGTGTGTGAGTAAATTTTACTATATTTGAGTAGTTTTAGACATGTTATTTACCAGTATATGGGATTTATATGACCTTATAGAACCTTCAACCTATATATATATAAACCCCAAAGAATAAGGGCCTTATTTTCATCAAAACATAATTTTTGGAGGTTCATTTATGTTCTTAGTGCCTGCTGCAGCCATATCTGTTAAAAAGATTCATCTATACTTCAAATTAGATAAAATTCAGAAAATAAAATACGACTTCTAAAAAAATTTCATATAAAATTTTGTCGTAAAAAAAAATTAATCTCGAAAACTATCCAAAACTGGGCTCTGACAATATAAACTGCTTGTAACCAATTTAGTTGGGCAAACGAAGTTTGATTTTCATCGCATTATCTTGAGAACTTTTTGAGTTTAAGTTTTTTTTACGGGGCTACGTATGTTTTTGATTATATCCTAAACTGACAGGACCATCATTGGTTAGCTATTTTATTTTGTCATTTTGACACATGATACAGACAATCAAAGCTAGTATAAGTCTTTTTACATAATAAAGAATATTTCTGTGAAATATAAACTTTCTGTCTTTAAAATTAGAGCCACAACTGTCACATTAAAATTGACTATTCCTTGAGAGGCGAGAAAATCACAACTAAATTGTCACCCTACCCTGCATCACTTTTTGATACTTTTCTTCAAATAATTGCCATATTCGACATAATGTGGATATCATATGTTAGGTAAGAAACTAAGGGAGAGCCTCAAGAAAAAAACTTGGTAAAAAAACCATTATCATCCAAAATATGAAGCTTTAAACATCGAGGTGTCATTTTTTTTGTCACCCAAAATCGGCGATTTTTGTCTGTTTTTTGTCCTATTTTAGTTACAGGTGATTTCATTACCATGCGATTCTGGTCATCCAGCCTTGACTGTGCAAATGCAATGCATAGAGCTGCTAACTACGTTCAATCTATTGAGTTTGTGACCTTTTTAGTGATCATAAACCAATCAGATTAAGCAAAAATGCAACGTGGAAAGATGGTTAGACACTGTAGAATCTCGTACTAACGAAATTGCCTGTAATCGTACCTAGAAAGTGTATATACACACCACAAAAGTGATACTATTATGGAAGCCAACTATTTTCTGCATCAGATAAAGCAAGTTTCGTCCAGATATCTGCACTTTTGGCGACACAGGATTTTTTTTACACGGATGACACATAAATGTAACTCAGTGCTCGAACTGTGTCGTACAGAAAAGCTGTTGTTGGCCATCAATGACCTCATAACAAGCCCTATCAAACACATTGAAATAAACTGTCAACTTGTCAATGAGCAACTTGTGAACTCATTGATACTCAGTTGGTCACTCGCTTTGATAGCATTGCAAGTTAGCCTATAGGCTATGAGCTCATAAATAAAACTGTTTTAAAAGAGAGTATCAAGAGAAAACCAAACCGTTCCTGTCCACTCCGTTACCAAAAAATTCGCACAAAATAGATATTTGATTTTAAAAATCTAGTCATCTGAGATGAGGTATTTCTGAAAATGCGGCTTACATCAATTTTTTCCCCTTTTTTAAATTGCTCAAATAGAAGGTTTTTACATCAAAAGTCCCCTCCGTTACCACATTTTCCAGGGCACTTTGTCCAGAAATTTGAGAATGACCCTAAAGTAATTTTACTGCAATTGTGTCAATGCTGAACATGAGTTAGATAACTAGTTTTGAGTGACCGAGCTCCTGCTACAACATGACCCTGTTAGAAGATGAGTTATAGAGTTAAGCGGATTTTGAGCGTTGATACAATCCACAACTGACGTGGCCACATGGGATTATTAAAATTAGTTTTATTTCATTATTTCATCATGTCAGACTCTGGCAGCTGGCCCTTCAGCTTCAAGCACATGTAGGTCGTCAGATAATAAGGGGAGACCACTTAATATCCGGGGGGGGGGGCTTGGTATTTGTTTGAAATAATAATTTCTTGCTCGGTGGTTCAGTTTTGCTAAAATAACTAAATTCTTTCAGGGCAGTCTTGAAATAAATAATTTCTGTTAGGGGTAACAAAACTAAGACCCATCCTTTAAAAACGTAATGAATGCCTCTGTTTCAGTATTTCAACTGGTGTCTTTAGTTAAATCTTTAACACTGTTACAGTTTTTTGTTCTGCTGGCCTCGGTCGCGATTTTGATATTTCGATAGCCTTGGCTACATAACCATAAAAAACGGTTGGTGATCTTTTTTTTTTAAATTTTTGAAAAACAGCATTTTTTGACATAAGAGGTTTTGCGTTTTCACCCACAGTGTCCTAGAACGAAGTTTAGGGTTAAAAAAAATGTACAAAGAATCCAGCAACACAGCGTTGTAGTATGTGGTGTCAGCTTCGATTTGGTGTAAAGATCAAAAAAATCTGTTGGGAAAATTTTGAGAAAATTGAAATTTAAAATTTGTAGTTTTTCACACCCTTTCTGCATGCAAAATATCAGTTTTAGACCCATCAAATAGCATTGCAGTGCTATCAAAGCACCACAGCTGATCTAGTTATACATTAGGTTACTGAATCTGTTGAAAAAAAATGTTAAAAAGCATTTTATTTCTAATTTTCACACCATTTCGAATATTTAGAGGTGTTGCAAACTTACCGAATCATAAAATGTGCCAAATCAAATATAAACAAGGTAATTTTGGCTTTATTATTTGTTTAACTTGAGAAAAGTGGCAAATGAACCACCAGGGTGAGAGAAAATGCCTAGTTTAAATTCATTAGTGATATAAATCGAGATTTTTAGCCATTCACTAGTTAATGTTTTTCAAGTGGGACTCAAAAAAAACGCCTGTAAAGTTATCGGACAACAAATAGTGGACAAATGTAGGAATACCTACTGTAGGCATCACAAAAGTGTGAATCTTCAACACAGCTTTGCATGTAAGTTGTATTTGACATCCGAGGAAATAATATATTTTGATAGAAAAATGTTTCAAATCAATAAAAAAAACATGTATGTAAGTGGGCTAATGGCCTAGATGATCAATTCCAGGTTCTATTACAATATTTCTGTCCGTATTGAAATGTAGGTAGCAATTTATGGTATTCTGAAAAATTGTAAGGGCTTCGTTTATCTGTTTTTAATTGTTTAAAAGATCATTTCATGGAATCTAGTAGTTACGTACTTCATTTGTTCAGTTATAGCATGCCTCTTTGCAATCAACAGAGTATTAAATTAATATTAAACAGATTCTCTCCCATGGTCACACAATTAATATTGTTTATCTGTGCAAGCTATAACTGAACAATTAGATTTTTGAAATAAGCAACCACTAGATTCCATGAAATAATCTTAAAAATTGGCAAAAACAGGTAAACAAAGCAATTAAAATTCTTCAAAAGACCATTAAAATTGCTATCTACATTTCAATACGGTCAGAAACATTTTGATAATACTAGGAATTGAAAATCTAGGCCATTAGACCACTTGCATAGATGTTTTTTTTTGTTGATTTGAAAAAAAATTCTATCAAAATATATTATTTCCTTGGATGTCAAATACAACTTACATGCAAAGCTGTGTTGAAGATGCACACTTTTGTGATGCCTACAGTAGGTATTCCTACATTTGTCCACTATTTGTTGTCCGATAACTTTTCAGATGTTTTTGTGAGTCCCACTTAAAAACATAAACTAGTGAAAGGCTAAAAATCTCGATTTATATCACTAATGAATTTAAACTAGGCATTTTCTTACACCTTGGTGGTTCATTTGCCACTTTTCTCAAGTTAAACAAATAATAAAGCCAAAATTACCTTTTTTATACTTGATTTGGCACATTTTGTGATTCGGCAAGTTTGCAACACCTCTAAATATTGGAAATGATGTGAAAATTAGAAATAAAATGCTTTTTAAAATTTTTTTTCAACAGAGTCAGTAACCTAATGTATAACTAGATCAGCTGTGGTGCTTTGATAACACTGCAATGCTATTTGATAGATCTAAAACTGATATTTTTCAAGCAGCAAGGGCGTGAAAAACTACAAATTTTAAATTTAGATTTTCTCAAAATTTTCCCAACAGATTTTTTTGATCTTTACATCAAATCGAAGCTGAGACCACATACTACAACGCTGTGTTGACGGATTCTTTGTACATTTTTTTTAACCCTAAACTTCGTTCAAGGACACTGTGCACCATCGATATGTATTCATAACATGTATTCATATAAAACTCCATATGTTGTGCGGGTGTTATAAACTACACTACACTTAAATAAAGTTATTTGTATTTTTTTACAAAGCCTTTGTAGTGTGCAGGCAGACACTGAGGATATTTCGAATTTCATAATTATAAGCATAGAAAATCCACTAACCAGATTAAAATTGTTGCAGATTAAAAGAAAACTCAATCAAATTAAATTTAGTTAAAATCGCATAGTTCCCAGAAGTCTCAAGCGATCAATACATAATTTTTTTAGGCATACACAAAGGAAGTCAGGAAATTGGATTTTGTTAAATTTATGTTTGTAGCTAATATCCTTGCATTCATGTAGAGTTAAAAGCCAGGTATAAATACACATATGCCGTTTCGATTTGTGCAGAACATATCGAAGATAGTTGTTGCAGTCAAAAAATATACAACATTTTGATATCACAAGCATGGATGGTCAGAAGTTGATTTGCTTATTTCTGCTCCATGGCCTTCTGCTTCTCTGCGTTGAAATTCAGGAATCAGCTGGGTATTGTATATTTATTACTTGTAAGACTTCATATGTATGATCCATTTTGGTCCACTTTACAGTATTTTGGAGTTACCAAATAACTCTTCTAAATTAAATTTATATTTGATCCTTTTATGAAACTTATATTGGATGATGCGCAGAATAAAATATCGGAAGCAACGTGAGAGGCCTTAGCTCACCCAAATTAGGAAGTATATTACCGGGAACGTGTGCCTCCCCCGGTCCCGGTTGAGGACCGGTTCTTCCTCAGCGAAGTGAATTCATTCAGCCACATCCCTGCAGAATCAATTGATCTTTTGGTGAAGTATGGAAACATTGTCCTCCGAGAACGAGTGTCTTCTCTCCTCACAGTGTTGCCCTACTGGGGAGGAGCTGCGATGGTGTTCCGTGATACGTTTGCGTAGCCTTCTCTCAGTCTCACCCACATACGTTGCATCGCAATTACCACATTTAATATGGTACACCACCCTGCTTTTGCATCTCTCCGAATTTTGTCCTTGGGGTTTACCAAGTGGTTCCTGACAGTGTTTTAAAAAGGGTCTTTGATGGACGATGACCCCAGCTTCCCTGATGACTCTGGAAAGGGCATCGGTTACGTGTCCTGCGTATGGTAAGGTGATGCTGCCTCTAGGTTTGCTGGACTCAGTGTTACGTTCTGTGATGTTTCTCCTGTTGGTGGCGGTGACCCATGCTGACTTTGAGTACCCTGAGATGCTCAGTACTTTTTGGAGATGTTGAATTTCCTCTAGTTTTGCTTCTTCAGTTGAGCATATAGCTTTACAACAGTGAAAGAGAGTCCTTACGACACCTAATTTATGCTGAAGGGGTTGATTGCTGCTGAACTGCAGATAGTGGTCCGTATGAGTGGGTTTACTGTAGGCCTACACTGAAGGATAGTTGACCTGTAGTACTTCTCTTGATGTAGCATCCAGCATCCAAATGCTGCCCTGATTCTCTTCTTCTCGAGTGATTTTATTGAAGGATGCACTGTAAAAACAGTGTTTAGGTTGTAAACACATGTAAACATGTAAATGCACTAAACATGTTTCAGTTTGTGTTTATTTCCTCAACATGTAGAAAACTCAATGTGTTCAGATGCTTTACATGTCAAGCATTGTGTTCTATTCCTAGACATGTTTAGAATAATGCCTTCAATGGGGTCAGCATGTTTAGCTTCTGAACATGGTCAGGCTTCAACATACTTATAAGTTATCCCATGGCTAGGCCAGTATTTCCCTGATATTGTCACCAGAGAACAAGTATACAGTTCGAGGGTGACAATATCAGGGAAATACTGGCCCAGCCATGGTATAACCTATTTATCCCATGTTTTCTATTATTTTGCTTTAGAAATAGGGAAGTCCTAAATGTGCAGCTTAACAAATAAAATGTTGCGTAGGCCTGCCCTGCAGTGTCTAAAGCAATAGAGAAGAGTTAAACAGATAGGCCTACAGGAAATATGTACCTTTATATTATCAAAATGATAGCATCCACGGTTTATCTGTCTATCTATCTGTCTATCTATCTGTCTATCTATCCATCTATCTATCTGTCCGTCTATCTATCTGTCTATCTATCTGTCTATCTATCTGTCTATTTATCTGTCTATCTATCTGTCTATCTATCTATCTGAGTTTACGAGAGCTACATAGTGGGGCTTCGTATGAGGATGAGGTGGTCTTGTGGGACTTTTTTCACATTGTGGGGCTAAACCCACAATACTTGAGGGTTTAGGTGGTATGAGGTGCCTCTCTGGGTAGTTTGGTGCACCCTCTTGATTCTTGAAAGTCCCCACAATGCATGTGTCTGTTGGATTTTTTAACAGACAAAAAGTGTCTGGGAAAAATGGGTCTATGCCAGAGAGACACCTACAGGTAATTATTGGAACTATGTCCGTGCAAAGTGGGTTTAAATACAGACCCATTGTGGGATTTCTCTGTCTGTCTACCTATGGGGTTTTATATAATTTCTGTACTAACACTACTAGCAGCATAGACGTAAAATTGCGACAAAAACATTAGCGGACATTGGCCCATGTTGAAACCCACGGCGGGGATGTTTTACATTAAAAAATTTTTGTTTTATATCGCAACTCGCAATTTCAGTCTGATGTGCAATTTAGACCAAAAGCCGATCTGCAAATCCGAATTTTGATATTAATTACGCATCAGGCTGAAATACGAACCATAAACCAAGAAAACGTATCGACGGTTTTTATCACATCGAACTGGCAAATGGTGTCCGTCTCTATTTAAACACTATTCATATTTACCGCTACGAAACCATTGATTTCAATGGTTTTTCTCATCTTCCCAAATTGTTTAGCCCCCTTCACAGTGTTTCCCAGACTCCAGAACTTTTGGGAGTCTACTGCCCCCCTCCTGCGAGGCCCCATTTAAGCATGTAACTCCCGGAACTCCTGGACGTCCTGCAACTGCAGCTAAGTCCCACTAACTCCTGCTAACTCCCGTTAAGTCCCACTAACTCCTGCTAACTCCCGTAACTCCCACTAACTACTGTAACTCCCTCTAACTCCTGCTGACACACGTAACTCCCACTAACTCCTGCTAACTCCCGCTAGCTCCTGTAACTCCCACTAACCCCTGCCAACTCCTACTAGTCCAGCAGCTTATTGCTCAAAACAGGAAGTATTCTGCATTTTGTGATAAAGCTATGAAATTTGGAACACGGTATAATATGGTCCCAAAGGTCATTTTAAAGATTGGAGGCATTCTGTATCGCTGCTCTGGTTACCATGGCAACCATTTGTTTGGAGTGATCAATGTATGCATATTTTTTTCATGAAAATGAATCATGCTGAGATAATAAGATGTATATTGGTACCAAAATGACTTTTAATGCAAGACATTAAAACTACCACTTATTTCCATTAACAATTATAAAAAATACAGAACTGGTTACCATAGCAACAGGGATTATTTTGCTATATTTAGTGCCAATTTCAATTAACAGCATAAGAATGTTGACACTTTCAAGACAACCTCCCAAACATCTTCACATAGGCTTATATTGTTCATTCACCATGTTTAAGACAAATGTTAGGAATTTTGAAAAATATGTTAGATCAGGATGTTACCATGGCAACACAGATATATTTAATGATTTTCATGACAACCACTTTTGCACTTGAATATTATGCACGTGAATGAGTTGGAAATTGTTATTCATTCTGAGAGGACCAGAGCTAAATTGAATTTATGAAATTTGAATATGTTGCCATAGCAACTGCATGGATTCTATATAATTATTATGAAAAATCTAACAGAGATGAACTGTGTATAAAAAATCTGCTTATTCGTTATGTTTTCATACCACGTTGTATACCTCTGTAGAAAAGTGTAAGATATACAGTTATTTCATTTTATGGTGCAGTTTCCAAGGTAACTATGTGCAATCTACATGGATCAATATGAAAATGATGGTGATCTCATAGGGGAAGGATTCTATTGCTCTCAACTCAAACCATTCCATGAACAAGTTGGCGACGATAGGGCTCATGGAGTTCTCTGACTTGGGACAGCGAGAGGCTAGTTCAGCTAGGAAGGGGGGGGGGGGGTAATTTTGAGAAGGTTGTTGATCACCTCCAAACTCCTGTCCAACGGAACTGATGTAAATAGTGCCGTGACGTCGAACGAAACTATGATGTCGGTTTCGTCTAGTTGGCATTTGCCTCTACTTCCACCAGTTACACACTGTTCTTCACAGACAGTCCATTCTTTCCGACCATGGGGGCCAGTATGTTAGCTGCAAATCTAGCTACCTGATATGTGATGGATCCTCGTTATGCCACGATGGGTCTCAGTGGTACACTGGGCTTGTGTACTTTGTGAAGGCCATAGAAATGGGGGATGGTGGTGGAGGTGGGCACGAAGATCCCATGCGCTTGGTACTGGTAAGATAATATACTAAGAGAAGGTGCAACATGCCTCACACAATTCTCATTTGTGTACATTTGCTGCTTCCTGTTTAAATTTTACTGCTCTGTGATTGGTGCACACTTCACACCAGGTGACGTCACGACTGTCGTCACCGTAGCAACCTCTGACAGTTTGATCTGTGATGTCACAGAACAAGTTGTCCAGAATGCATTGTAGCAGGAAGACATTCTTCACAGAAAACACACTTCTGAGCGTTGCATCTCCTCCGTGGAGGTGTGGTAGAGTTGCTTGTAAGTGTTGTTGGAGAAGGCCTTAGCTTCTTTGAGACCTTGGAGCATTTTAATTAGTTTACTAGAGTACTTGCTGGTGGGGTCCTTTTTAAGTACTGCGTAGGTGCTGGTATCATTGAGGAAGTCTTGCGCCTTCTTATAATATAGTCATCAGTGTTAATGACTACGACCAATCTTTCTTTGTCAGCTGGCAAAATAGTTATTGACTTATCCTTGGCTAACCTGAGGAGTGCTTCATTCTCCTTCTTAGTGATGTTGAATTTGGGTGGGCTGGCATGTTAAGTAGTCTAATACAGAGTCCCTGTCTGTTTGGAGTATGGGCCTATCAATTTGCAACCTGTTTTTATGGCAATGGTGAAATCTTTGAATGGGAGTTGGGTTGGGGGGACAGCGAAGTTAAGCCCCTTCTTTAGGAGTGATGTTTCTTCTGGTGTTAGTAGATGATTATTAGACTTATTCACTACCTACTTACTTTGAACTTTTCCCTTCTCTTCGGCACGAGTTCTAGTGATGGCAGGGTCTTCTTTGTTGATCTTCTTCAACTTCGCGATGATATGGGAGTATTTGGCCTGCTGCCATTCGCCGACTTTGTTGAATGTGACGCGGTGCGCATGCGTTATCCAGTTCACTACTTCCGTGTAAACAATGCTAGGCAACTGAGAATGGAGACGTTCGCCTAAGTCAGATATAATGTTGGAAGCAGAGTCCGCGAAAAGTGCCGGTTTGCCGGTCAAAACCGGCAAAAATAGCGTGTGACCGGCAAAAATAGATTGGTTACCTGTCCAAAATTTAATGTCCGATGGGTTTGCTGGAGAATCAATGGGCCGACACAGCAATTAACACAATTAGTACAGGCCTTTGAAATCTTTAGTGCAATTGAAATACGTCTATGTCATAAATTGGTTACAGAAGTGTCAAAAGAGCTCGAATGGATTGCAATTAAACATTGTAAGAAGTTTCAATACCCCAGCATTGCAATTAGCAATGCTCCAGCAGCTCTACATTAGCTGGTTTGTGGCCATACACGATTTGAGGCCCTGCAAGGTTCTTGGCCATGTTACTGATGTTAACAGGCGACCTGTCGGGTTTTCTGTAACTCCTGTGAATTGTTAAAAACAAATACTGCTTTGGGATAGATTCTAATTAAATCTAATATTATCATTATGAAATAAACTCTATACCTGGTCCAGCTATGGCTACAACAGAAGTTTCGATACTTCATGCTTTTGATACATAGTTACCCAGGTTGGTCAGCCTCACCCATGCAGGCACATGTATACAATTTCCAAATTATATACCTACTGCCATTTATTAAAACTATAATAATAGTTGAACACCAACATTAATGTAAATTTCGTTTTTGTAATGGTCAATAAACTTGAACTTCAACCAATGGTTCAATATACTCGATGAGCTCTATTTGGATTAAGGGTGGCAGTAGCCACATACTATGTTGAAGGCACAGTGAAACCAACTCCAGACCACTGGTTGAAATTACTAAATTGGAATTTCGGGCAGGTAAGACCTCATTCGGGCAGGTAAAATTCAGAATCTGCCTGCCCGAATGTCCTGTGTGTCAAAATCACTTTTCGTGGACTCTGGTTGGAAGAATACCTAATCTGTCTTTTGATTGCAGTAATGCATTCATTAAGAAGCGCTAATTGAGTGCATTGTAATATCCGATCAATTCTGGGTCCTCGCATGGAGTATTTAACTTTCAAACTTGGCGGGAAGACACTGTGATGTTGAAATGGAGGGTGAAATGGAGATGGTTTTCAAACGTAGCGATCTTGCGTTGAAGACTTGAAGTTTCTCGTAATCTCGGAATTCTTTGATGATCATCCGACCAAACTCGTGGTTGGGATGTTGAGGTAGTAGATAACAATGGCACCCAATTTCCTTTGCTGTAGTTTGAGTTAGGTATGGGTCAAAGTCTTTGATAAGTAAGTGAAACACAAGCCCAATGTTATTTAATAGGGAAGGGTGGTTCACTTACTTATAAAAGATTTTGACCCGTACCTAAAGTTCTCCGACTACAGTAGAGAAAATTGGCTGCCATTGTTTTCCCACATGCCTCACATATCAGCCTTTATGACCCAATATGCTTTCTTCTCATCGGATGAGAATTCACGCCTCCACAAGCAGTTTGGTTGAGGATGTTTAGCATTGATGCAATAGCACAATATCATACGTTTCACTTACTTACAAGCGGCACTGTATCATCATTGAATAAGATCTGATCATAGAGGCCCTCAAGGGGCCTGCGATCAGTATTATACCTTACCTTACCTTACATACCTGGAGAAGCCCTGGTAGTCTGGCAATTTTATAAATTGTGTTTAATAATAACTGTTTATGGGGAATTACATTACAAATTACAGAAACTTGTTTAACCATTTAAACATGAAGGAATTAGCAGACTGAAATGTTGCAGATGATTGTTTTATTCTTTTAAGTGCCTTGCAGATTTTCCAATACACAACATAAATTTACTATTATTTCTAAAATAAACAAAATAAATATACTATCATTTTTACTTACAATTACATACATGTGTTAGTACCTTAGTATTATCAATTCATTCCAGGTATGATGAATCTCTTAACAATTTTATCTCTAGGGCCCCTTATGGATCTTCTGAATCTGAAGTATGTACAGTGACCGTTTGGGTCCCTTGTGGAGCAGAAGGAATGCTGTGCCCAAAGAAAATAATTGTCCCTTGTGGATCTTCAGGATCCACCAGCTGCACATAGACCATTGTTATGGCATCAGATGGCAAGGGTAGGTCAAACAATCCAGCACTGTGTAATGCTTATGGTGACAATGTCTAAAAGTATGATATTCAAAACGTTTATTTCTTGTGAACTTTAATTTCAGACATTGAAGATTCTTCCTCATGATTCGGATGAGTTTAACATCTTCAGCAAATATAGATTAAAGAAAAAATAAAGATATTGTGCTGCTTTGTGGCGATTAAATTACAACGCATTTGAAAATATTGTCATGTGTTAATTTTTCTTGAGATCTAACAATAAATATATTATAAATGGAGCGGGGTTTTATAAATCAAACCTACTGATATTTGCATTGCACATTCACGGAGAATAAAAAAATTAATTATTTAAAATCAAAACTGTAAATAAACAGTTGACATCTCTTTGTAGAGCTAATGAAGTTTTTCAGGATTAGGGATTATAGGAACTAAGGTGGCTACTAAGACATGAAACACCCACTTATGAGCTACTTAGGTACTAACATTAGTAGACATGACCCCTTAAATGGGTCCTTACAGCAGATTTGGCTCATCAGACTTTGGGGCAGCTTTTTATTGCAAGAGGGCTAGGAAATGCCCTCTGTGACTGGAAATCTGTCATTTCCTAAGAGCAATATTAGAACACCCACACAGGTTGCATGTCTTGATGATGTTACTGATCAACTGGTAATTTGTTATGTAACAAAAATCTACTCTTGGTGCGATTTGATAAGGTATTTCACTCTGAAGAAGATCGCCTGATGTGCCATCATTTACACATAAAGGACTTATACACATGAAATGATCACATTGTGGTCACCATCACAGTCAGATAAATAGAACTGATCACTGACACAAAATTACAAACAACAGTGATGTCACTACAGGTCCAGTCCTTTACTTTCTGATGGGTAGTCAATTTGTCACTGAGCAGCAGAGAGATATATGTTAAAAACACATATAGAAAGCAGGACTCCAACTCCCGACTTTGCTTATCATCATTATTGCATACAAATATTCACCGGGCACGCAATTTTTGGGGGGGGGAGTGACATTTGCCCAAATTTAAAGATTTGAATTTAATACCATTGAAATTGCCTGGAAATCTTTAATTTTCGATAATTTTCATTTAATCATCTGCCTGAATTTTTTAGTCTTTTTGCCCAAATCTCACTGTTTCCTAAACTTTTTTGAAGGGGGGGCGACCACCCCCCCCTGCCCCCCCTTCCGGTATGCCTATGCAAATATTATGTAGTTTACAGGAGAGAAAATGTGATTTTGTAAAGTTTACAAAGAATTTGTACATAAATAATTGCTTAGGAAGTTTTATGTAAAATTTGAGATTCATTTCACGTCTTTGTGACTATGTTTTGTAAATTATATTAATTAGTTTTAGGAGTCAGGAGTCACCTATTTAATTTATGACTCTGACTCAGACTCCACCTGAAAATCAAATTTTGACTCGACTCCATCCAAAAAACCTCCAATTCCACAACTGCAACTCCTGTCTCCGACTCCAATCTCCGACTCTGACACCAAAGCCCTCATGGTATGTGCCTATAACTTGTCAAGATGTTTGTGAAATTGATCAGTTAAAGAGGATATGACTAATCAGATCCACTTGTTTATAAAATAGCAAGCCCTAGAAAATCGCATCATTAGAAAGAGTAATGCAAGCACTCAAGTTTTCTTCACTGCAAGTAACTTCTGTTGATTGGATTCCACTTTTTTGTGATATAGCATTTCCCATTAATAGGGGCAAGGACATTCTCAAGATGGCTATCTAAGCCTGTAGCATCAATTTCAAATGCTTCTTAATGATACCATTTTGAAAGGCATTGGATCAAGGCAGGCTAAAAAGAGACACATTTAGAAATTGATTCGGCCTTCTGCTCAGCTCCTCCACATAATTAACTTCCGGGCCTGTTATGGTGTGTGATATCTATCAATATTTTCATTTCTTGTAGCTGGGCAAAACTTGACACTAATGCAGTGCTACGTTTCATACAACTTAATCTGAAATAATGAAACTTATAAAATCACTTTGAGGATGATTTTCTGCCTTGCAAGCTGCTTCTCAATTTGAATAAATGGACTTCTTGCAGTTAAGAGAACCGAAAAAGGTTTCAAAATAATGCAATATAACAGGCCATGAAAACACCCAACCACTTGAGTAGAGTTGAGAGGAATGTTGGATCATTTTCAACATGATTCAATCTTAATAATACACATTTTAATGACTTCATTGTCAAGTTTCTCAACAAAAGTCATCAGTCAGCAATCCATAATATGCTTTGGACTATGGAGGTTACATGATCATTTTGATTATTAATAATTCAGAAAGATGAAGTTTATCAATCTTTCATTTTTCATTTAATAAACTTTCCTGTATCGGAGTTGAATTTTTGAAAAAAAATAATCGTTCTTACTGAAGGTTTCTTTCAATTCTATGACATCACTTTCGGCATCATATCCACTCAAAAAAGATGATATGACCAGTTTCCAACTTCAAGATCCCCTATATTATCACCTTCCATTTATCTCCAATTCAGTTAAATTGAGCTAGGTCAGACTTTTCTCAGAAAAAAAAAATCTTTTTAAAATCCTTGGGTATTTTCAGAGACTTGCATGCCATCACAGTAAAAAGTTGACAGTTGAGGTCAACTGTTCAAATAGATGCATTTGGGATTGTAAGTCAATCAAAATCTAAATTAAAAGCTGGGCCATTTGTTTTTGTTCAACAACAACGCGAATGAAACAAAACTAAGTTTCAAACAGCAATTTTCTCTTTCTTCCCCAGTTTCATTATTTTTAAAAAGAGAGTGTTATCAGTTTGATAGACGATTCAATACATTGTATCTTCTCGTTAAAAAACGCGTTGAGGCAAGGCAAGTTACAGGAACAATTTTACTTCTCTTAGCACACAAGTTTGCAGTTTGTTGTTTGTTCTTGTAACGAAGATCAATGGAAATGCCTGAGGTATTCGCTGATGCTCCATCAAGGAAGTAGATGGATCTTTTGAAGATGTGTGGGCCTCAGGTAGTATTTGTTTATATAACAGGCAGAATGTCCCAATCTGAAGTTCACTGTGTAATTCTAGCGCAGAATGCGATAGTAAGTGCTGGTTTAGAAAGTTAGCAGTTTATCATCCTTATTATCCTTAGGTATTAACCCCCCTTTACGTGTTATAAAGTCATTTGCTGCCGAGCCCTAAACCTGAACAATCTGTCACCAAATTTGGCCAACGATCTACACGGGCATGGACCAGGATAAGTTGCAGCTGGCATCTCATCTGAAATGGTTCAGGAGAAGACACAAGACATTGAGCTTCAGGTGACGAGAGATCAGGTGTGAGAGACGTGCTCTGAATATTTGCTCACCGTCACACCAACTTATCTGTTTCAAGACCTAAGTCAATCGCCACTTGTCACCATCCAAGAATAACCGTTAGATCCTTCAGATGATAAATTACGACTGGATATTGGACAACTCTTGGATGAATTTGAGAATCTTGCAGTTGGTGGCACGAGCTTTTGTCTTGGAAAAGTTCACTATTGTCATTATATATACTGGGCAGAATAACTTGCCTTCACAAACTGGTCAGATTCCATTAATAATTTGATTTAGAAATTTCAAGGTCTTATTTCAAGAAACTAGGAATTCTGTCAATGGCGAACGGAATTATAAACTTATCTGTTAAAAAGGCCATCAGTTACAACTCAAAGCCCTTTGGAAGACTCACATGCTACAGACAGCAGACAGACAACTTCATTAGACTACAATGCATAAGGGAGAATTTATGAACTAAAGAAAACCCAAGCATCCAATGAAAAACAAATAAGGATTCTCCAAAGTAGCTCCTGGTCAGTATGACAAGGGAAAACATCCAAGAATTTATTCTAGTGTTTTCTACTTTTGGTCAGCACCTGCTTCAATGATTGATCACGACAATTGCAGGCACAGTTTTGCAGTAACGTGGAATAATAGGAAGGCCCTTCATGACCTCATCGGACTTGGGAGCAGCTGTTTATTGCAAAAGGGCTAGGAAATCCTCTATCATTTTCTGGGAGCAGTATTAGAACACCCACACAGGTTGCATGTCTTGATGAAGTTACAGATCAACTCATAGTTTGTTGTGCAACAAAAATCTGCTCTTGTTGCAATTTGATAAGGTACTTCGCTCTGAAGAAGATTGCCTGATATGCTATCATTACCCGAAAAAGGACTTATACATATCACCATCACAGCCAGAGAAATTGAAGTGATCACATATCACCATCACAGCCAGAGAAATGATGTGATTACTAAGACGCAATTTCAAAACAACAGTGATGTCACTGCAGGTTCAGTCCTATGCATTTAATGGGTAGTCAATTTGTCACTGAGCAGCAGAGAGATTTATGTTACCAGTGCATATAGTATATGCAGGGCTTTTGAGTCAGGTATTCAATGAACCAACTCCCGAAACCTTTGCCTTTCTGAAAAGCAACTCCAACTCTGACTCTGTTCACTAGTGACTCCGACTCCACTTTTTGTGATATAGCATTTCCTATTAATAGGGACAAGAAAATTCTGAAGATGGCTATCTAAGCCTGTGGCATCAATTTCAAACACTTTTCCAAGATATCATTTTGAAAGGCATTGGATCAAGGCAGCCTGAAGAGACACTCATTTAGAAATTGATTCGACCTTCTGCTCAGCTCCTCCTTATAATTGACCTCCGAGCCTGTTATGGTGTGTGATATCTATCAATATTTTCATTTCTTGTAGCAGGGCAAAACTTGACACTAATGCAGTGTTGCGTTTCATACAACTTAATCTGAAATAATGAAACTTATAAAATCACTTTGAAGATAATTTTCTGCCTTGCAAGCTGCTTCTCAATTTGCATAAATGGACTTCCTGCTGTTAAGAGAAACTTTACGAATGAAGGCTTATGAAGCATTAAACTTTTTTAAGCGGCCTCTATCCATTTATTGGCAATTCTTGTCAGCTTTAACCTGGCAATTCAAAAATATAGATAAGGTGCTTCCAAGCCATCTGAAATTTGGCTTGTCACACAGTTTCCTGAACAAATAAATCTTGATGGTTATCGCATTTACAGTCTGAAAGTTATTAGCCTGTGTTATGTCCTTGAGCATCTTGAGAGACTGACGCTGTGAAGTTGATACTTAAAGACAACTGATTAAATAAATTCTTAGGCTGCGCGATCAAGATTTAAAAAAGATGACTATTCTTGTTGGCTTATATAATGTTTCTTTTGCACTTTTTCAAAATGTGCAACTTGATTCAGTATGTTTCTTGTCAGTCATGGTTGGAGTGTTTATGATGACCAACTATTTCTGATATTATATATATATATATCTTTTTCATAGTTGGTAAGCGAAATACTTTTTTCTTTGTAAAACACTTCGAAACATACATTGTATTGTAATATAGAGTTCCAAAAACTTCATTGACAGTCAAAGAAGATAAGAATCTTGTTTTGTAAATGTTGAGTTCTATATGACTTTTGATTTCTAAATTAAAATTTGTTGTCCTTGAATGAGAAGCAAAAAAGGTTTCAAACTTAATAGGTACCACATTTATAACAGGCCATGAGAACACTCAGCCACTTGAATTGAGTTGAGAGGAACATTGGATCATTTTCAAATGTCTTTTCAACATGATTCAATCTTAATAATACACATTTTCATGACTTCATTTAATTGTGAAATTTCTCAACAGAAAGTCATCAGTTAGAAATCCATAATATGCTTGGGACAATAAAGGTTAACTAATCATTGTGATTGATGAATATTCAGAAAAAGACAACGTTTATCTATCTTGCAGTTTGCATTGAGGAAACTTTCCGGCGCCAGCAGAGAATCTACCCTAGACAAATCACTCTCACATTGAAAAAAAACTTTACTGAAGTGTCTTACCGCAGATTTGTTTTTATTTTATGACATCACTTTCTGCATCGTATCCACTCAAAAATGATGACAGGACCTGTTCTCAACTTCAAGGTCCCCTGTATTATCACCTTTAAGTTATCTCAAATTCAGTTAAATTGAGCTAGGTTAGCTTATCTAAGAAACAAATCTTTTTAAAAATCCTTGGGCATTTTCAGAGACCGGCATGTCATCATAATAAAAAGTTGACAATTGAGGACCACTGTTCAATTAGATGCATTTGGGGTTGTTAGGCAATCAAAAACTAAATTAAAAGCTGGGCTATTTGTTTTGTCAAACAAACACGAATGAAACAGCACTAAGTTTCAAACAGAAATTTTCTCTCCACAGTTTCATTATTTAAAGAGTGTGTTATAAGTTTGATAGACCACTCAATACATTGTATCTTACCATTAAAAAACAAGGTGAGGCAAGGCAAGTTACAGGAACAATTTTACTTCTCTTAGTACACAAGTTAGCAGTTTGTTGTTTGTTCTTGCAACGAAGATCAATGGAAATGCCTGAGGTATTCGCTGATGCTCCATCAAGGAAGTAGATGGAGCTTTTGAAGGTGTGTGGGCCTCAGGTAGTGTTTGTTTACATAGCTGGCAGAATGTCCCAATCTGAAGTGCACTGTGTAATTCTTGAGCAAAACGCTGTTATGCGATTGTAAGTGCTGATTTAGAACGTTAGCAGTTTATTATCCTTATTATACTTTGGTATTAAACCCCCTTTATAAAGTCATTTGCTGCCAAGCCCTAAACCTAAACAATATGTCACCAAATTTGGCCAACGACCTACACGGGCATGGGCCAGGATAAGTTGCAGCCGGCATCTCATCAGAAATGGTTCAAGAGAAGACACAAGACATTGAGCTTCAGGCGACGAGAGATCAGGTGTGAGAGACGTGCTCTGAATATTTGCTCGCTGTCACACCAACTTATCTGTTTCAAGAACTAAGTCAATCGCCACTTGTCAACATCCAAGAATTACTGTTAGATCCTTCAGCAGAAAAATTACGACTGGATATTGGACAACTCTTGGGTGAATTTGAGAATCTTGCAGTGGGGGAAACAATCTTTTGTCTTGGAAAAGTTCACTATTGTCATTATATATACTAAGCAGAATAACTTGCCTTCACAAATTGGTCAGATTCCATTAATAATTTGATTTAGAAATTTCAAGGTCAAGAAAGTAGGAATTCAGTCATTGGCGAACGGAATTATAAAACTTATCTGTGAAAAAGGCCATCAGTTACAACTCAAAGCCCTTTGGAAGACTCACATCCTACAGATAGCAGACAGACAACTTCATTAGACTACAATGTATAAGGAAGAATTTATGAACTAAAGAAAACCCAAGCATCCAATGAAAACAAATAAGGATTCTCCGAAGTAGCGCCTGGTTAGTATGACAAGGGAAAACATCCAAGAATTTATTCTAGTGCTTTCTTCTTTTGGTCAGCACCTGCTTCGATGATTAATCACAACAATTGCAGGCAAAGTTTTTCCAGTAACATGGAATATAAGAAGGCCCTTTTATGTTTCATGACCTCATTGGACTTTTTATTGCAAAAGGGCCAAGATATGCCCTGCATGATTGAAAATCTGTCATTTTCTGAGAACAGTAATAGAATACCCATACAGGTACATGTTGCATGTCTTGATGATGCTACAGATCAACTCGTAATCTGTTGTGCACCAAAAATCTATTTTGTTTGTGATATGATAAGTTTTTTCACCCTGAAAGGAGTGATTGGCTATCATTATCACAAAAGGGCAAATGTCAGAGAAATAGAAGACTTGGTGATCACTTTGCAAAAATTACAAAACAACAGTGTCACCGTTTGGCCAATCCTTTACATTTTAATCGGTCTACAGTCAATTTTTTTGTGAGCAGCTTATGTAGAGATATATCGCTGCTTAGTATGACAGTCAGACTTGCTTACAAACGCATACACGTATGTTGTAATAACTCTGCTAATATGCATTTGAAATGACTCACTGTGATGTGAATAATCTGATGCTCCTGGGTACGTATAGAATAGCAAGTGTTAGGATATGACAACACTAAGAATAGTACTTAATGCAGTGCTTTTCCCCAGCCATTAGCCACACTGGAATTTGATAGCAATGCATCCTCCATGTGGTTAATGAAAATTGTATCATTTCACTGTAAATTGAATTTGGTCCTGGGAAAAGTACTGCTTTACTGCTTCGTGTAATCATTCAATTTTGCATGACCAAAAGTTAGTCTGTTGATAGCATGTCCATTGTCAACTTCTTCTCGATAGAGCATTTTATATTAATAGGCACAAGGACATGCTTAAAATGGCTGGGCCACCCTTCATCATTAATTAAGGTACTTAATTACATAGGCGTGAGATCAAGGCAGACTGAAAAAGACACACTTTTGAAATTGATCCAGCAGTCCATCTAGCTCCTCCACGTAATTAACTTCCAAGCCTGTTATGGTGTCAGAAATCTATCAATATTTTATTTCTTGTCCAAGGGCAAAGCTTTCAAGTAATGTTGTGTTTCTTTACAAGATGATCAGAACCTTTCAGATCAAGAAGAGGACAATTTTCCGCAACATTTTATCGCCCACCTGTCATAGCATTTGCTGTTAGACTGTTAAATAACCAGCGATTTAATAAAATAAAATTGACTTTTCACTTTTGTGTTGTATCCATTCATATATATATATAGGATGTTGTGCATCACGGTGCTGCAAAGTTTCGTCAGTCTCCTAGCTGACAATCTTTCAAAAATGCTCTGCAATATGGTCTGGGCAAAGACATTTCCTGTCTATGTTCATCAGTATCTACTAATTCATAGCATTTTAATCATGGGTAAATCTACATTCCATATTATGATTTCACTTAGATGGTAAGAAAATGCCTTTTTTTAGTCAAACACTTTGAAACATAATGATGGTTCATCAAACTTCATTGCCTATCAAGGAGATAAAGTGACTTCTTTGTAGACATTCAGTTCCATGACTTTCATATATCACACACCGTAGCAGGTTGGGAAGCAACTGTTACACCCATTGACTTAAATTGAGTTGAGCTAATCATCGGACCATGCTCATATTGATTGATAATTCAGAAAGATCAACCTTTATTAGTTTTGGATTTTGCACCCAGGAAATAATAGGCCTACTGTCACTGAAGTGGGTAGTTGTAAAAGTTTTTGAAAAATGCTTCTTACCGCAGATTTGTGTTTGTGTGATGGCATCATCTTCTATAGCATAACCGCCCAAAAATTTGTTGTAAAATTAATAAAGCAGTCGTACAGATAAAATATAACATTGGAGTCTCTAAAAATATTTTTTTCCAAATAACTTTGATCCATCATGACTTGTCTTTAATCCTGCAATGTGATGATGCCATCCTTAACTACGAAAATTCATTGAATCCTTTCTCTGTATGTTTCAATTTTTTTATTCTTAAGGTTACAAGGAAATTCATTAACCTGCAAGGCCCTCCCCATACCCCCCCCCGCTCCTTGCCGTATACGCCACTGTCCTGAGAATTCTGGATTGTATGTCCAAGCTTCCGCTGGTTGGCATGTCCAAACTTGCGCTGGATGGCACATCCAAGAGGGCATATACGTGCGTGTTCGTGAATGCAGGTCCACGCATGAGCTGGATGGCATGTCCACAGGTGATCGTGAACACATATACAAGCGTGAGTATGCGCGCAATTACACATACACGCGCGTGTATGTGCGCTCACTACCATGCGTGAATGTGCCATATTTGGATAAAATTATATATGTCACCTCTGTTATCTGAAATTTGATTATATCTGAGTTAAACTTCTCCCAGAAAAAAAAGAAACTAAAGTCCTTGGGCATTTTCGGAGACAGACACATCATCTTAATATCACATAGGTGAAACTTGAGGGCAATTGTTCAAATAGATTCATTCGGGGGACACTGGGCACAAAAAATCTATTTTTGAAAGATGGACCACTTGTTTTGGTTTAACAATATCACAGATGGAAAAGCACAACATTTCAAACAGCCATATTTTCTTTCTTCCCATATGGCAGAGTCTCACTATTCAAAAAGGAAGATCAATGGAAATGCCTGAGGTATTCGCTGATGATCCATCAAGGAAGTAGATGGCACTTTTGAAGATGTGTGGGCCTCAGGTAGTATTTGTTTACATAACAGGCAGAATGTCCCAATCTGAAGTTCACTGTGTAATTCTTGAGCAAAACGCTGTTATGCGATTGTAAGTGCTGATTTAGAATGTTAGTAGTTTATTATCCTTATTATACTTTGGTATTAAACCCCCTTTACATGTTATAAAGTCATTTGCTGCCAAGCCCTAAACCTGAAAAATATGTCACCAAATTTGGCCAACGACCTACACGGGCATGGGCCAGGATAAGTTGCAGCCGGCATCTCATCTGAAATGGTTCAAGAGAAGACACAAGACATTGAGCTTCAGGCGACAAGAGATCAGGTGTGAGAGACGTGCTCTGAATATTTGCTCACTGTCACACCAACTTATCTGTTTCAAGACCTAAGTCAATCGCCACTTGTCACCATCCAAGAATTACTGTTAGACCTTCAGTAGATAAATTATGACTGGATATTGGAAAACTCTTGGGTGAATTTGAGAATCTTGCAGTGGGGGAAACAATCTTTTGTCTTGGAAAAGTTCACTATTGTCATTATATATACTAAGCAG
This sequence comes from Platynereis dumerilii, assembly GCA_026936325.1. Lineage (NCBI taxonomy): Eukaryota > Metazoa > Annelida > Polychaeta > Phyllodocida > Nereididae > Platynereis > Platynereis dumerilii. The sequence goes on from JAPTHN010000132.1 coordinate 87,331, forward strand.
AATAACTTGCCTTCACAAATTGGTCAGATTCCATTAATAATTTGATTTAGAAATTTCAAAGTCAAGAAAGTAGGAATTCAGTCATTGGCGAACGGAATTATAAAACTTATCTGTGAAAAAGGCCATCAGTTACAACTCAAAGCCCTTTGGAAGACTCACATCCTACAGATAGCAGACAGACAACTTCATTAGACTACAATGTATAAGGAAGAATTTATGAACTAAAGAAAACCCAAGCATCCAATGAAAACAAATAAGGATTCTCCGAAGTAGCGCCTGGTTAGTATGACAAGGGAAAACATCCTAGAATTTATTCTAGAGTTTTCTACTTTTAGTCAGCACCTGCACTTATGATTGATAACGACAATTGGAGGCAACGATTTTCCAGTAACACGGAATAATAAGAAGTCCCTTTTATGTTTCATGACCTCATTGGACTTTTTATTGCAAAAGGGCCAGGATCTGCCCTGCATGATTGAAAATCTGGCATTTTCTGAGAACAGTAATAGAATACCCATACAGGTACATGTTGCATGTCTTGATGATGCTACAGATCAACTCGTAATCTGTTGTGCACCAAAAATCTATTTTGTTTGTGATATGATAAGTTTTTTCACCCTGAAAGGAGTGATTGGCTATCATTATCACAAAAGGGCAAATGTCAGAGAAATAGAAGACTTGGTGATCACTTTGCAAAAATTACAAAACAACAGTGTCACCGTTTGGCCAATCCTTTACATTTTAATCGGTCTACAGTCAATTTTTTTGTGAGCAGCTTATGTAGAGATATATCGCTGCTTAGTATGACAGTCAGACTTGCTTACAAACGCATACACGTATGTTGTAATAACTCTGCTAATATGCATTTGAAATGACTCACTGTGATGTGAATAATCTGATGCTCCTGGGTACGTATAGAATAGCAAGTGTTAGGATATGACAACACTAAGAATAGTACTTAATGCAGTGCTTTTCCCCAGCCATTAGCCACACTGGAATTTGATAGCAATGCATCCTCCATGTGGTTAATGAAAATTGTATCATTTCACTGTAAATTGAATTTGGTCCTGGGAAAAGTACTGCTTTACTGCTTCGTGTAATCATTCAATTTTGCATGACCAAAAGTTAGTCTGTTGATAGCATGTCCATTGTCAACTTCTTCTCGATAGAGCATTTTATATTAATAGGCACAAGGACATGCTTAAAATGGCTGGGCCACCCTTCATCATTAATTAAGGTACTTAATTACATAGGCGTGAGATCAAGGCAGACTGAAAAAGACACACTTTTGAAATTGATCCAGCAGTCCATCTAGCTCCTCCACGTAATTAACTTCCAAGCCTGTTATGGTGTCAGAAATCTATCAATATTTTATTTCTTGTCCAAGGGCAAAGCTTTCAAGTAATGTTGTGTTTCTTTACAAGATGATCAGAACCTTTCAGATCAAGAAGAGGACAATTTTCCGCAACATTTTATCGCCCACCTGTCATAGCATTTGCTGTTAGACTGTTAAATAACCAGCGATTTAATAAAATAAAATTGACTTTTCACTTTTGTGTTGTATCCATTCATATATATATATAGGATGTTGTGCATCACGGTGCTGCAAAGTTTCGTCAGTCTCCCAGCTGACATTCCTTAAAAAATGCTCTGCTATATGGACTGGGCAATAACATTTCCAGTCTATGTTCATCAGTATCTACTAATTCATAGCATTTTAATCATGGGTAAATCTACATTCCATATTATGATTTCACTTAGACGGTAAGAAAATTCCTTTTTTTAGTGAAACCTTTGAAACACAATGATGGCCAATGATGGCTCATCGAACTTCATTGCCTATCAACGAGATAAAAAGACTTCTTTTGTAAACATTCAGTTCTATGACTTTCATATATCATACACCGTAACAGGTTGGGAAGCAACTGTTACACCCATTGACTTAAATTGAGTTGAGCTAATCATCGGACCATGCTCATATTGATTGATAATTCAGAAAGATCAACCTTTATTAGTTTTGGATTTTGCACCCAGGAAATAATAGGCCTACTGTCACTGAAGTGAGTAGTTGTAAAAGTTTTTAAAAAATGCTTCTTACCGCAGATTTGTGTTTGTGTGATGGCATCATCTTCTATAGCATAACCGCCCAAAAATTTGTTGTAAAATTAATAAGGCAGTTGTAGATAAAATATAACATTGGAGTCTCCTATTAGCTTTGATCCATCATGACTGGTCTTTAATCCTGCAATACCATCCTTGACTACGAAAATTCATTGAATCATTTCTCTCTTTGTTTCAATTTTTTTATTCTTAAGGTTACAAGGAAATTCATTAACCTGCAAGGCCCTCCCCATGCCCCCCCCGCTCCTTGCCGTATACGCCACTGTCCTGAGAATTCTGGATTGTATGTCCAAGCTTCCGCTGGTTGGCATGTCCAAACTTGCGCTGGATGGCACATCCAAGAGGGCATATACGTGCGTGTTCGTGAATGCAGGTCCACGCATGAGCTGGATGGCATGTCCACAGGTGATCGTGAACACATATACAAGCGTGAGTATGCGCGCAATTACACATACACTGGCGTGTATGTGCGCTCACTACCATGCGTGAATGTGCCATATTTGGATAAAATTATATATGTCACCTCTGTTATCTGAAATTTGATTATATCTGAGTTAAACTTCTCCCAGAAAAAAAAGAAACTAAAGTCCTTGGGCATTTTCGGAGACAGACACATCATCTTAATATCACATACACACTAAAAACTAAAGTTCTAATAAGATACCAATATTGGTATTTAAGCTTGTCCCGTATTTTGAACACCTTTTGATTAGTTAAAAAACCATAAACAATTGATATTTTCAAAAACCAGTTGCACTTGTACAACAAAAAATCAGTATTGGTTTTTTGTTTAGTTTGCAGGAAGTCAATGAATATTATTGTTTCAAATTGCAGCTACTGTAATTCCATCATGGAAATCCATTTATACTTACATGCATACAATAGAAAACGCAATGGGTTTTTTATTCCTTGAAATTTGAAATCACTGGGATTTATCATTAATTGAAAATTAAACCATTTCCTGTACCTACGACAACCAGTATATCACTAAAAATATCAAAATTGATTCTCCCATTATGCATGGGTGGGTATTTTAGAAGACCTTTTTAAAAATTTTGCTGTATGGAAAATACCAAATTTGATCTTTTATGATCCGAATACAGGTTTGCCAGTATTTCAGCATTAGTATCAATAAATCTTTTTTTTTTCACGTTTCTCTTAAAATATTATGTAGTTAAAAGTAAATAAAAATAATGATTCCATGGATCTGATTTCAATGTTTATTTTTACATATACACATTCACACACATTCATAATTGTAAATATTGATATTACTAGATTAAAATTTATTGAAAAACCAATATTGACACTCATTTATCACAGTTTGGCCTTGGAAATAAAAACATCACATCAGTCATTGGTAATCAAACACACGATATGAAAACATCACAGCAGTCATTAGTAATCAAACACGTTAAATGAAAACATCACAGCAGTCATTGGTAATCAAACACATGAAATGAAAACATCACAGCAGTCATTGGTTATCAAAACACAGGAAAGCAGAGATTAACAAAAGTATGAATTGGTTGAAATAAAGACACATTACATGTAGCAAATGTTATATTGTTAATGACTTATTGGATGAAAGGTGAACGACTGTTCTTGACTTGGGTTATATTTCCAAAAGTGGCAAGCCAGGGTGGCAATGCCAATCGAAATGTCAGTATCATTAGTTTGTTTCAAAAGTCTTCAGTAGCCAATCTTGAGGATGGATGGATGATTGGGGCCTTACGTCCTGTATTAGTGCACTTGGTAGCCTAACTAGGACAGTAGGGTCAAAGCAGTGAGTACGGCTAGATCTGGATTTGAACCCCGGACTCAGCGATTGGTGGTCCAGCACACTATCACGAGACCAACCCTACCCTCTCTGTAGCCAAGAGGATATTTTTTGTCATTATTAATGCACAGTATTGGGATGGTGTGATTGTTGGTTGAAGTTTTCCTTCTCGTATAACTATTTATGCGCTTTTAGGTCAATTCGGTTGGATGAAAGGTGAACGACTGTTCTTGAATCGAACCTTGTAGTGTACATATTTGGGATCCTGAAAGTGGAAAGTGGATAAGCATTAGTATTCAAATATCAATTTTATGCCAAAGAAAAAAGAAAATTATGCAAATCTAATACTTTATCTGCAAAACCTTCAATGGAATATCGGTGTTAAAACTCCACATTTCATTACTGACTAACATTTACAAAAATTTCATTATTTTTTAGTTTCCCTACACACTTGCAGAATATGAATTCTGAATTCTTGTCTTGTCACTGTCTGCTTTACCAATAAAAGATCTCATACTGTTTGCACTCACCTCAATATTGCGAAAAGGAAGTAGATATTTTCCTTTGGTACTCAAGGCAGGGCAAGGTAACCATTTCCTGGTGAGATCTGAAATAGCAGGTAGATGCATCCATTTGGAGGATAATGCAAAAAATATATCAAATATCTTTGTTCAATTAAATCAGTGCCTTGGTTGTGCAACATCCCCTGTTCACTCATTTTTTGACTGAAGATTGGTCAAAACGATTTAACACAAGAGAATATCAGAATACTATACATAAGCTGTCTCTGTTCGGGACTTACAAGTGGCAGCAGAATGCTGACAGTCCCTGGAAAATGAAAATGTTTGGAAACTTAAGCATGAACTTTTGCCTGTGAAAGGGATGATTTTACTCATCAGAAGTTTGATGGTGTTCAACCTACTTTTTTCACTTATGCATGTTAAATTGTAGTCAGAAAAGTGTCCAAAAAGAATGCTCTCTCAGTTATACCATTCGACACCTCTGTCAGCCAATGAAATGTCAGTATTACAGGGAAATAATTCCTATATTCTTTGTTGTCCAGTTATCCTCTCATGTTTGAGTGTTTGAGTGTATGTCCTATGGTATAAGCAAGTTATTCACCATGGGATAAGGAATATGTGTTTATCACACCTGGGGCTAAAGCCCTCGGGTGATAAATCACATATTCCCTCTCCCGTGGTGAATAACCTATACTTATACACGTGTCCATGCAAAGCCAATGTTTTTGCTTTGTAATATCAAAAATATTCATTTTTATTTATTTTGTTACTTTATGGAGATTTATTAACTAGGACAACAATATAATTCACAATTTCATTACTGCAAATTCAATAAGTATGAGTTTCCTTGACAAGTTTTCTCACTATCCACGTATCATTTTAAGGGTGCCTGATTGGTCTATGAGCAATCAAATGTCCACCAAATCCATCAATTCAACGTAGAAAGCAATGAGAAACGTATTATGCTGCTTCAGTGAACAGCTGATTTTGAATAGTTGATAAGATTAACAGCTTAAAAACACCAACAGTCACTGTCCACTGAATCCATTCCAGACACCAGTGAGACACATAACAGGCTTTGTAACACGTTTTTATGATATTCAGATTAGATTTTTGCTATGTAATACAATGCCTCAACCAATCAGATGAACTATATTTGCTACGTTTCACTCTCCAATTAGAGAAACTCATACTTATTGAAATTGCAGTAAAGCTGTGTTACACTCAACAAAATGTTTCGTCTATGGCACAAGTGGCCCCCTCTATACTGGCATTGAATGTGGGCTACAATGTATACATCCTCCATCATAAAAAATAGTTCCAACTTAATTTGGTATTTACAAGGTGTCTGCTTGAAATTGAAGCCAACCAAAGTCAGATTATACACTAACAGAGTTTTTGGAAATAAACTAGACCACCACTAAATGATGGAACTGTCCTGGTTTCTTCCAGACACTGTCCTGTTTTCTTCCAAACAATGAAATTCTGATGAATTCGCAAATTTCCCACCCTAGGTGGCAGCAAATAGCGGTCAACTTGAAGACAGATACATAAGTATTTGTGAATTGGAAAAGATAAGAAGAGCTGTTATTCAACTAACGTACCTTGAGAAGCATTGTCTATATTTTTCCCAACTTGCTTTATGGCGCAAACTTCTTCCAAAGGTAGTTTTTTGTATTAAGGGCCTCAGTAGGAACATGCCATTCTTCATCTGAAACAGAAAGTAAAAAACTATCTTTTAAAATGTCAAATATTTTAAAAATATCAACAAAAGTACCGTAAAACAGGGTAAAGTTGGTAATCCGGGGTAAAGTTGACAAGCTATTTTGGTGAGCCCTCAAATCTTACCTATTTTATCAAGGATAAAATATGTGTCATGTGTAGAAAATAATTATTGCTGATGCTCTGATGCTCCGATACGTAAAATAAAAGTTATCACAGAACATTGATGGCCCACATAAACAAAAGCTTGGAACATGTTTATAATAATAAATTCTTCTTAGCCATAATTTCTTCACCACATTTACAGGGTTATATGTAAAAGAAGCAAAATGTTTCAAAAGAGAATTAAAATCCCATATCATACCATGGGCACAGCTTACCAATGCGCAACTTACCCAAAATACCTATTTTTTTGTGAAAATCTGCCTTTCCATTAAATGCCAAATTACACAATTTAAGAACAATAATGCTGGTCCTCAGAGTACATTCAACCAAAAATACTAATTTTCTAATAGGCACATTTCACATTATAATATTTGGCAGTTTTTTTGTTAATAATTTTGATGGTTCTTCAATTCAACCCTGCAATTGGTGGCACAATACCCCAGTCTCCTCTACAGCAGAGGACTGGTACAAATTATGGAACTGGGTATTCCATATGCCAAACAACAATTTTATACCTTAAATTATCAGGAATCCTATTACAGGCAGAATGCAATATTCACAGTATATCAGAACAATTAGTGGCTCAACACTATCCACGTGTTTGATTTATGTATAATCACTATAATGTCATATAAATATGAACCAGACATTGTGTACACCTTACCCAAATAAAAACAATTGCATTCATAGTGCATATTTCTTAGGAGTTTAATTAAGGAATTAAAAAAAACTTACCAAGTTCTTCTCAGTCTTCTGCACACTAACATGCACACTCTTCTACTGCTGTATTGAGACTAATAAACTCTGTCTTAAACCGTCTTAAGTCTTGATTGATAAACAAACAGCTTTTCTTGTCAGACGACATGTTGACAGTTTTGTGTTTGTAGATGAGGTCAACCGGTGAGTGAGCCCTAAGGGATTAGTAAAATACCTATTTGGATATTCCAGTAGCCATGACTGATATACAGCATAGTCAGTCCTCTCTCTTAAAACTTCCAAATAAAGTGATATGCATGAATTTTAAAAACATGAACCAAAAACATTAACATTTGAAACATCTCAAATCATTGTTCCACAAGTATATTAAAAATGGAGCATAATAAAGGTGCTTTTCCAGAAGTTTGGTTTTTATAAATACCATAATTCCCCATGACCAAAACCAATTTTCAAGAAAAATACCACTTGCTCTGAAGAAAACCAAATATAGTTGAAAAAAACCAAACTGGTTTTTTATTGTACACACTGGTTTTGCACAATACCACTAATATCCAAAATTTTTTAGAGTGTAGGTGAAACTTAAGGACAATTGTTCAAATAGATTCATTCGGGAGACACTGGGCACAAAAAATCTATTTTTGAAAGATGGACCACTTGTTTTGGTTTAACAATATCACAGATGGAAAAGCACAACATTTCAAACAGCCATATTTTCTTTCTTCCCATATGGCAGAGTCTCACTATTCAAAAAGAGCTGAACATTGTATTCTATATTCAATAGACCATTTAATATGTTACAGCTAACGAAAGACAAGTTACAGGAACAAGTTTGCTTCTCTTGGCAGTTTGTTGTTTGTTCTTGTAATGAAGATCAATGGAAAATGCCTAAGGTATTTGCTGATGCTCTATCAAAGAAGTAGATGGATCTTTTGAATGTGTGTTGGCCTTAGGTAGTGTTTGTTTAGAAACAAGCAAAAGGTATCATTCCTGAAGTTCACAGTTTTCTGTAATTTTTGAGGAAAATGCTAATATGCCATAGTAAGTGCTCATTTGGAAAGTTAGCAAATTTGTCAGCCTTTATTTTCCTAGATAACAAACCCACTTCACTTGTAACAAATTCATTTGCTGCTGAGCCCAAACCTGAATAAGCTGTCACCCAATTTGGCCAATGACCTATTCGGGCAAGGACAGGATTAAGCAACCCAAATCTGCCAGATGCAGCCGGGCATCTGCTCAAATGGTTCAAGAGAAGCACAAGACATTGAGTTTTAAAGGTGCGGGATCAGGTGTGAAAGAGACGTGCTCTGACTATCTGCTCATAGTCACACTTATCAGTGTCAAGAACTAAGTCAATTGCCATGTGTCACCATCCAAGAATTACTGCCCGACCCTCTGTAGATAAATTAAAACTGGATATTTGACTTACTCTTGGGTAAAGCTTGTTTTGACAGTTTTGTTGCAAAAGTTAAACTACAGTTGTTAATGTTAAATATGCAGGACAGAACATTTAACCTTCTTTAATTAGAGACAGATTCCGCTGTGAAGTTGAATGAGAAATTTAAAAGTTTGATTTTAGGAAACTGGGAATTGTGTCATTGGTAAATGAACCCTAAAACTTACCCAAGATATGAAAGCAGTCAGTTATACAACTGCCTTCTGCAGATTCACACCCTAAATTCACACAGACAGACACATTTATCAGACTATCAATTTGATAAAACAATTAACTTACAGATATTATTAACCTTCATCTCTCAATGCACAGCAGTATCATGACATATGCTTTGTTCTTAAAACTAATTGTTGAAGTTAATGCAGGTTAATGCAAGCTACTTTTTGTTAGCACCTGCTATGTCCTGCATTGATGATTGATCACCAAAATTGCTAAAACAATTTTCCTGGAACATGGAATAAGAGGCAAGTGTCTGTATGTTTCATGACCTCAACGTATTTAGGGCAGTTTCTTTAAAGAAAGCAAGACTATGAATTGCCCATAATGATTGAAAATCAAGATGAGAAAAGTGTAAGAACTCCCACACAGGTCGCATGTCTTGATGATGTCACGGATCAGCTTGCAATTTGTTGTACAACAAAAATCGATTCCTGCTGTAATATGATAAGTTCTTTCAATCCAAAGAAGATTGCCTTATTTGCTATCATTACAGCACGAATGACTTAAAATGATCAAATTCTGGTGAGCACAGTGCATGAGTGAAATAGAAGAGGTCATTGAATAGCCATTTCAAGAGGTTACATTTACACAAAATTGGCAGTAACGTAGTGTATCATTTTTGTGTTATGACTCACTTGCTGGGATAAGAGTAATCAGATGCATTTCATCTGTCCATGACATGGCATTGATAAAAATTGGACATCAGATGACAATATGGTAATCATCAGATTTAGTTGACTGAAAGTGTGTTCTTTTGATCGTATGTTCACTTGCTTGTAATACACTTTACAACTATAAACCAAAAGCACCAGATCCTTTCAAAATCACTCATGGCAACAAGCATTTAACCTCAGTAGGCTCAAGGACTGTTTAAAATGACTGGTACATCCTCTGATATAAATTTTGGATACTTATTTATTATACTATCAGACAGGCATGAGATCAAGGCAGGCTGAAATGACACTTGTTTTGAAATTGATTCGACCTTCTGCTCAGCTCCTCCAAATAACTGACTTCCAATTAACCCTGTTATGGTGTGTGATATCTATCAAGATTTTCATTATTTGTCCAAGGGCAAAACTTTACACTGATACACAGGATCATGTTTCACTCTCTGATCAGGTGACATTACCTTAAAGTTGATGCCGAAAGGACAGTTCTCTGCAAAGTAATCATCATTAATATTGCCTTGAATAATTAGAAATTTTTGCTTGTGATTCATTTGTCACACTTGCATACCACAAGGTGAAGGGAAAAAAAATATGTCCTTTTTCACATACATCTGTCTTTGTTAGTGACAGCATCTTGTCTTGTCCCTATGCTTTTTTCTGAACACTTATGAGTTATCTCCAATACCTGGTATTACCATTTAATTGTAAGAGTTTATAATGCAATATAGGTGTTTGATGATGAATCTGAGGTTGACTACTATTTGAGAAACTGTATAAACTATGTGAAACATTACATTTCTAAGGTGCCTCCATCAATTTGTCAACATCAACCTGACAATTCAAAAATATGGATTAGACCCTTCTCAGCTATCTGAAATTTAATCAAGTGGAGCTTGTCACGCAGTTTCCTGAGACAAATAAATCTTGATGTTTATCACATTTACAGTCTGAAGGTTATTAGCCTGTGTTAAGTCCTTGAGCATCTTTTGAGACTAATGAAGTTGACACTTGAGGACATCAGAATCTGTTCAGTTCAATTATTTTGTTGGGCGATGAATATCTTAAACTGAAAAAGATGGCTATTTGTATTGTTTTAAGCACAACAAGTCAAGCCAATTACTGCATGACGAATCTGCTATATCATTGTTAATATACCTGGTATACTTTCAAGTTTAAAAGATGCTGTAGGCTATATGTAAACATTACAGATGATTTCATATTTGTAGACATTTGAGATAGAAAATACATCATTTTTCTTACAATTTTCATTGGTCGAGAGAAGGTGTGACACCACTCTCTCCTGAAAAGTGACATAGCGTTTTACATGGGTGACCATGGCATTTTAAGCCATTGATCTCCTAACAGGGACTGACTTTAGCAGTTTCAAGTGAGAGTTTCACTTTGGGTCTCACACATTTTCAGTATGTACATTCTGCAAATCCAATGTTGTGCATTCAGACGATTAGGATCAGGTGATCCATTCAATGACTGTTTATACAGAAAATAAACATGTGAATGTAACATTTTCTCAGAAGAGGGACACAGCTCAGGCAGCAGGATAATGGGCCACCAATTGCGCGGTGCTTGATCTCATTCCCACTAGGATTTTGCTATGAATGTTGACCACATCACTGGGCTACCATCCTGTCTTGAGCGACCATTCAGAATTTATGATTCTGGGGAGTTTTGTTGGAACTTTCTATCAAAATTTATACTCCCTTTGGTTTCAAGCTTATTTGTACCTATTATACATTCCATGTGGATTTTAAGTATGTCCCCTTTTCTTTTATTAAAATATCATACGCCCCTTAAGCATGTTGTGAGTAATTAGTACCCCCCTCGAAACATGTGTGAAAAATTGGTGCTCCGTCGGGCAAAACTCCAATTCCCCTCAAGTCATAAATTCTATTTAGCCTGTAAGGCACATAGATTCTGGACAAAAGGTAAAAATTAGTACTGGCCCACTTGAAGCATGTAGCACGGTACCCACTCAGGTAAAACTCCCATCTCCCCGCAACCTAGTCATAAATTCTGAATGGTTCCCTACTGATGTCATAGACAATGCTTTTGATCAAAGCAAGATAATTTAGTGTAAATCGATGTGAAGCCATTCAGAGTCAGCTTGAAACTGATTTAATATCAATTGAAACAATCAACAGTTGTACACAGGAGTGTGAAAGACAACTGTTCATGAAGAAGTGAAAGAGTTCATGTGGATTGCGGTTTGACATGTGTGAACAACTGCCACAATACCAAGTTGGCCTTTGCTGTATACTATTGGTCAAAATTATGACATCATTTTTCCAGCAAACATCACTTGCTTGAAGCAAGCTGAAAAAAAGTGACACGCAATGGGCAACTTGACCAATCACCAGGCAGGATTTTCTGATGTCAGACCAGAAATTTTGCCAAAAATTTTGTTATCTGAGAAAAGTCTACAAATATGAAATCATCTGTAAACAGTGCTTTGATACGGCACTTTTGAAGTTATTCGCCAGACTAAATTTTGTTCTATTTCTCAAAGTACAGAGACACAAAATCCTTCGATATATATCCTAAAGAATACTGCAAATAACCATAACGGGTATTATCAAGAGCATTCTTTTGATAGTTTGAAGTATAGTAGATAGCTTAATACGATCTCAATGCTAGATCGAGGAACCAAATTCACTGATAGTGTTTGATAACCCGAAATACTGATAAAAGAATAAATATATATACATGATTTTCCATATAGTAAAATAAGTTTACAGACATCACACACCATATAGAGCAAGCTGGGAAACGAACGCTGATACACTTGAGCTGAGTGGAATTTTGGTCATTTTCGAAATGTGTCTTATCCGTCCACCTTGTATGTCCTCAAACCCTTGCTTTTCTAATGGTACGTAGTATGAAGAAGTAGGCTATCCATGAACAGAAATGATGTATTAATCAGCCTTTTACTATAATGCAATAATGTCCTTGGGCCGATTAAGGTTAAATGCACATTTGACTGACGATTCAGAAAAACACAGGTTATGAATCTCGGTTTTTATGACATCATTTTGGAAAATCCGTACATAATTACGTCAAACCTGTACTCAATAATAATGTCCTTCATATAAGGAATCCCAGGGATCCCAAATTTTAATTACGTGGAGTTTATTAAGCTACTTCCTGAAACAAACAAATCTCTGTTGGTCCTTGAGCATTTTGAGAGAGTGACATTGCTCTATTCCAATGTTGACACCTGAGGACAGGTATCTATTTGAATATATTAATTTGGTGGGCGGTCAAGATTTGATTGTAAACTATGGCCATTCTCGTTATTTTATAACCAAAAACCTACGTCTGGAGAGGCCAGGAGAGCCATTTACCTTTGATGCTTATTTTGCCATATTTCACTGATACATGTACCGACTTTATTACAGTGACAGTATTTAACATAACAAATAAGCAGGGCCGACTGGTGGGACTTCAGGCCAATTCAATTGGCCCCTCAGTCCCTAGCACTATTGCGGCTATGTCAAATGAGAGAGTAAAACACTTTTAAAAGAATTTATTATAGGCCTACTTAGTAAATCGTTTTTAGGATGGAACCCCATGTGAGAGGGCTCTGTCATATTCCTTCAAATGGTTTGATTCAAGTAATCACACAATTTTGGTTTTTGGAGCGGTTTAGCAAAAGTTAAGTGTGCATGGTATGCAGGACAGAACAATTCGATCGCTTCATAGACCTTCAACAGATTCTATTGTTAATTTTAATCACAAATTTAAAGGTCTGATTTCAGGAAACTAAGAATTTAGTCTTTGGCGAATGAACCCGAAAACTAAACTATGACATACAGTCAGTTGTTCAACTGGAGCCCTTTTGAAGATTCACTCCAATCAGATAGACAATTCGACATAACACACATTTATTGACAAACCTTCACCCTGCGATGCACACTAACCTCAGGTAATCAGTTTTACCCTTAAATTAAGATAGAATGTTGAAAGTACTTAATGCTATTCTAAAATGACAGAAGTTTACCAAAAACTGCTGGGAAGTTCAAAGGCATGGCAGTTTAGGGACATACGAGTTTGTGCGGCATGGTGCGTGTGTCCCATCTATATACAAAATAATTTCTTCCTTCTACAAACCATTGAGCAGTGAACCCTGAATGTGTAATAACTCCATTTATAAACTTAGGCTGATGTCCTTTCTGTGTCCTTTTCATACCAGGTACATGACAGGATTACTGAATCCACAAGACCCTGCTGGATTCTCTGCACAGAATATGGTGAGAAGTGTTGAGGCTTGTAGGGCAAGAGACCAGGTGCATGGGAGACGTGCTTGGACTATTTGCTCAAAATCACACCAACTGTCAGCTACTCCGTCAGTCAAGTCATGTCACAATTAAAGAATTACTGTTCTCATTACTTAGGGAGGGAACTTCATTGATTACAAAGTTTGTTACAGCAAGTACAGTGGAGGAAGGTGATGTGCTCACTTTTAAAAGGTTTCAGTACCAATGTCTTTGAATAGAAAAACTCTAGCGTCCAAAGGGAAAACCTAGTAAGTCACATTTTGGAGTTTCTGAGAAAATTGACTTTTAGTTCCAGTCCTTACAGTAATGGATGGACCTACTGAGATTTGCCAGTGTCATTATTGGGGTAACGGGCCACTTCATGAAAATCTAAACTTAATAAATACACCGCATCTGACGAAATTACGCAAGTAGGTTATTTTATATTGGTATGAAAAAATTTTGGCCTAATGTCTCATCCTTTTCACATAATCACTGCTTTGCTATGAGACATCTTCCATGTAACTTTCATCCAATTCCGTTGGAGCAAAGTAGAGTTATGCCATATATTCAAATATTTTGGTGTCTTATGAAATTACGCAAAATCACATATTAAGTGGAGGGGCCTTGATAACATTAAATTTTCAAATTTCTGCACTCCAGTCATTAGTGTTTAATCATTTAGCAACTATTCATATAGAAAAAATGAGCTTACTTTCTCTGAATGTACTTGAGTATGAGTACGAGTACATTTTATGCAGTTTTGAACCTTCTGTGCTATTCTTAAAGAAATAATAGCGATGATACTTGAGTAGAATCAGCTTGTGTTTATGACTGACATATATAGCAATTAACAATATGGCATTCATTATTATAAAGATTAATAAGATATTTTTTGAAGTAGGAGGCAAAACCAAACTCACTGTGAGTATCAACTTTATCAATTACTTGTGCAGGCAACTCATTCAGGAGTCTTGGCAGTTGATGGCACACACATTTCTCTGCAAAGACATGATACGTTCGTGGGACTACAAAATTTTGACTTCTGGTGAAATGAGAATGGGTTGTTTGTTGGGAGATGAGAAAGTTGGAGGGGAAGCTATTTTCTTGAGCATGAAATAAAAGGGAAGTGCTTTGAGTTTGAAGTTTCGTGACCTCAAAGGACCTTGGACCAGTTTCTTGAGTGCATAAAAGGCTAAGAATTGTCCATACGATTGAAAATCTGGCATTTCTAAGAGCAGTAAATTATAACGTCTGCCAAGCAGGTTGCATGGCTTGATATAATGTAACAGATCAGATTATAAATATTTGTGCAAAAGACAAAGTCAGCCATCTATTCCTGTTACAATTTGATAATTTCTTTCATTCTGAAGTAGGTTGTCAGAAAAATAGAAGTGATCAATAAATAGCGACTTCAAAGCAACAGATCACTTTACAACAAAATCGGTGATAATTTCTCTAAGATAGATTTTTAACGTAGTGCAGTATTATTTTTAAACTATCCCACTCACCGGGATTATACAAGTATGCAGATGTGCTAATAACATGGTATGACAAGGATTGGGCATCACCAAGACAATGATCATCACTCAGATTTTGTTGACTGAAAGTACATGTATGTTCTTTTGATGATAAGTCCTCTTGCTTTAAACACTTTGCAGCTATTTCATTAAAAGCATCAGATCCTGTCCAAATCATTCATGGCAACAAGCATTTAACCTCACTAGGCACAAGGACATGCTTAATATGGCTGACTCACCCTGTGACATCAATTTTAGATACTTCTTTGTGATAGCATTAGACAGGCATGAGATCAAGGCAGACTGAAAAGACACATTTTGAAATTGATTCGACCTTCCGCTTAGCTTCTCCAAGTAATTGACTTCAAAAGTATGGTATGTGATATCTACCAATATTTTCATTTCTTGTACCAGCGGAAAAATTAATACTTATGCATGTTGTCCTGTTTCACACAAGATATTAATATCATATAATTATATTATATTATTTGAAATGTATTAAATATTCAAATCACTTCATTTTTTCGGGACAACTTTTAGCCTTGCAATTTTATGATTTATAATAAACCGACATTTGTGCTGATTACGTACAGTTATCCTACCATCTGTTGCCAAGAAGTTCCCATAAAATGACATTTTTTGCTTTCACTTATATTACAGTCCTTGTCATACTTACATGGAATCTTTTCTATTTGTTGAACTGTGATGTCAGAGATGACACTATTCTAGCATTGCAATATATTTAATAAATTTAAAACTGGGTCAGATTCCCCATCTTCTAGCCACTGCAAATCCACCAAACTGAGCATCACAGTTTCAACTCAGTGTCAGAGTGAAAATTGGGTCTGGGAAAACATGACGAGAACTGTAATATGTGGCAGAAGCATTTTTCATTAGTTTTAATTCCCCCTTGATTTTTTCTGCCCAATATCATAATGATTATATAATGGTTATTGTTAATAACTGAGCCCCTTGTTTGATTTAACCAAGGTAACTTCGTCAATTCTTTGGCAACATTTTTAAGATTACCACCATTAACCTGATTGGATTTCTAAAATTTAATCAAGTTGAGCTTGGCACTCTGTTTCCTGTTACAAATAAATCTAGATTGTCATCGTATTTAGAGTCTGAAGGTCATTAGCCGGTGTAGAGTCCTTGAGCATTTTGAGAGTAATATTGTTTCATTTCAAAGTTGACACTTGAGGACAACTGATCAAATTAGTCCTTTTTTGCTATGCAGTCAAGATCTAAATATGAAAATATGGCAATCCTTGTTGTTTTTAAGTTGTCATCAAGATTTGATTCTCGTAGGCTTTTTGAGCTTAAGGATTATGAACTATTGCTAATAAATTTTATGGGCAATAGACAAGCGATGTAATTGGCTCTGTGGAAAATAGTCTTTGAAGCATAATAAAAGTTTCGTCATGATTTATGACTATCAAAAAAATAATAAAGCTCTGGACAGGCAGTCCTATGTGACTTTTTACTTCTGAAAAAGGAATTATGAAAACCAAACACACAATTGGACCGGCAGTCCAATGTGACTTTTTACTTCTGAAAAAGTATTATGAAAACCAAACACACAATTGATCAGAGTGGAGCATAGGGTCATTTTTCAAGTGTTACTCTCAACAAACTTAAATATGAGTATGCACGAATGAGACCTCCATAATTTATTGGGCTTATTATATACGGTTAAGTTTTCATTGTGATTAACAATTCATAAAGACATACAACTCTTTGAAAACTAAATTGTACACAGATCTATGTGTTTTTAAGAGATGGCAATATGCTATAAGCTTGATATAGTTCATCCAATATCGAACAAGCAGTGTGGCAATACAAGTTAACACTTCTCTTGTTGTTTGTTTTGGAGACAAAGATTGATTGGACATGCCTTTAGGTATTCTCGGATGCTCAATCAAGGAAGTAGATGTGTCTTTTGAAGATGTGTGGGCCCCAGGTATTATTTGTTTACGTAACAGGAAGAAGTTTACATTTTCGAAGTTCACAGTTTTCTGTAATTCTTTTGAAACAAAATGCCAAAGGAAATGACTGGACTGGAAAGGCTCACTTTACAGTTTATTATATTCTAATATCCCTAAGTGACAAAACCCCTCTAACATAATAAAAACCTTTTGTTGCTGAGTTCCACACCTCAGTGAATAACCTGTCACTCAATTTGGCCTATGTCCTATTTGAGTGTGGACCAGGATTAAGGAACCCAAAAAAATTCGAGAAATAATCCAAAAATCAAACTCTGGCCATCCAGTTCATGACTGTGTGATGCAGGCATATTAACTGAATAGGCATGGACCCTTGAATGTTGGGGTCCCCGCCCAATATGCAAATAACAATTTACAACTTTTTCGTGATTATATACAGATTATAAATCTTTCTTTTTTTCATGAAACGATGTCAATAGTCCTGACGGGGCTCATAAACTTATTTGGCCATGTGGCCCAAAATGGTGTCATTCCTCCCCTGGCAATGATCAATTTCTGAGTATTCCAGACATTAACAATGTCATTGAATTTAAAACCATCTTTCCTGTGTGTAATATGCCCATGCCATTAGGATTCTCTTTTGTAATTTTCTTTTCAATTTAATTTCTTCAGATTTTCCTTCTCTCAAAGGCTTTCTTATGCATTGAATTTTTACATTGCCCTGGGTGTTTGTCCTATTTTCCTTTACATTGACAAGACTACAGAGACATAGCAGCCAAATGGTGTAAAGTTTAAGAGAATATCATGATACATTTGAAATCTTCTGCTAATTTTTAAAATTTTATTGAAAGATCTGTGCTTACAGTCTATTATTATGTCTTTTGAAAAAGTTACTTTCTCGTTTCATCATGTCATGTGGGAACCCTGAGAAGTATTGTATTATGCTTATTTTTGCAGAAACATTCTTTTATATAAGATATAAGGCAGTTGATCTGCTCTCAATTTTTTAGGTCAAGAATTCCACATGTAGATATAAACATACGCTGCGAGAAATTTTTTTGTCTCCCCTCACCAATTTGGTTTATATGCCTGCGCTGTATGTATTTGGGTCACTTACTCCGTCAGAGTGACTTGCAATGTGAAACATGCTTGAGATACGTAATCCTGCATGATACCATTGCCCAGGCACGAGATCAACGCAGGCTGAAGGACACATTTTGAAATTGATTCGACCTCCTACTCAGCTTTTCTAAGTGACACCTTGATGATTGTTTTTGGCTAGGCAATTGTATTGATTGAATATTTTTGCTGTTAAAACACCCTTTAGCACGATTATAGCACCCTTCTTTAGCACCCTTCTTTACGCTCTCAAATTTGATCATGTGGAGCTTGTCACACAGTTTCCTAAAACAAATAAATCTCGATTGTTATTGCATTTAGAGTCTGAAGGTTATTAGCCTGTGTTAAATCCTTGAGCATCTTGAGAGACTGACGTGTTTTATTTTGAAATTGACACTCGAGGACAACTGATCAAATTGTTTCTATTTTTGTGCTGTGCTATCAAGATCTATATTTGAAGAGATGGCTATTCTTGTTGTTTTAGCCATGCACCACAAGTCCATTTTTCCAGAAAACTGCTCAGGAAAATTACACTGTGATGAAACTGATGATAGATTTTAGTGGATGGTTAATTATTATCAAGATTTGTTATTACATTTCTTTAAATTTCTAAAATACACAACTTGTTCTCATCGGATTTTGGGAGTTGATGGTGATAAACTGTTGTTGATATATTGTATAGGCAGTAGATAAGCAATATGCAATGTTAATGCTGAGTAGAACAGTCTTTGAAATATAATATCAGGTTCCCCATACTTCACTTTGAAAGACATAGAGAGACCTTAATTTATGTTTGCTAATTCTAGGACTTTTCTGTAAACCATCGTTCCTATATCAGTTTTGATTGTTGAATTGGTATATGTATGTACCTTGAGGTATTCTCTGATACTGTGTCAAGGAAGTAGATGTGTCCTTTGAAGATGTGTTGGCCCCAGGTATATTTGTTTACATAAGAGGAAGCATTTCACGTTTCTTGAATGTCTTGAACAATATACTTTTATGCAATTATACACTGTAGTATCTGCTCACTTGGAAATCTAGCTGTTTATTATCCTTTATCCCTGGATGACAAACCCCCTTCACTCGTAATAAAGTCATTTGCTGCTTAGCCCAAACCTGAATAAGCTGTCACCGGCCAATGACCTATTCGGGCAAGGACCAGGATTAAGGAACCCAAATCTCCGAGTTGCAGCTGGGCATCTGCTGAAATGGTTCAAGAGAAGCCCAAGACATTAAGCTTCAGAGGTGAGAGATCAGGTGTGTGAGAGACGTGCTCTGAATATTTGCTCACAATCATGACAACTTATCTGTGTCAAGAACTAAGTCAACTGCCGCATGTCACCATCCAAGAATTACTGCTTTAGCCTTCAAGTAGATAAGTTACAACTACATCTAGATGTTTGAGGAGTTTCTGAACAATTTACAAACCCTGTAGCTCCCAGAATTAGCTGTTTTATTATGAAACTGCAGAGCACCTTTTCAAATTGATAATGCGACAGTGAACAATTAGCCTTCATAGATAGTCAAAAGACTCCTCTATTTGTTTGACTTGGAAATTCAAAGGTTGGACTTCAGGAAATTTAGCCATTGGTGAAAGATCCCACATTGCATGAAACAGTCATATAAAATAAAACTGAAAATGAAAAAAATATTTCCAATTTCCAAGCCTTTGGTAGATGCATACCCCTCAATGCCCTTCAATTCACAATCACAAAGCTTCTTTCACCTGATTACCCTCAGTTTTTTTTTTGCTCAAATATGTTGAAAAGACAGAATTTGATTGAAAACTTCTGGTAAGTTTAAAGTCAAGAGGTTGTTTGACATTCAATAGTTGCAGTGCATGTGACACAATGACATACCAGGGTAACTGAAAAATTTACAAGAGCTGTTAATCCATTTTTAACAAAATGTAGCCATAGAGACCTGGATACCCAATGAACCCATTTGGTGGATGTCCTCTTCGGGTCCTTTTCAGGTATATAATAGGATTATGAGATCCCCAGTACCCAGGTGGGGTCATAGCATGGAATGGTCTGATGATTTGTTGAGGCTTTGCAGGGCGAGAGACAAGGTGTGTGGATGATGGGATTGAATTATTTACACTAGCAATTGTGCAGCGTATAAATAACATACGTAAATTTTACGTATGAAACTCACAAAAAAGAGCCGATCCGTAGTAGGTACGTACATTTTTTACAAATTTCATACGAATTCATACAAATTTCACACAGGTAACTTTTCAGCTACTTTGGCCATTTTAGTGCAATATGGTTATCATGAAAATGGTCTAAGTTTGAACCTTGCATTGGCATATCTAAAAAAAAATCAGCCAAAAAATCAAGTCCCAAAACCAACTTAACACGTATGAAATCCATAAGAAAAGTTACGTATGTTTTATGTACGTAAATTTTTCATATGTATTTCATACGTGAAAACAACCGATTTACATACGAAATACGCAAGAAAGAGCATCGTACATTTTACGTACGCTGCACAATTGGCCATGTACTCAAAATCAACCCAACTGTTAAGTACTCTATCAGTCATCTCATATCACAATTAAAGAACTATTTTTCTGAGTTTACTTGAGAATGGAACTTGCACTGTTTGTAAAAGGTTTGTTGCCATGTATGGTGGATGATGAGGTGGTCACTTTCAATAGGTTTTAGACATTGACATTGTCATTGGAAACAAAACAAAATTGTGCTTATGCCGATTGGCATTGATACTCATTTGTAATTTTCCCTCAAATTCAATTTATTCAAATTTTCTTACCTCCAAGGGTTTTCTTATAGATTGAATTTCCGCATGGCTCAGGCTCGCCTCATTTCCGTGTCATAATTAGCCTACCAAGTGCATAAATACAGGATGTAAAGTCCCAATCATCCATCCATCCGTCCGCATGGCTCAGGATATTTGTGCTATCTTCCTTAACATTGATGAAACCTCAAAGGTATGGAAGCCCATTGGCGTCAAGTTAAAGAAATACTAAGATATCTTTGAAATCTTCTCAAGATGGTAAATTGCAAAACTGTAATAACTTTTTCGGTAGCCCTAACGGCTAACGAGTTTCCAAAAAAGTAACTTTTTGTTTCTGCATGTCACAAGTCTATTATATTTGTACAATGATAACCAACACGGGAGAGTGTTATGGCATGTGAGCCTTGGTCAATGTTTCGTTATCATCTGCACTGCTCTTGACGCTGCCTGGGCTGCAATTAGTAGATGCCTCACAAAAATTTCTCTGCAGTAGTGAGGAAAAAAAGTAATGCGAAAAATAACGACAGTCAACTTGTTATTCACTTTTTTGCCATTCAGGCTCTTGGCAATATTATACGGACTAAATCCAGTAATAATTGTTAGTTTTGGTAGTTTGACAAATGCTTTTTGTGTCAAATAGTGAAAGCAACCATGTTCTCTATCTTTCCTGTACTGCCTGTTAGTGATGACTTATCACTTTTTTTAAACAAAAATATCAATATGTACATATTAAATGAGGAATTAATGATTTAAAGAGAAAACCAAATCCTTCATCAAAAACATTTATGTATGATGGTTCCCTGAAAAATGCCTTGTTAGGATTGAAAAGCATATTTTCGAGGATTATTTTATTGTCATCTACTTTCAAAATTCAAATAATTCAAATTCAAATAATTTTATTTATCCTCGATTAAAATGTAGCATAATTGCTAATCATCGAGAGAACATATTATGTACAAAAGAAAATAGTATATGTACACAGATATTTACAATGTTTGAGTTAAAAACTCCAGGTAAAATTAAATAAAAACATTAAAACACTGACTCAACCAGGCACATACATTAAATCTTTAACAATTCTTTAAACAATCTTATTTTGCATCACAAATATAAATTCAAAATCGTGACTGCAGTGCTTGTCATCCCACTGTTTCACTGTACAGTTAGACTGCGAGATGACAGGCAGTGCAGGCACAATTGGGACCTTCCCATTTCTTTAACATTTTTTTAAACACTTGAATGCTTATTGCACCTTTAATGTCAGATGGAAGTATGTTCCATATGTGGGGACCATAATAAGAAAAAGTGTTTCTGCCATATCTGATCTTATTGAATTTTGGTATTGCTACCTTAAATCCATCTCGTAAACAATAAGTTAATTCCTTTTCCAGTATCATTTCTTTCATAAAAGTTGGATTTAAAGAATGAATAGTTTTATAAACCTCGGAGGCTATTGTTTTAATTCTACGAACATGTAATGTTTCATGACCATACATTTCCAACATTTCTCTATATTCACTTTTGAAGTCATTATATATAAATCGTAACGCTCTTTCCTGTATGTATTCCATTTTCCTTATCATACTTGTACTACAAAAGTTCCACACAATTGGACAGTAATTAAAATTAGATAACACAAAGGTCTGGTAAACTAGTTTCTTTTCTTCTACGTTAAAGATATTTTTGAACCTGTAAAGTACATTTAATTGATTTCCTGCCTTGATACATAAATTGGCTACATGAACATCAAATTTAAGCTTATCATCTATAGTAATTCCTAGAAATTTAATATTTTCCTCTCGTTGTATTCTTGTATTATCAATAACTATATGGTCTGGAATTAAATCTGTCATTAACAATGGTTTCATCAGTAAAAATTGAAACTTTTCAGCGTTTGCTTGCATAAAGTTCTCAGCGAACCACTTTATAGCATTAGAAGTGTCCATTTGAAGGGCCTGTAATACTGATTGCATTGAAATATCTGAGGCGTGTATAGTATTATCATCTGCATAATTTGTCAGGTTGCAGTTTTTAAGAGAGTAAAATAAATCGTTCAAGAATATGTTGAAGATAATCGGACCTAAACATGAACCTTGTGGAACGCCTTTCTTTAAAGGTTTCCATTCACTCCTTTCATCTTCACTTTTTACTCTTTGCATGCGTCCTCCAAGATAAGAACTCATAAACAGGCAAGCTCTGTCGCTTAAACCATAGACTTTCAACTTACTAATTAACAAGCCATGTGGGATGCAGTCGAATGCTTTCGACAGATCCATGGAGATAACTCCAACAAACTTATTTTCATCTAATGCCCTTTTCCATGAATCAACAACCTTTATCAGGGCATGGTCACAGCTGTAGCGTTTCCTATAGGCACAGAGCATATCATCAAATATGGTATTGAAAAGTGCCATAAGCTGCTCCGAGATAATAGATTCAAATACCTTGCTAAACGTGACAAGAATACTGACAGGTCTATAATTTTCTTTCAGCATATCATCCTTCTTTTTGAAAAGAGGAGATATTTCAGCTCTCTTCATATCATTCGGATATTCACAGGCACTAAAACTGGCATTAATCACTTTCTGGTCAATGATGATTGATCACCACGATTGCTGAAACAATTTTCTTGGAACATTGAATAATAGGGAGGCCCCTTTACCTTTCATGACCCTGCAAGACTTGGGGGCGATTTCTTTGCTGCAAAAAAGACCGATAATTTCCTATCATGATAGATAATCCGACATTTCTAAGGGCTGTATTAAAACACCACGCTCGTTGCATGTCTTGGTGATGTTACTTATCAAATTGCAATTTGTTGTGCAACAAAAATCTATTCTGGCCATGATTTGATAAGTTCTGTCACTTGGAAGGAATTCGCTTGCTTTCTGTCATAACCACATCAAGGGCCAATGATCATGTACTAGTGATTACAGTTATAGATTCATATAAGAAGTGGTCACAAAAAAAAAAGCACTTTCTGGATAATTAATTTGATATGGATAGGACCCTTTTGAGCTGTCTGAAATTTAATCAAGGGGAGCTTGTCACAGTTTCCAGAAACAAATAAATCTTGATGGTTATCACATTTACAGTCTGAAGGTTATTAGCCTGTGTTTGTGTGTAAACATATTTGAGCATCTAGTGAATGACATGTTTTATGTCTTTTTACTATCTATGAAGGCTAATTGTTCTATATTGTATTATCCATTTGAATGGGTGCTCTGCAGTTTCATAATAAAACAGCTCATGCTGGGAGCTCCAGGGTTCGTAAATTGTTCAGATCAGAAACTCCTCGAACATCTAAATGTAGTTGTAACTTATCTACTTGAAGGCTCGGGCAGTAATTCTTGGATGGTGACATGCGAAAATTGACTTAGTTCTTGACACAGATAAGTTGTCATGATTGTGAGCAAATATTCAGAGCACGTCTCTCACACCTGATCTCTCACCTCATGAAGCTTAATATGTCTTATGTCTTGTGTGGCTTCTCTTTAGCCATTTGAGCAGATACGCCAGCTGCACCTGATCTGTGCCCAAGTAGGTCATTGGCCAAATTGGGTGACAGCTTGTTCAGGTTTGGGCTTAGCAGTAAATGACTTTATTACAAGAGAAGGGGGTTTGTTATCTAAGGATAATCAAAGATAATAAACAGCCAACTTTCCAAATGAGCCTGCAGATACTATAATTGCATAACAGCATATTGTTCAAGGATTACAGAAAACTGCGAAATCCAGAAATGTGAAATGTTTCCTCTTATGTAAACATAACACCTGGGGCCCACACATTTTCAAAGGACACATCTACTTCCTTGACGCAGCATCAGACAATACCTCCGGCATGTTCAATCAATCTTCAATTGCCTCTAGAAAATACAACAAATTGCCAAGAAACAAAATTGTTCCATTAACTCACATTGCCACACTCATTGTGAGATGTTGGATGGTCGATCAAAACAACATAGAATTGGAAATAAATTTGATCCAATATTCTACTCAGCTCACTTTTTGTGGGTGTGTGTTGATATTTTAGATCAAAGGAACATATATATACCAATTCAACAATCAAAAGTCATATAGATTTGTCTTTCAAAGTGAAGTATGGGAAATTTGATGTCATATTTCAAAGACTGTTCTACACAGGACAGGAGATTGTATATCCCTCATCTACTGCCTATACAATATATCAGCAATAGTTTATCATCATCAACAATAACAAATCTTGATAATAACTAACCCACTAAAATCTGTCATCACATGTAATTTTTCTGAGCAGCCTTCTGTGTGGCAAAATGGACTTGTGGTGGCTAAAACAACAAAAATAGCCATCTCTTCAAATATAGATCTTGATAGCACAGCACAAAAATATAAACAATTTGATCAGATGTCCTCGAGTGTCAATTTCAAAATAAAACACGTCAGTCTCTCAAGATGCTCAAGGACTTAACACAGGCTAATAACTTTCAGACTCTAAATGCAATAACAATTGAGATTTATTCGTTTTTGAAAACTGTGTGACAAGCTCCACCCGATCAAATTTGAGAGCGTAAAGGAGGGTGCTAAAGAAGGGTGCTAAAGAAGGAGGGTGCTATATTCGTGCTATAGGGTGTTTTAACAGCAAAAATATTCAATTATGAAAATCCATACAATTGCCTAGACAAAAACAATCATCAAGGTGTCACTTAGAAAAGCTGAGCAGAAGGTCGAATCAATTTCAAAATGTGTCCTTCAGCCTGCATTGATCTCGTGCCTGGGCAATGGTGTCATGCAGGATTACTATCTCAAGCATGTTTCACATTGCAAGTCACTCCGACGGAGTAAATGACCCAAATACATACAGTGTAGGCATATAAACCAAATTGGTGAGGGGAGACAAAAAAATTTCTCGCAGCGTATGTTTATACGTGTGGAATTCTTGACCTAAAAAATTGAGAGCAGATCAACTGCCTTATATCTTATATAAAAGAATGTGTCTGCAAAAATAAGCATAATATAATACTTCTCAGGGTTCCCACATGACATGATGAAACGAGAAAGTAACTTTTTCAAAAGTCATAATAATAGACTGTTAGCACAGATTTTTCAATAAAGTTTTAAAAATGAGCAGAAGATTTCAAAGATATCATGATATTCTCTTACACTTTACACCATTAGGCTGCAATGCATCCGTAGTCTTTTTGTCAACGTAACAGAAAATAGGACAAACACCCTGGGCAATGTAGAAATTCAATGCATAAAAAGCCTTTGAGAGAAGGAAAATATGAAGAAATTAAATTGAAAAGAAAATTACAAAAGAGAATCCTAATGGCATGGGCATATTACACGCAGGAAAGATGGTTTTAAATTCAATGACATTGTTAATGTCTGGAATACTCAGAAATTGATCATTGCCAGGGGAGGAATGACACCATTTTGGGCCACATGGCCAAATAAGTTAATGTGCCCCGTCAAGACTACTGACAACATCATTTCATGAAAAAAAGAAAGATTTATAATCTGTATATAATCACAAAAATGTTGTAAATTGTTATTTGCATATAGGGCGGGGACCCCGACATTCAAGGGTCCATGCCTATACAGTTAATATGCCTGCATCTCACAGTCATGAACCGGATGGCAAGAGTTTGATTTTTGGATATTTCTCGAATTTTTTCGAACTATTCATGGCCAGAATAGATTTTTATTTCAAAACTGACATTTAATGACAGCTGTTCAAATAAATCATTTTGCTAGTGAAACAGGATCTGAATTTAGATTTTATTTTCATAACAGTGACAAATGAGTACCAGATTTTATGCAAGTACATGCAATAATGGAAGAGTCTTGGCCTGGAAACGATCTATCCATCCGCAGTCAACCAAATCCCTCAGAGGACTCACACAGGGGTGCCGCAAGGAATCGCGGGTGGCAGGGGCGGTCAGACAAAAAAGGGCAAATAATATTAAAAATATGTCTTTCTGTCTTATAGCATCATAAAGCATGATTCCATGAATGGAAGTGATCTACTTATCAGGCATATATATATAATAAATCTTTCAGACAGACACAGTTTAGGAATGTCAGATCTGTTTTAAATTCATCGGACATCAGATGTGTTTTTTATGTGATGACACCACTTTCTCAGTGATCCTAAAATTTGTCAGGCAGAGTAAGTTGAGCATTTTCAAAAAATAAATAAATTTTTTTGAAAGTCCTTGAGCATCTTGAGAGATTGACGTTGTTTTACTACAAAGTTGATGCTTAAGGACAAAATACAAATGGATTCATTTTGTGGGCGATCAAGGTCTAGATTTTAAAAAGATGACCATATTTATTCATTTAATATCTACTGGCACTGCGAAGAGTGATACATCCAGTGATGTATTTGGGGTCATTGGGCCATGTCCCCGCCCCTCTGGCCCAAAATTAACAGGGGAAAGAAAGGAAAAGCTGCAAATTGCCCGCATGCTCCCCTCAGGCGATTTCGAGAAGTGCCCCTGGATATATCTTTATAAGACCTGTATTTATACAATGTATAAGCTTAATAAGATGGTTAAGGATCACAGAGGGCGACGCCCTTTAAGCTTATAGAAAGGTCTTTATTCAGAGGGTAATTTAAGTTTGGCAGACCATTTGATATCTCACTGTTGAAAACAATATATGTTCGAGACAAGTTACCCGAACAATTTTACTTCTTTTTGCCATTTGCTATTTGTTTTAGAGACAAAGCTTGATTGAATAGGCCTGAGGTATTCGCTGATGTTCCATCAAGGAAGTGAGTGGGTCTTTGAAGATGTGTGGGCCTCAGGTAGTATTTGTTTAAGTAACAGGCAGAATGTTTCATTCCCGAATATCACAGTTTCCTAGTTGTAATTCTTGAGACTTTGAAGGAGATTGCTATTATGCAAAACGAAGCTACTTTGTTGCAAAGGCGTACTTTGTGATTTGTTATCCCTAAATAATATTCAAACCCCCTCCCATTTGTAATAAAGTCATTTGCTGCTGAGCCCCAAACCTGAATAACATGACGCCCAATTTGGTTGATGTCCTTTTCGGGTAAGGATCAGGATTAAGGGACTCAAATCTTCCTGGTGCAGCCAGCATCTCTGCTCAAATGATGTCCTTTTTGAGCACTTTTCTGGTAAATGGAGGGATTACATTATCCACAGGATCAAGGTGGATTCACTGCATGAATCAAATCAAATAATTTTATTTAAAGTCGTCGATACAAATTGAAGGGAAATGATACTGTTCAGAATTAACAATAAAAATTTAATGAGATTTTGTGATAAGCCTGCTATGACCATTAGGAATACATGGAAAAAATTTAACTGGGGGGACACCAGCATTTTAAAGAACTACTGACACTTGAATGCACCCGAATTGGTCTTTGGAAATAGGATTGAAAAGATAGGGAAAATAATGTTTTTTGAAAAATGTGGGCTTGTAAAATGAAAAGTACTCATGAAAACGTGGTAGAAGTTGGTAATGTTCAAGCTAAGATATGATACAACAATTTTATATCTTGAAAAGGGGGGTCACCAGGGTCCATTGCGAACTCCAGCCCGTAATAAGTAATGGACGGGTCCAACGATGAGAGGCGGGGGTGTCATGTCAAAAATTTCCAAAATCAAGTTGGGAATCATATACATATTTTAGTTTCGAAGGTTTTTACTGGATTGTTTTAGCTTGTTGGGTGGCATAATAGAGCTCTCAAAATAAGGCATAGTTTCTCAAATTTTCATTAACAATAGGGGGCACTGTTGTGAACTGTATCATTTCCCTTTTAAAGAAAGATTAGCTTCAAAATCTCTTTAAACAGCTATCTACTGAAACTGCAAAGCCTCAACACATCTCACACAGAATGGTGTGAGATGTGTTTAGGCTTTGTAGGGTGTTACCAAGGTGGAATGTGTAGAGTGACTTTCAAAGGGTTTTAGACTTGAGCATTGTCTTTGAAAAAATAAAAATATCTTTCTTGTGAACATTATGCTCATTAGGGTGCTCTTCTGTAATTTTCTTTCCAGATTTAATTTCTTCAGATTTTGTTACCTCCAAAGCCTTTCCTTTGTACCAACTTTCCTCATTGCCCAAGGAGTTTGTCCTATCTTCCTTCATTGGTGTCAAGTTAGAGAAATATTAAACTGTGAGATTTTAATACACTGCAAGATTTTAATACCTTTTTTGGTAGCCCTGATGCATCAACTATTTGACAGTTGATTTGCTCAGTTGTTATCAGCTTTTTTGATGTGTATCAATCTTTATGACATTTAAGTGTGGAAATTGATAGTATATATTTAATGATTGCAACATGATGAATAAGTTCGCTTGGTTTTCTGTCTGTCTTGTTGTCGATGTATCCAGAGTAAGAGAAAATTTATTCATCGTGTAATCCATCAATCTGCCGACCTGTTGACATGTCGACCTTATAATTATAATGAATGGGGAAAATGTTTAATTAATCACGATATGAAACAACATAACTTACAATAAAATCTAGAAGGTCAATCTTATGTGAAAAGCTATTGATACCATAGAAGTTCAATGTTTTAAAATGATGTACATAATTAGAACTGCAGTCAGATGTTAGTGCAATATGACATGATATTTAATGTTTTTATTAATTTTAAAAGAATGAAAGAAATCTTTGCTTTTCATTTTGCCCATATCAATACTTGGAGGTAACATCATTGTATGACAACTAGAAAAACCCACTGACAACATACATGACGTAAATGGCAGCATGTGCAAAATGGTAATTATCCAATAAGAGGGGAAAGTAGCCCTATGGTAGATGATAGGGGTTGACAAAATGGGATTATTCATGTGGTAATTCTAAGGAGCTGTGCTGAAAAGGGGGAACGATTTTGTTAAATGGTTAGTTTAGAAGGAAAACAGGGGTGTGAAAGTTCATTGTGCAACATGATGGTAACATGAGTGTTATGCGGGATGTGACTTGTCATGGCAGATGTGAATGTTTGCATTTCCAGCAGAGGGCAGCTAGATAGCTTTGTTTATTTTCGTAGTAAATATGTTAAAAATCAACTTGCATGTAAGCATCTGAATTTGGTACAATAATATGGCTTTGATAGCGGTTTAGAGGCTTACAAAGTATTACTGCTGTATTTTGAAAATTGAAAGCAGGAGACAATAATTTGTAAGATTTTTGATGACTTGTCATGACAGATTCATGCAATCCTGGATTTGGGGCAGATGCATAGTCAAAAGGAAGAATAAGGGAGTAGTCAGGAGGTTGATTGGCCTCATGAGAAGGAGAGGATAGAAAAAGAGGGATAGGTGGATACTTTGGTTGAGTTAGCTGCCTGGGGGAGACGTTTACAGTGCACAATGGTCAGGCCATGTCAGCTGAGGTTTAGTTTGAACTTTGAATGTTATAATGATAACCCAATGGTGCTATGGCTTGGGACCCTTTATTAATGTTCTGATATCATCTGCCAGTGGGCTCTTGCTCTTCTGCTGCCCTCATGCGAATGTAAACCAATAATACCATATAAAACAATACAAGCATTGCCATTTTGCTAGTAACATACAGATAATGAGATATGGTACTCATGCGATAGTTGGCCTTGTGTACACATCTCTCTTATTTCCATGATGTTGTGGCATGCAAATAAATTTATGTATTTCTGCATTTGCATATTTTGAAAGCTTTTGAAGAAATACATAACTGGTGGGAGCCAATTCCAAAGACACATTCATGAGAATTTCCAATTAACATCCATCAATGGCCATGATCATAAACTTACGACATTTGATTTCTGCAGTTAGAGAAAAGATGAAACAAAAAATAATCTTCAACTTTAGTGAATTTTGAGAAAAGATTTTTCATAATCAACTGCCAAATTTGATAGAATCTGTGACAAATATATCAATGCATACATGTCCTGGACATTCTTTGATTTGTCATATGCTAGTATATAGGTGCATTAGAGCCATTTGCTAGGCCTGATATTTCATGCCTCTCTCATTGATTAGTATGACCGCCCGTGGTTGCCCGGAGCTTCAATTAGTAGAAGGCTCACCACAGATTTCCGCACGCTAGTGGGGCCAAAAAGTTATTTTAAAAACAGCTTAAACTCACAACAAAAGAAAATGTTGTTATTCAGCTTTTGTTGCCATTCCATAGCAGTTATATATTAACTAGTCTAAACCCAGTCATTAAGTGGATTTGACCAATGCTTTCTTTTAAATAGTGAACGCAAGCTTGGTGCTTCATCGTTTTTGTTAAGCCTGCAAGTGATATCTTAGCACTCTACTGATATTATATAAATGTGCATTTCAAGAAGAAATTTATAGATTTAATGAAGAAAGCCAGGACTCCACCAGAAACATCAGATTCTGATGTTTCCCAGAGAAATGCCCTGTTAAGATTGAAAAGATTGTCTCTAAGTATTATTTGAGTGTATCTACTTTCGGTCAGGTGGGATAGCACTTTCAACTGATTCAATGATTGATGCCACATTTGCCGAAACAATTTTCCTGGAACAGGTAATAATAGGGAGGCCCTTTTACGTTTCATGACCCGGACAAAACCTTCGGGCACTTCCTTTATTGCATAAAAGACGAAGAATCGCCCTTCATGATTGAAAATCTGGTATTTCTAAGAGCATTTTAGAACACCTACGGCTTAAGCATGTTTCATGTCATGGTGAAGTTACATCTCAGCTTGTAATTTGTTGTACAACAAAAATCTATTCTGGTTGTGAATTGATAAGCCTTTCATTATGAAGGAGATTGCCTGATTTGCTATCATAACCGGACAATTGATCAATGATCACATTCTGGAGATTATAGTTAGTTAATAGAAGTGATCACTGAATAGCCATTCAAAACAACATCACTGCAGGTCAACATTAACCGGACAATTTATGATCAAACCCTTCTCTGAAATTTAATCAAGTGGAGCTTGTCACGCAGTTTCCTGAACCAAATAAATCAAGATGGTTATCGCATTTACAGTCTGAAGGTTATTAGCCTGTGTTTGTTGGTAAATGTCTTTGAGCGTCTTCAGAGACTGGTATTGTTTCATTTCGAAGTTGACTCTTGATGACAGCTGTTCAACTATCACACATCATATAACAAACTGATAAATAAACTTTTGTCCACGTGCCTTGAGGTGCTGAATATAACTGTGGTTAAATGTTTTAACATTTATTTCCATCCAGCCCATTTCATCATTATTATTATTTGGATCCATAACTAGAATTGGTTTACTTATCGGGCATCTCTCATTTACTCGAATGCTCAGTATAATAAGAAATTCAGAACTCAGATTTTCAAACAACTATTTTTCTATATGATGTGCGACTCAAATAAACTTGCTTTATGATGTGAAACTCAAATGAACATATCTATCAATCTATCATTCTATCAATTAATCAATCTATCTATCTATCTGTCTATCTATCCTTCTATCTATCTATCCACATATTCACCAATCTATCGATCTCTCTATCTAACATTAACATAGGACGGGCGAAAGAGTGATATATGTTTTTACATCCCATATTTATACACTGTCAAGGCTTAAATAGAGTGGGCAAGGACCAGAGAGCTTGGCCTAGGTCCTTTATCAGCTTTTAGCTAGGTCTTTATTCACAGAGTGTAATTAAAGTTTGATGGACCATTCAATATCTTACTGTTGAAAAACAAGACAAGTTACTGAAACAAATTTACTCTCTTGGCAATTTGTTGTTAGTTCTAGAGACAAAGATAGATTGAACATGCCTAAGGTATTTCTGATGCTCCATCAAGGATGATGTGTCTTTTGAAGATGTGTGGGCCTCAGGTAGTATTTGTTTAAGTAACAGGCAGTAGATCTCACTTCCGAAGTTCACAGTTTTCTTTAATTCTTCGGCCTTGTAGGAGAGTGATTTATCATCTCTTATTACCCCTTAATAATAAATCCCCTTCACTTGTACCTAATAAAGTAATTTTCTGCTGAACCCTAAACCTGAATAACCTGTCAACCAATTTGGCCAATGGCCTATTTGACCATGGAGTCATTGAATGGGACTAAGCAGCCCAAATCTTCACGCTGCAGCTGGCGTCTCTGCCCACATGTTCCAGGAGACACGATAAGGCATCAAGCTTGAGAGTTGCATGATAGTCCAGGTGTGTGAGAAACATACTTATACTATTTGCTCACAATCAAGACAACTTATCTCTGTCAAGAAATAAGTCAATTGCGTCATGTCACAATCCAAGAATTACTGTTTTACTCTTCAGCAGATAAATTACATCCGGACATTGAAGAACTCTTGGAATAATTTATGAATCCTGCTGTTGGTGGCAACCATTTTTTGAAAATTGTGTGACCCAAATTAAATTGATGTCCATTTCAGAACATTTGGCCTTCACAAATGCTTTTAAAAAAAGACAAATGTGTGAATCTTGCTCAGAAATTGACAGGTCCGATTTCACGAAATCAGGAATTGAGTAGAGTGAACACAAAGCGAATCAGTGACATGGAGACATTTGTCCGAATTTCAAGATCTAGATTCAATACCATTTCAAATGAAATTGCGGTGAAATCATTAATTTTAAGAGTTTTAATTTAATTATGTGCTCGAATTTGCTTTTTTGCCCAAATCTTACGGTTTTCCAAACTTCTTGGGGGGAGGGCGACTACCCCTCTCTGCCCCCCTCCCATACGCCTATGGAAAAGTAACGTCATAACTTTTTTGATGTCACTTTTCTTTATAAAATACATGACCTAGAAAAAAAATTCACATTCAGTCTCAGTCTCCACAATTATGAAAACATCTGTAAAGAATTGATAAGAATTAAGCCGAAAGCCAAAAACCCTCAATTTAGCCAATGACCCCATTTGGCAAATGTCCTTTTCAGGTTTTTTGAGGTACATGATGGGATTACTTGAAGCCCAAGAACCAGTTGGAATCACTGCACAGATAGGTACAAGAAGTGCTGAGGCCTTGCAGTGTGAAGGACCAGGTGTTAGGAGACGTGCTTGGACTATTTGCTCAAAATCACACCAACTGTCAAGTACTCCGTCAGTCAGCTCTTGTCACAACTAAAGAATTACTGCTCTATTTAGTTTGCAAAATAACTCATGAACTTCGTAAAGTATGTAACTTTGTTACAGTCTAGATGGTTTACAGTGATAACTCTCAACAACTTTCAGACAAATGATTCCATTGAGAAAACAAACACTCATTTTTAGGTGGAAATTATCTGTGAGAGGAGACATGTGACCTTGTTGGTAGGCAATAAAATATAGTTTTCATATGAAATGCTATGGTGGGAAGAGCTTGGCAGTACATGTGTAGATTTTAAGTGAGACAGTGTGGGCATTATACTCAGCTTTGGCTGCTATCCTCAATAATTTTCTTTTGCTTTATTACAAGTACGTGTATTAGTGCAATTGTTTTTGACATCTTTAAAAAATACCATCCACACGTGGTTTCCGTTTTAGATGTTCAGTTGGTAAGGTTTACCTTCTTAAAGATTATATGAATTATTTCTTATACTGTAACGAGCAAAATTACAGTCCTTGTCATACTTACGTGGAATCTCAAGTTTTTTTTCTATGCTGTTGAACTGTGATGTCAGAGATGACTCTATTCTAGCATTGCAATATATGTAAATTAAATACAAGCTGTGATGTCATTTCAAACTGGGTCAGTTTCCCCAGCTTCTAACCAATGCCAATCCACCAAACTGAGCATCACAGTTTCAACTCAGTGTCAGAGTTAAAATTGGGTCTGGGAAAACCCATGCAAGTTTGACATCACAGCCTCTCAGCCAATGGGCTGCCAGAACAAATATACATAACATAAGCCATGTGTTTACAAACAAATTGTCAAAGCCTTCTGTTTATACCAACTTCCATCAAAGTTTAAAGTTGTAAGTTAGCAAGTTTGTAGATTTATCAAACAACTCTGTGGGGATTATAACAGTTGTCTACTGTGAATGCTCACAAAGCTGCCATTTGGTAGAATTAGACTGGTGATTGCTGTGATAAATCATTAGGATCAAAAATGTAATGCTTCCTTCAATATATCAATGTTTGAACTGTGATGACGTAGTTTACGGTCAGCCCATTGGCTATCAAGCTGTGATGACATAGTTGTAGGGGCTATTCCTGATAAAAGTCTTACTCTGACACTGTGTTGAAACTGTGACGCTCAGTTCAGGAGGATCAACATTGGCTAGAAGCTGGGGAATCTGACCTAGTTTGAAATGACATCACAGCTTGTAGTTAATTTACATATATATCAATGCTAGAATAGAGTCATCTCTGACATCACAGTTCAACAGCAGAGAAAAAAAACTTGAGATTCCACGTAAATATGACAAGGACTATAATATGTGCAAATGTATTTCAGACTTGGGCCTTTTTTTGTGCAGAGTTTGTTCTGGAATTTAGATTCTCTTGTAATTATCTTTTTAAATCAAATTTATTTTACCTTTCCAGCCTTCAAAGGGTTTTCTTTTGCATTGAATTTATGCAGTGCCTGAGGTGTTTGTCCTTTCTTACTTCAAATAGATAAAACCAGCAAAAGTTATGGAAGCTCAAGATGTACATCATGGTAGATGTGACATAACAGTTTTGCTGGCCCTAATGGGTTTCTGAAAGAAATGTTTTGTTTTGTTTTTCCCCGCCTCACACAGGTGAACCTCAAGAACAGTTTTCTTTTGTAGACTCACTCCTTAATGTTTGATCATGATCTTTTCTTGGCTCTCTTAATGCCTTTCCAGAAATAACATTGTAGAACATGAATTATTCAGTAATTATTCACAAGTTGAGCATTATTGAAAATGAATATGACTTGTCCTTCATTTTGCCTTCTGAAAGTACAATTTTAATTGCACCAACTGCATCCATTAATTTCGGTTAATTTACAAATATTTCAAAAGTGAACTAAATATTTGTACTATTCTGAATTTGGCAATAACCTTAGCCAGCCATAAAAAAGGCATTTTAAATTTATGAACAACGCAGAATCTTTTCCTTTTTTTTCTATAAAATGTGACTCAATTCAGGCAGTCAGAGTGCTAGGCCAAATCTTTTTGAATGAGGATCACTGTTTCTGCAACAATACTCAATGGGATGTCAAAAGCAGCAGCAATTAATACACTGAATTTGTAGGTTGTACACTTGTGAAGTTTTTTCTTTCGATTGTAAGCAATCATAAAATCAATATAATAGAAAAATCTTTGGAAAATCGCTGCTATCCATAATTCCTTAGTGTTATTCAGCAATGAAGAAATTACAGTAGCTTGTATTCCGACTGTCAGTTGGAATAATTATAACAAAATACAAGTCTAGTCAAGCGAAATACAGGTGTATTTTTTTTAAATTAATGTGACCTGCCTGGCAGCCGTTTACATTGCCCCTCTAAGGTGGGCGAAAAAACACAAGCTAAAAAATCACCTGTGGTATTTTTATATGCATTCATAAAATAAATTTTGTTGATATTTACAGGCATGTCTTAAGTCAGACTCAGGTATGCTACAATGTAATCCCACAAGGATCATTATTGGTGGCAACAGGATTGTTATACTTTTTGTCCAGAAAACACTTAAGACTGGCAGCAAACACTGTGAAATTTTCTCTAAACTCAACAAAAATTTGTTCACTTTCAACAGGAAGTTGATGCTGATTGTTCTGGTTATATGGGTTGGGATAATTACTACCAAATAATGTTGTTGAAATCATGGTCCCACAACCATTCATATGGAATTCACAGATAAATTGGTGCACTCTACTGACCTGAGGGATGAGACAGGTGATAACAATAAACAGTCAATGCCAAACAATGCTTAAGAAGATAATCAAGCCTGCCATTTTTTAACAGGGCCTCATGAAACACTATCAGAAGATAAGAATGTATGGCAGAGCTATAGACTTTTAGCCCAAGAAATGATAATTAAAACAATTGGCATCCATTTATCCACATGGAATTGTTCATTAACTATATTGCATGGGATATCTCATATAATGTTATACGGGACAACATGGAGCACACTAATTTACAAGAGAAGGTAAGACAAATATCCTTTGCCATGTCAACACAGAATGTGCTATCTCCAAGCCAATTTTTTGATCAAACAGGAAGCTCCAGTTGAAAACAATTATACACCAAAATTTAATTAGGAAATGTCAGTGATAATCTAAAGGGTTTCACAATGATATATAATATTATGTGGAATTTTTTATAAAAATTAAGCTACCAGATGATCAGGGTCGGTTGTAAAGGCCTACAGTTTTTGTTGATTCTTTGTAGAATGTACTGACTTGAAAAAAAACAAACAATTATTATTAGTTTTTTAAATTTGTATATTTACAACCAATTTCAAAGTAGAGCTCCTGTAAGATTGATGATCTCAAACAGCCGAAGAGTAATCGCCTCTAATTCCCATGCTATAACAAAGGTCTTGTTACATTTGCCTGTCAATGTTACAGAATAATGTTTACAGCCTAGAACACCAACAATCTCAAAGCTGTGAATTAAGGGCCCTGTTGTAATTCAGACTGGCTTTATCGGATTTGCCAGTGTTTGCATATCTGAACTTTTTATGGATCAGATACCACAAATCTAATTCCAAACAACCAATAGATAAAGAGAAGACTTTTTGTTCTACTAGAAATCTCAGAATTACAATGTGTAACTATAAAAGGCAACCTGGCCTTGTAAATCAATTTCTGTTTCATGGAGATTGGAATACTAGGTCCTTCAGACCAACAACTCAGTTGTTCCAAGAATAGCTTGACAGACTATGAAAAGCAGCTGATGATTATTTTTGGAAACTGGAGAGGAAATTAAGATCCTTTATCTTTTGATTTTATTATTTCCCTGTGTCAGTATTTAGTTATCACCTTCACCAAAAATGATCAGAGTCATTATTTTTCTTGATTTGATTTTGAAAGAACTTTATAATTATTATGTTATGTTCACAAGCAGCAGATGCAGATGCTGTAACGTTTCTGTCCAGTTTCATTGTGGCTTGTCTTCTTTGTCGGATTTAATTATACAAGCCTGTAGTTTGACATATCAAGGACAGCTTGCTTTGATGAAACTAGTTTTACACATAAAGCATTAATTTTGATTATACATCTTTTCTTGAGAGGCTTTTGACAAACCTAGGTAGTTTTATCATCAGGAAATAAAATTAATGTGAAAGTATGGATAGATTTGAATACCTTTTTTTTTCCTATAGTTGTTACAAAACTATCAAAATGTTATCTTTATGGTTTTATATTTCGAATCTGTTTTGACTGGAGTTCTTAATTGGCTGTCTCTGAGAAAACCATGCGGGGGGTGAAACGTGGCCCGAGCCGGATCTTAACGAAATTTTCACCAAACGCCCTTTAAACACAATAATGAAGGTTGGTTAAGTCCGTTTTTCTATGATTTCAATTCTTCCTTGATTTTACCCCACTTGAAAATAGGGTGTCGAGTGTGGCGCAAAATTCCTTTAACATGGGTTTCAATGGGAAAACATGCCAACTTTAGCACTATAGGAACCAGAGCGCAGCGCATGGTTTGAAAATTTTATGATGGAGGATGATTACACATGACTTGAATTTTCTAAATTCACTTTTTGTAGCGTGGAACACTCCTTCATAAGCCAAATATAAGCATTTTTAGATAGCGGAGGGTGGCAAATTTCTTTGCGTTTCACAAAAAATCAAAAAATACTAAAAATGTCATAATTCTGCTAAGATTTGTCCAAATTTGACAATTTTAGTGTCTAATTATATGTTTTTGGCAATTCCGCACCTCTTGGGATGATTTTTATTTTGATTGGAGGTCAAGGTCACTGCCTAAGGTAGGTCTGGAAACTCAGGTCTGGTCCAACCAATACCTTGCTATGGTGGATTATAAACTTCGTTAATACGGGGCCTACAGACCCGAACTTGGGCTCATTTTGACCACTGTACATTTATGTACACAATTCCATATAGGTTACCTTATGTCATCCTAAATAAACACTGTATTCCACCAGTTTCCTCGCTGTCGCCGTCAGATCACAACATCCACGCGCCATGATGGAATTGGGACAAGACTAAAACACCTTGGCTGCAGAGCCTACGGGAGGATCCACTTGAGCCACTTCTAGTAGGCCTATATGAGTGGTTTTGGTATCGTTTTAAAGCCCCTGGAGAGTGCGAAATGATTCTGGGAACACAATCATTCAGTACTTGAATTGATATGAAATACTGGCAAATAATTATTTTTATAATGATTTTTAAAAAAAATTGGCTTAGGCCTATCAAAATGTAGGCTTTCTTTGATTGTCAACAAGGGCCTCAAATTAAACGTTTTCACTAAATCTGACAGAAATTGACAATTGGCACAACACAAGAACTAAATTAGTGGCTAAATTTCTGAAATAAAAAATGACATAGGCCCTACCTAGGTCCTAGGGCATCTTTGAGTCGGACACCTGTGTTCTAAAAACATGACATCAAAGGTACAGGTGCTTTAGAGTCTTCCTTTCAATTGAAAAAGCTCATATTAGAGCACATAAGGGGTTTAGCTTAATTACTCCTAACTTAATGACAAAGAAACTGAAGTCAGATCAATACCATATAGGCTGGAAGAAGATGACAAAATTCCACTAAAATTCACACAAAATTGAGAGAGAAAACAGGGTTTTTACCCCATCTATGGGGTCATGAAAAGTTTTAAAATCCCACTTTATTTGTTAGCGTCATGATGATACTTTCTCAACAGATAAAGGAAGTCGTAAGCTAAAAATTGGTACTAAATACATAGGTAGACAAGCTCTCAGTTAGCTAATAAGACCCTTCTAAAAGTGTCCGACTCAAGGAAACTTTCAAACTGACCCTATTTAACTTTAACTTTACCCTACATCACCTGGACCTCATCAAAGTTTGATATAAAATTAATTATAATCAACAAAATGTTGGGCTACAATCAATGATCAATGAATTGGGGGAACTCAAAATTGTAGATGTTTTGTTTAAACCTCTAAGAAATAAAAGAAATTCTGCAGAAAAACGAAAAAATTCTCGTAAGAAATTCCAGGATTTCAGATTTCTGTAGACTCTTACTGAATTTCTAGGTACAACAATGTAGAATAACTGAGACCTGCAAAAAGTATAGAACGCCTGCTGGAAATAGTAGAATTCTGCAGATTTTACAGAAACCAAAATTCCAAGATGCATGTTATTTGTTTTGATGGCCTGTCCTGAATTCTGCGACAACTTATCTTTTCAGTTTTGCAGAAATTCTGTAAACTCAGCAGAATTCTGCATTACTGAAATTTTCTGCAGGAAAACTGTAGGTCTGTCAGAAGCTGTACTTATAATGCAGTCCTTTAAAAATCTGCAGAGTTCTGCAATTTTTTTAAACAGAATTATGCAGTGTCATGCAGCATTCTGCAGAAATTCTGCATTACCTGAAAAATTCTGAAATTTTTACAGCAACTCTGTACTTCTTCAGGATGGATGGATGGATGAATGATTGTACTCTACGTCCTGCATTTATGCACTTGGTAGGCTAATTTTGGACAGGAGGAGGACACCCGGAGGACACGGCAAATTAGGCGAAGGATAATTGAAACAGCGGACTCAGGCCAAAACTTTGTGAAAAAATAAAGGAAAAATAGGAATTTTTTAACTAAAATATAGGAAATATACAGGAGTTTTTCAGTCAATTATAGGATATTTTTAGGAGGTTCACGAATCCCATGCTGGTCAGAAATTGATATTTTGGTTCAAAATATAAATTTTAATAAGTACCTAATTATGATTTTTTTGTCTGAATTGCCAGACGAGGAGTATATAATTTCTTTCTGCAGTTCTGCAGTTCTGCAGTAATTATGCACAAATTGATAAGAAGGTATACAGAATTCCACATATTATGCAGCTACCTAAAAATTCTGCAGGAAGCTACAGAATTCTGCAGTTCTGCAGGCAGCTGCAGATTTTTTTGGTGGTCCTCTGTCACTGTAGCGTTTCTGAAAGTTTCTGCACCAGAATCTGCAGTTCTGTAGGAATTATGCAGCTCGGGAGGTTTTATGCATCTCTGCAGGAACCTGCAGATTTTCCAAATAAATTCTACAGCTACCTGCTGAATTAAATATTCTGCTGCAGAATTTTTTCAGAAAAGCTGCTTGGCCAGATGAGCACCAAAAACCCCGACCTCCCCACCCGACCCCAAACCGCCTCGCCCCCAAACCAACATTTCCTGGGTAGCAGCAAAACCTTGTCAAAGAGGTCTGAACTTTGCAGATGCATTTCAATAAGCTGG
This sequence comes from Platynereis dumerilii, assembly GCA_026936325.1. Classification (NCBI taxonomy): domain Eukaryota; kingdom Metazoa; phylum Annelida; class Polychaeta; order Phyllodocida; family Nereididae; genus Platynereis; species Platynereis dumerilii. Next base: position 128,561 of record JAPTHN010000132.1, read on the forward strand.
ATGAAGTAACAGAAGGCAACAGAGCTTCAAAAATCCTGCAGGGAGCTGCAGAATTGCAGAATTCTGCAGCTGCAGGTTTTTTTAAGAAACTGCAGAGTTCTGCACGGAGCTGGAGAATTTATGAATTTTGCAGGCTTGCGGGGGCTTTCCCGTACAACTTTCATCTGGTCAGCCCCTAACAGCTTTTCTCACGTTTTTTTTTTTTTGGCTTTTCTTTGAACATTTTCCCACATGCAGAACATCCATATGGTTTTTCTCCAGTGAGCATTCTAAATGCTTTGCCACCAAATATGACATCCTTTCTGTTTCTCTACAATATAGGCCTAGCTTATCTAATGTAATCAAAGAGTTCCATTTCTTTTACCACAAATAGACCATTAATTTGCACGACTTCTCTCTAGTGTGTGCTTTCAGACATAAACATTTTAACACAAATAGAACATTTGGTATGTTGGCCATAAAAAAAACTTATTTGAAGTCCAAAATATATGTAAAAAAACATAGGCTGCGTAGCAGCAAACCTTCAGTGAAGAACATCTATAGAAGACACAATTACACAAAATTAGTATAATGCAATAGTGGCCGAGTCTTGGCCTGAAATGATGTATATGCTCACTGCCCTTCCATCTGTCCGTCTGCCTGCCAGGGTATGTAAAACCACGGAAAGTCCAAACTAGAGTAATTTACACATATCATTGTGCAGTTTCATGTTAGTCCAGGCTCTGGCCTATACCCCGTATAAATTTTGAGTCCTGTAGAGTTTGATGGCTGAACCTCGTAGCTGAGTCCCCTAGCTTTCAGAATTTTACAGGTGGACGTTCGATTTTACTGCAAATAGCCGCTAGGGGGCGTTTGTCAAAATGGCCGCCATTTTCACTCTCGCCATCCTATTTTCCCTAATTTTCAAGATATAATTTCATGCAATACCACTTAATAGGGGTTTTCTGACATGCAGAAGCCATTGCTGGCCTTGCTTTTTTTTACAGTGAGTATATCCTATGATATTGCAATGCTGCGTGAATATTCGCGGACTTCTCGCGCTCAAAATAAATAATTGCTTCTGATGCTACCGTGAAATAAATAATTTTCCAGCCAAGGGAAACTCCGAGCCCCCTGATTATTAAATGGTTGCCCCCCTAACAGTGCATGTGGCCAGATGGGCTTTTATAGTCAACTACATAGACTAGTGTCACAGCTGGAACACATAATAAAATTATAATAAAATTAAGAATTTGTATAGCGCTGGTTCCAGAAACACTGCTCACCAATGCCCTTTGGGAAGTCCAATGTGGCTTCCGAAAGCAAAGGAGCACTATAGATCATTTAGTGAGATTTTAGTCATATATTAGAGATGCGTTCATTACAAGAGAGCATGTGGTAGCTGTTTTCTTTGATTTGGAGAAAGCGTACGATACCACATGGAAATATGGAATTATGAAAGATTTGTTTGAAATGGGAATGAGGGGAAGACTCCCCAACTTTATTGGGGCCTTTCTTGAAGATCGATGGTTTAAAGTTCGAGTGGGATCCACCTTTTCCAATGAGTACCCCAAGAAATTGGAGTTCCTCAGGGAAGCATCCTATCTCCAACTTGTTTTAACATTAAAATTAACAGTATTGTGAAAGCCATTCAAGATAATGTCATGTGCTCGCTTTATGTGGATGACTTTCTTGTTGCTCTTAAATCCAAACACATGTCTACAATAGAGAGACAATTGCAGCAAAGTCTTAACAGACTTCATAAATGGTCTCAAGAAAATGGTTTTAAATTTTCTAAGGCAAAAACACTCTGTATGCATTTTAACCATCGTCGAACTTTCCATCCAGAGCCATCGCTTAAAATTGACAATTGTGGGATCAAAGTAGTAAATTCTACGAAGTTCCTAGGAGTCACGTTTGACTCAAAACTATCTTTCATTCCCCATATAACATCACTTAAGGCAAGATGCCTGAAATCTCTGAACATACTGAAGGTCGTGAGCAGATTGAACTGGGGAGGTGACACTACCGTCCTTCTCCGGATTTATCGATCAATCACCCGATATCGCTTAGACTACGGCTGTATTGTCTATGGATCGGCACGACCTTCTTATCTTCGTTGCCTTAACACAGTTCACAATCAAGGTCTACGATTGAGTCTTGGTGCATTCAGAACGTCGCCCGTGGAGAGTTTGTATGTTCTTGCTAAAGAACCACCTTTGTCACTGCGACGTCTAAAACTGTCTCTTCAATACACAGTCAAATTGGCTGCCAACCCGACCAACCCTGCATATTCAGTTGTTTTCCATCCGAACTTCATATATCGGTATGACAATCGACCGAACACCATACGTCCACTGGGACTGAGGATGAGGCCTCATCTCCAAGCAGCAGGAATCGATGCATTTTTTATTTCTGAAAACAGGGTTCCACAGATTCCTTTTTGGAACATGAAAAATCCTGTTATTAACTTAGAATTAGAAAAACTAAAAAAGGCAGATACGGATCCCATTGAATATCAAACTAGGTTTCAGGACATCAAACTGAAACATCATGACCACAAATTCTTATATACAGATAGTTCCAAAGACGGAAACCGAACTGCTTATGCAGTTACTTCCTGTAAGGCAAATCTATATAGTGAGCGAATCCCCAATGAATGCTCGGTGTACTCAGCTGAGCTCCTAGCAATCTATCAAGCTGTCTGGCTTGCGGGAATGTCCGAGAAAGACAAATTTGTAATCTGTTCTGACTCTAAGTCAGCAATTCAAGCTCTTGCAGGTAAACAGATGGATCATCCCATTCTACAGGATATACTTATGCTTCTTTCAGGAATAGAAGATAAAGAGATTATCTTCTGTTGGATTCCAGGTCATGTGGATATTGCTGGAAACGAAAGGGCAGACACTATGGCCAAAAAAGCCCTCTCGAAAGATATGAGTGATGACACAATTCCGTACACAGATCTGCGTCCGGTTATTAATGAATACATCAAATCTGGATGGCAAGTTATGTGGAACGCATGCGAGAATAATAAACTTAGAAGCATATTACCTAGAATCAAAGAGGTTAAAAGTGTTAAAGCCAGAACACGGAGGGATCAGGTTGTGATCCACAGATGTCTTATTGGACATTCACGACTAACCCACTCTCATCTTCTACTGGGAAATCCAGCTCCAATATGTGATAACTGCCAATGCCCTCTTACAATTAAGCACATATTAAAAGACTGTAGAGACTTCCAACGACAAAGAGACACACTTCTCCCAACAAATCCACTCCAATTTCTTACACACAAACCAGAAAACATAATTACATATTTGCATCAAACACAGACATATTACAAAATATGAGGAAAAATTACAAAGACATATAAAATTCTAGCCTGCCTCGATATAGCCCATTAAGGTGCTGCAGAGGCGTAAAACACAAACACACACACACACACACTGCTCACCAATGCTTGGGAATCTTAAACGTAGTATCTTTGGAATAGATGTGTTTTCAATTTTTTCTTGAAGGTTTGCAGAGAATCAGACATTCTTACTTTATCAGGAAGGGTGTTCCACAGCTTTGTGCTGAGCATGAAAAGGCTCTGTCTGCCATTTTATTGCATAGGTTTCCAAACTTAAGTAAATAAATAAATATTTGTATCTCACTGCTACAGAAAAACGTAGTGTTGACAGAACTATAATCACCTTAAGGTGGCTCGCTACTCATGATAAATGGTCATTCACGCACATTGACGCGCAGCCAGGCAGGCCCTATCTATCGTAACGTCACCATAGCAGCAGGGCTCTGCTGACACTGTTCAGCATCTTTTTTTGATTCTGAGAATTTCGTGAGTCGGCCGCTTCGTTTGCAATTTGCGCCACTTCTATTTGGGTTAGAGACTTCTCGTTTTGAGCATAAGATGCGCTATGAAGATCACTATCAGCTGCCAGACTTTCAGCTCTCTACTCCTAGTAGAACATTTTTGTAGGCGATTTTCGGAAAGCATGTCTAGTTTCTCAAAAATGACTCTGTAACACAAATAAATGTTTATATCAATTTCCAGGCCCATAGGGCCGTATGTCTGTGTCATTATATTGTTCCTGACTTCATTTGGAAGCAAATGACAAAGAAACAAAAAATCCTATCCCGTAATTTTTTTTTAGCGCCATTGTTCATAAAAAAATTTTTTTTTTCAAAATCATAACTTTTGATACGAACCCCCAGAAAAGTTCTTTAAACTAAATATATCTTTCTGGAATTTTAATCAGCTTTTCCATAAAACTGTCCTCTTTAATTCCATGCTTCATTTAAAAACATAGGATGAATGGCCACTGAATGGCAGGTAAAACTTCACTGTAAAAAAATTAAGAAAAAAATTGAGTTTTTCAGGTTTGCGTGGACTGACTTTCTTTTACAAAACCTCAAATATTTTGAAAGAAAGGCTGGTAGTGACCACTTTTGTTTGTATATCCTTGCTGTAAACTATATTTTGGATCATTTTAAACTATTTTTAAGAAATCCTATCTTGGAAAGTTCACGAGTATCGAGCCACCTTAAATGATTTAATTTGCAATTTCAAAGGTCTTTGGGTTACCCTGAAATGCCCAATGCAACTCTGTAATGCCTCCTGCACCTCTGAAATATCATCTACACCACTGAAATGCCCTATATGCCTTTTGAATACCTCTAAACCAGCAGAGTACCTTTCATGCATGAATGGGTTACCTTATTTGCATTTGAATACCCTATGTTGGAATACCCAACAACAACAAAATTTGAGGGAACCATGAAAGCACCATTTTTTCTTAGAGTGTGAGAGTATGTTGAAAATTTCTGCTCAATCTATTATTATTCAGAAGTGGAATTTTCAAAAAATCATTTCTTCAGCTCATAGTCTGTGGGTGCAAAAAGAAAAAGAGATTTAGAACCGATATTTCTAAACCATTCAAAAACCATGGGGAGAGTTTTGGGTAAGTAGCTTTGAACTTGTATCCATTTTTCTATACTTTATCTTGGAAGGCTACCATCAGATGCCCTATTGTGGTCAATGTAGGTATTATTATGGCTATTGTTAATCCATGCTCCCTCCTTTAAGTCTCACACCTCCTTACACCTGACTTTGGTTTGTTTTGGTTTACCTCCTCTGCCTTTGCCAGGTCAGGTTCTGGGATCTCAACACTTTGTAATGCAAGAGGACAAATTGTTATCTTTTCTGTTGTAATTTTATATGTAATACAACAATGACGCAATAAACCAAGATGGTTTAGGCCTATGGATGATTGAAACTACTGGGTCTAAAACTGGGCTAAACTTGCAGTAATTAAATTGCAGTTACCTGGGCAGTAGTTATTTGTGATTGGCCCTATTTAAAAAAAAAAAGCCTGAAACTTGAAGGAAATTATACACTGGAAAATACTCAAGCATACACTTGTTAATCTAAGTATCTGTTGAAATGAGCTGGCATTGCTTACAAAGGGTGCTAATTGCTATCAGCAGGCTGATCAGGGCTAATTGTCTGAACTGCACTTCCAAGTGTCACCAACCCAAACGGTACCCGGTCAATCCGCCCTAGGACTAGCCGCCTCGCTACTACCCGCCTCGGGAGAACTCGCCCTGGGCCCAGCCCGCCCCAGGGCCGCCTGTCCGCCAAACCTCCAGCCGCGGCCCCGTCTAATTGCTGCCTAATTACCCTGCCCCCGTGTCCTCCCTGCCCAGTGCCCACTTAAGATGTTAAAAGACTGGAGTGGGCCAAGCTGCAGATGTGACTACCAGCAACCAAATGCCCGACAACCTCTTTTATAATACCCTCAGAGTGCCTTTTACCACTCGATTTTAACTGTTTTTATCTTTAGAAAATTAATTTTATTCTTATTCAGTTTTATTTCAATTGTCTCTATATTTTTCCTTTGTTATCCACCTCGGACATAATAGCATGTATTAGGCCTAAATCATTGCTAATGTTATTAGTTTGACATGTATCTGAAGTTGATGCATGATTTTAAACTCTAAAATTTCCCCAGCCTTAACACAAATCATTTTAAAAGGGTACATGTTTGAGAGAACTTCTAAGCAAAAATGTAAGGTGAAACTCATAGGCTTATGCTTGCCTTATAATAAGCCAATATACAAGTGACTGAAAAATATTAGAATGCTATCTTCCACCTTCAATGAAAAAAGTTCAATAATTTTATTCATGAATGCATTTCTGTTTTATTTATTGAAATCAAACAAACAGGCTTTTTTTTAAGAATTAAAAAATATAAACCTGTTGCAATCAACTTGACACGTTTTGTGTCATTATGTAATGAATGGCAATTAGGCCCTGTAAATAACCAGGGCCGACTGTCATCAATTAAAAGACGGGTTTACACTAAAGAGAACAACAGCCAATAAGCTATGTGTTCATACTAGTGAATATGCCTAATTGTTGTTACCAAATAAAACTTCATAAACAAACACTTTTGAGATAAAACCAAGTGAATAAAAGACAAAAAGTAGCGAGAAAAATCTCTGGATAGATCTCATCAAAAAAGAAACTATCTATGATTCAACTTCAACCCCAAGTAATATGCATACATTTTCTTCCAGAACTCTTATCTCAAACCGATATTTTTCGTGATGATAATAATTTATTTGGCCTGCATAACAATTAATTGTTAGCTATTGTTTATGGTGTTTTCCTTAAAGCATCTTGGAATAAACAACTTTTGAGGAAACAATAACTACTGGTTAGACAGATCGTTAGATAGATGGTAAGACAGATCTTTAGACACATCATTAGATAGATCTTTAGACAGATCATTAGATAGATAATTAAGACAGATCTTTAGATAGATCTTTAGAAGTTTAGATAGATCTATATCTATCTATTCATCGAAATCTCAGTTGCTGAACTGTGAGGTGAGGCTATAGGTGAGGCATTTTTGGGCACAGCATGCTCTGGAGAAAGGCGCTCTGGAACACAGATTCCAGTACTGGTCGGTCGCTGGGCCTGACCATGCAGTAGGCAGACTGTAGGCCTAAATATAGGGGCGGGTAGGAGCCAGGGCGGGTAATACTGGGGCGGGTTTTACCGAGGCGGGGAGTGGCAGGGCGAGTAGCCCCGAGGCAGGTTCACTGGAACCCAACCAAACTGCCTTCAGTTTACACATCAATCCAATTCACATTGACATCAGGTACAATCAATTGAGTCTACTCTAGCAATTGACAGGTGCCTAGGGCGGACAGCAAAGCTGGATCCCCCCAGATCTTTTGGCGGGAAATGGGTGGCCGCTAGAGGCGCTGTGCGCCATTAGGCTTTGCGGGCAGGTAGTTTAGTCTGACGGATCGTGTGACGTCACGAGCGCTGAGATCAAAATATTTCCACTCGCATCGATCTTGTTATTGGCCCGAACGGGAAGAAATAACGGTTCTACAGGATTGCAGGTAGGCTCATTAGATAGATCTTTTGAATACGAACAGATTGATATCCAGTTTGATAGGATTAGTGCACTGTGGCGATGGCCAGAGCGTGCTCAACTTTCTGGTGAGCAAACTTCTTAAGAAAAGATGCGGTTGGCTGCTTGGCCGAAGGCTGCTGGTCTATGCCTAAGGTCAATTTTCCCGTAATTTAATGATACATCCAGTTTTAGTCCCTGATTTCTATCAAAAAGTTCCATAATAACAAGGCTTAATCAGCATAAACTGATTTTATAAATTTCTAGCTGTATGTTAGTATCCTACACTGTATCAAAAACCTGTTTTTTGTAACCATAGGGGGCACTTTCAAATTTACGAAATTTCAAAATTTTTTCAAATTGGAGGTTAAATATTTTGAAGATGTCCATCGATCATTGTGCATTAATAATTCAGTGTCCAGTGGATTGATGCTATTGGATGAGAGTTAAATAAAGGATTCTGTGACAGAAAACGGACCTTAGAATATGATATGAATGTTTTCGGCGGCCATTATTGAAAATTTTGTCATCTTAGTTAATGTCAAAACTAATAGAGATAACAGAAAAGTTTTTGTTTCTATACCTATGTTTTCAGGGTCAAGGAATAACAAAAAATTATTTTTATCATTGTATGTTATGTAATATATATGTAATGAGGCTGCCACAACAAAAAAAAAAATATTGGAATAATTCTAAAGTCTATACCAATGTTTGTTTACATGGTCGGGGAATATGATACAGTCATATTCCATGCTCTATACGCTTTCAAGTGCACACATTTATGCATTGATAATTGGACAATTTCACAATCGAAAATGGGAGGCATAAATAGTGCTGAGTACCGTGAGCTGCAGATCAATACGATACGTATCGTGATACGTCCTTTACGATACACGATATTATCGTGATATAGATTTACTGGCATTTATTGGGATTCAACAAGTTTTCGCATTTTGTTCGGCGAATTTCGGACCGTCATCCCGAATTTTACGACATAAGGTCGCACAACGGCTGTATCACGACATTTTAGACGATCTTCAAAAATAAATACTGATTTTTAGCATAGAAGAATAACTGGCATGTTGTCATACGATACACCGGTACATATATCGACACAAAAAATCGCTTTGTTTCGATACGGAGCATCACGGTACTCAGCACTAGGCATAAAGTATTTGTAGTGTGAGATTTAGGGGTATTTTTTTTACATCAGCTTTTGTCTAAAACAATCATTTTGGGGTAAGTGGTGCCATCCCTGAGGCACATCTACATTGTAGCAACATTGCAACAACGTTACCCTGTTCTTCAAATTACGTAGAATTGTATGGTAGAAATTATGTTCACAACGTTGTGAAGCAGCATCAAAGATTTGACATTAGCAAGTGCCGTTGTGGTGAAGTTTTCACCATATTGTGAGGCAATGTCAATGGTTCAACGTTAGCTTACGAAGTTGGGGCAATGATGTTAAAAAACCCCGACGTTGTGTTCACGTTGTGGCAACATAATCTCTACCATACATACCTACGTGACCAACAGACCAGCCCTCCACCAATTAGCAACGTCGTGATTTACGTCGTGAGCCCCTTGGGATCTGCATTTGGGCAAGTTATGCCTATTGTATCATATACAGTGTAGGATATTTATTTTTCATTGATATATAGCTATGTATACATATATATTGTATGTATTTTATGCCTTGATTGAATATGTTGTCAAACAGTCAAACATAAGATTAACATAGAGTAAAAATTGTTAAAACTCCTTCCAAACAACACAAAAAATTCTGGTTTTCCATCATTTTGAATACAATGACCGCCATTAAAAATGCAACATTGCAAAATTGACAAAAAATGGTACTTGATCTCAAAAATATCCAGATGGAATTTTGCATACACTCAGTAGTTGTCATCAGGTAAATTCATTAAAGATTCCTGAGAGCAAAGCTTTTGTGTCAAATTAATTCGCTGTGGCTATTGTCAAAAATTCAAGCAAAAAACTGATTAATTTCAATAACCTGTTCTTTCCACAATATCTTTTGAATACCATTTTGCTTGCTTGCTGGAATGGAAGAAGGTGATATTTGACCCTACTGCAATTATAGATGATGAAATTAATACAATTTTAGTGTCATTGCTGGCCTACTCCCTTTTTGTTAAAATCTTCAAAACGGATGCTTTATTCAGATATTTTTTCAAGTGTTAATATGTAATGATTGTCATAACAACCCCATTGTTCAGTAGTTTGGGTTTATATGCTTCACTTCCAGATACCAATGCCTACATTTTGATTTTTTTCATTAAAAAATCCGCTTTATCTTCCAAATTTTTTAATCACTTTCGTGGGATAGCTTTTTGAAGTCTTTTGCATGGTATATGAAAATTTCATAAGATTATTCCCATTCAAAAAGCCACAGAATCAATTTTTTCCATTGCTGCATTTTCCAGTGACATATGTTTGAACTGATATTTCAAACAGAGCTCACTAAACTGAGCAATGTGTAGCAAAAAGTTTACCCTTTTTCACAACAATTTTTTTTAAATATTGCTTTAAGACCACACATGAGGTCTGTGCCAAATTTGGTAATTATTGCACAACAATAACTATGAAATTTGTTTGGTTTAACGAATATATCTGTCATTTGGCAAAAACAAAATATAAATGAAGAAACAGTTGATATAGGTTTTCTTTGAGCAAATTGAGCATCATGAGGCACAACTTACCCCTAACTGGGGCAAGTTGCGCCATTTGACCTACTTTTTTCATCATGTCCGATGCCTGCAGGAAACATCTACAATATATTTAAATTTTACTTGTATAAATCATTAAAATAAAGTTAAAAGCAGGTAAAACATTTAAAAGAAACAACAGTGCCAATTTGGCAAGGCAGTAAATACACTTATTTGGTAAACCTACATTACTGCTAAGTATGATTATCATATTGCAGCTATTTTTGGACAAAACCAACCTAATACAAACACAACGGTACTGAAACTTTATGAAAAAATATAATATAATAGTGCCTTCCCATCAACATTTTTACATTGACCTCTACGAATTATAGCTCTTTGCAGATCAGCAGTCCAGCCAAACATTTTTCAACTTTAAAACTTGTGAATGGGCTTTGCCACTTGCAGTAATAAACAGAACATAGGGGTTGATCTAGAAAATATGAGACGGGGGTTTACAAATGAAAATAGACTGAAAATATCAAGATAATTTTTTTTACTGGCCCAAAGGGGGATTGGGGGGTCTGAACCCATTGATCTCTATACAATGTCTGAACCCCTAAACCCCCTCTGGATCCCCCACCCCCCCCCCCCCCCCCCCCCAATATAGATTGACAAATGAAAATAATGTCACATGTACGATGTAGGTCAAATCTGAACTTCACACAGAAAGGTCTTGCGAGATAAGACTCAGGTGTCAACTTATCCTAAAAAATTCTCCCTATAATTGTTTCGCTCAGCCATGGTCCAGTAGCGGACGGCCATTTAATATCAAGGGGGGGCTTAGATTTTTTCTTAACGGGAAATTATTTTAACAATATTTAACTGCAGCAGTAATTATTTATTTCGATCATGCAAAGGCAAAGTCCCCGACTATTCATTGCAAAATCAAGCAACACCTTGTAAAGAAATACCTCTAGCAGACATTATTTATTTTCGCCAAAATTGAGCAAGAAATTACTTATTTAAAAGAATCCAAGCTCCCCCTTTGGTTAAGAAATAGTCACCCAGTTAGTACCCTGAATGACTCTCCATCTGTGATTGCTAGAGTAGGCTTACCTGATCGTGTGTTAGAGGGCCACCATTGCATTGGATTTTTTTTTATAAATAAATAAATCCGTTTTAGGCAGCCATGAAAATGGTTCCTGGTGGGGGTATTTTCTTGCTTGATTTTACAAGGAAAATCTAGAACCTCACTTGAATAAAATGATTATATGGAAGGAGTCCAGATACTGTTGAGCTACACTACTACTTCTGTCACTCTTGACTTCCAGTCAACTATGCCACCATTAAACATGCCATATAGTAGTTTACTCCACACCCCTCCTATTTCACCCTGACCATGTAAACATTGGTATAGACACCAGAATTATTCCAAAATTTCTGTAACTTCCGTAGATATCAGCAAAAATATATATTTTTGTTGTTGTGGCAGCCTCATTATACATATATTACATAACATACAATGATAAAAATAATTTTTTGTTATTCCTTGACCCTGAAAACATAGGTATGGAAACAAAAACTTTTTTGTTATCTCTATTAGTTTTGACATTAACCAAGATGACAAAATTTTCAATATTGGCCGCCGAAAACATTCATATCATATTCTAAGGTCCGTTTTCTGTCACAGAATCCTTTATTTAACTCTCATGTAATGGCATCAATCCATTGGACACTGAATTACTAATGCAAAACGATCGATAGACATCTTCAAAATATTTAACCTTCAATTTGAAAAATTTTTGAAATTTCGTAAATTTGAAAGTGCCCCCTATGGTTAGAAAAAACAGGTTTTTGATACAGTGAAGGATACTAACATACAGCTAGAAATTTATAAAATCAGTTTATGCTGATTAAGCCTTGTTATTATGGAACTTTTTGATAGAAATCAGGGACTAAAACTTGATATATCATTAAATTACGGAAAAAATTGACTTTGACCTTGACCTTAGGCAGTGACCTTGACCTCCAATCAAAATAAAAATCATCCCAAGAGGTGCGGAATTGCCAAAAACATATAATTAGACACTAAAATTGTCAAATTTGGACAAATCTTAGCAGAATTATGACATTTTTAGTATTTTTTGATTTTTTGTGAAACGCAAAGAAATTTGCCACCCTCCGCTATCTAAAAATGCTTATATCTGGCTTATGAAGGAGTGTTCCACGCTACAAAAAGTGAATTTAGAAAATTCAAGTCATGTGTAATCATCCTCCATCATAAAATTTTCAAACCATGCGCTGCGCTCTGGTTCCTATAGTGCTAAAGTTGGCATGTTTTCCATTGAAACCCATGTTAAAGGAATTTTGCACCACACTCGACACCCTATTTTCGAGTGGGGTAAAATCAAGGAAGAATTGAAATCATAGAAAAACGGACTTAACCAACCTTCATTATTGTGTTTTAAAGGGCATTTGGTGAAAATTCCATTAAAATCTGGCTAGGGCCACGTTTCACTTTACTGCACAACCTGCATGGTTTTCTCAGAGACAGCCAATTAACTCAGGTATTGTAAATAACTGTGTATTGTACATCGTGCTATTTTCTTTAGTGCATACATTTTCCGTCGATAATGAGCAGCCACACTTTCAATTGAGTATCAATAAAATTATTTTTATTTTAAATTGAAGATATTAAGAAAAGAAATGTTCAGTTTGTTTGGAAGTATATTAAGAAGCTTAAATCATATTTATTGTGTCATACATTGTCAATCTCACTAATACATGTGATGGAGAGATGTCTTTCCCAGCAACAACTCAGCGGCTTTTTTTGTCTCAATATTACCTGCGCCACCTAGCTGAACTTTCTGTTTCCATGGCAACCACAGAATGACTTAAAAAATGTCCAAATAGTGGAAATTTTTGAAATCCATTTTTAAACTGCTGAATTTTGTCCAGTAAAAAAGTCATTGCTCTATATTGAAAATAAATATCCATATAAAAAGAAGCCATGAACTTTCTGAACGCTCCTCGTATTCATAAAGGAAATTTACAGAAAAAAACAAAGCCTCCACCAAAAAACATCTAATGATGCCCTGAGAAATGCCTTGCTGAGATTGAAAAGCTTCTCTGCAAATATCATTTGAGTGTGATCTTCTCTCATTCAGGTGAGTTAGCACTTCATTGATTGATCGGCAGGGTTGGGCACGAATACATGCAAATGTACTCGAGTACGAGTGCGAGTACTTGCCACATCTACGAGTACAAGTACGAGTACGAGTACAGCCTTTTCTGAATGTACTCGAGTACGAGTACTTTCAAATGTACTCGAGTACGAGTACGAGTACATTTACGCAGTTTCGAAACTCATTTGTGCAATATTTAAAGGAATAAAAGCATTATTAAGATAAAATAATTGAGCAACAATAAAGAATATCAGTGAAGGCTTCTATTAATCTGCTCCTTTATTATCAAAAGTGAACTGTGTCAATTTAAAACGGCCTTTGAAGCTACTTGCTACTTTATTTAGCGTAATTATTTCGAAAAAACACAAGCTGCGTGGCAGCATACCCTCGTCTAACATGGAGGCCCTTTTATGTTTCATGACCCCGCAAGACTCACAGGCACTTACTTCATTGCAAAAAAGACTAAGAAATTACCCTTCATGATTGAAGATCTCGTATTTCTAAGAGCAGTCTTATCATGCATGATGCATGTCTTGGTGACGTTACTGGTCAGCTGGTAATTGGTTGTACAACAAAAATCTGTTCTGGTTGTGAATTAATCAGTTCTTTCACTCTGAAGGAGATTGCCTGATTTGCTATCATTACCACATAATGGACCAATCACGATATTCTGTTGATTACAGTGATATAGAAGTGATCACTAAAGAGCCATTTCAAAACAACACCAACACGACAGCAGGTCAGCGTTAACCAGACAATTTATAAGGATCAAACCCTTCTCTGAAATTTAATCAAGTGGAGCTTGTCACACAGTTTCCGGAACCAAATAAATCAAGATGGTTATCTCATTTGCAGTCTGAAGGTCAGTACTTATTAGCCTGTATTTGTTGGTAAAAGTATTTGAGCATCTAGAGAGACTGACATTGTTTCATTTCGAAGTTAACTCTAGAAGACAGCTGTTCAAATATCACACACCATATAACAAGCTCATAAATAAACTCTCATCCACTTGCCTTGAGGAGCTGAATATAACATTGAGTAAATGTTTTAACATTTCTTTCCATCCAGCCTATTTCAATGGTATCAAAAAGCATGGATTTATAACTAGAAATGCTCTACTTATCAGGCATCCCGTGTTTACTCGAATGCACACTGCACTGTATAATAAGGAATTCAAAACTCATTTGTTGTCTTCCTTAAAAGTTTGGGACCGAAGAGATTTTCAAACAATTATTTTCTTTATGATGTGAGACTCAAATAAACTTACTTTATGATATGGTACATAAACTTATCTATCTATCTATCTATCTACATATCCACCAATCTATCAACCTTCAATCTATCTAACATAGGACGGACAAAAGAGTAATTTTTTTCAGGTATTTATACACTGTCAAAGCTTTATAGAATGGGCAAGGACCAGAGAGCTAGGCCTAGGTCCTTTATCGCCTTTGGCTAGGTCTTTATTCATAGAGTGTAATTAAAGTACCATTCAATATCTTACTGTTGAAAACAAGGTAAGTTACTGGAACAAATTTACTCTCCTCCTGGCAATTTGTTGTTTGTTCTAGAGACAAAGATAGATTGAACATGCCTGAGGGATTTCTGATGCTCCTTGCTCCATCAAGGAAGTAGATGTGTCTTTTGAAGATGTGTGGGCCTCAGGTAGTATTTGTTTGTAAAAGTAACAGGCAGAAGGGCTAATTTCCGAAGTTCACAGTTATCATCCTTTATTACCCCCTTATTACAGATCTCGTATAAGTGTGCCATGTTCCATGTGAATATATGCCCAGATGATGTCAGTATTGCAATACTGACATCACTATTGGCACTCCAAGCTTGAGTGTTGATTCTAACTGCTACCAACAAGTCCGGCTTATGGGCTAAGTGTGAATGACAATTGATTAATCTGCATTCATTGGTATGGTTGTTTGATTCAGTTGGAGCAGGTGAAACTGATATGTTTGAGCCACTTGCCTGATCCATCATGGACATTCATGGTGTCCTGTTGTGAATTTGTCATTGAGGGCAGCTTTTCAGCCTTTTAGGTGAGATCTGAACTAAAGAAACTGTTCAGAATCGATGACTGGAATGGGGATGATGGGGAGATTTTTTGGAAGTGAACGTGGAGGTGTTGCATAGACATACCATAGGACGAGAAATGGGGGGGGGGTGGGTTGTTGCTCCCCAAAAATTTGGGAAAAGACCAGAAAAGGAGGCTAAGAATTCGATCATCAAATAAACATTATTAGAAATCAGTGATAAGGATGCCCCCAAGCATAACTCCCCCGCCCCTTAGGTCTTAAATTCTGAATGGTTCCTAAGTATATTATTTGTGCCAAGACAGAGCAGCACATGATAACCTCTCAGACCAACAAATGAATGTGAGAGTGAATGAATTTATTTTGTTGTAAAAGTGCTAAAACTGATAGCAGTTATACACAAAATCCATGCATTATATAGCTGGATATTGTAACTTTTGGATTATTCAAAACATCAAACTGAATAATCAATGTTGAGCAACAATCTAACAGTTTATGTGAGAATTTGTAATGGTGTGATCAGCATGGGTTCCAAGTTACACAGCTGAAACAGCGAATATACCAACTGTGAAATCATTATGCTGATACTGACATCACGAGAGCACTGTGGCAGTTGAAAAGAACATGGCACACTAATACGAGATCTGTAATAATAATAAACCCCCTCCATCTGTAATAAAGTAATTTTCTGCTCAGCCCTAAACCTGAATAACTGGTCACCCAATTTGGCCAATGGCCTATTTGCACATGGCATCATTGAGTAGGATTAAGGATCTGGAAACTTAAGGATGCAGCTGGGCCTCTGCCCAAATGGTTCAGGAAAAGCCGTAAGACATTGAGTTTTAGAAGGTGAGATACCAGGTGTTTGAGAGACGTGTCTGCCAATTTGCTTGCAGTCACTCCAACTTATCTGTGTCAAGAACAAAGTCAATTGTCTCATGTCACCATAGAAGAATTACTGCTTGCGCCTTCAGTCGATAAATTACAGCTGGAAATTGATGATCTCCAGGGATAATTAGTGAACCCTGCTTGTGGCATCTATTTTTTGCGGAAGATTTCAGTGACCCAAATTAAATAGAAACCCGTTGCATAACAATTGCCTTCACAAATGTTCAATCAATAGCGTAAGCGTGAATTTGCCTTAGAAATTGAAAGACATGTCTGATTTCACGAAATTAGGAATTGAGTAGAGTGAACACAAAGCGAATCAATCACTTGGAAGGGACTGTTCAATATGGCACTTCAACTAAAGAATCAAGTTCCTTTTTATTACCATTTTTACAGATGATTTCATAACTGTAGACACAGAGACTGGATATGATTTTTTCCCAGGACATGTATTCTATAGGGAAAAGTGGTGTCATAAGTTTTTGATGTCACTTTTCCTGAAAAAATACATGTCCTATAAACAATTCACATTCATTCTCAGTGTCCACAATTATGAAATCATCCATAAAGATTTGATAAGAATAAAGCCGAAAGCCAAAAAGCCTCAATTTAGGCAATGGCCTCATTTGGCAAATGTCCTTTCCAGGGCTTGGTGCTTTTTGCCATATGTTTCTTAAGCAGATGGCCAAAAACCCTGTATACTAAATGACCCCATTTGGCAGATGCCCTTTTCAGGGCTTTTGAGGTACATGATGGGATTACTTGATCCACAAGAACCAGCTGGAATCACTGCACAGATTGGTGGAAGAAGTTCTTAGGCCTTGCAGTGTGAAGGACCAGGTGCTAGGAGACGTGTTTGGACTATTTGCTCAAAATCACACCAGCTGTCAAGTACTCGGTCAGTCAGCTTGTGTCACAATTAAAGGATTACTGCTCATATTTAGTTTTCAACATAAGTCACTTCATAAAGTTTGTTTGTCTTTTTACTTTTCATGCTTCAAAAGGTTTTCATTTGCATTGAAATTTCGGAGTGCCTGAGGTTTTCATCCTATCTTAGATGGATGAAACAGGCAAATTGGAAAGTCGAGATGTTATTGCTAGACTTGACATAACATTTTTGCTGACCCTAACGGGTTTCTGAATGAAATGTTTTTTTGTTTCCGCATCACACAGGTGAACCCCAAGAACATTTTCTTTGGTAGACTCACTCCTTCATGTTTGATAATCATCTTTTCTCAGTCTATCTCTCTATATGCTTTGCAGGGAATAATGTTGTATGTGACACAAATTATTGCTTTCTGCAAGTACAATTTTCATTACATCAAATGCATCCATTAATTTCAGTTTATTTACAAATATTTCAAAAGTTCACTTAATATTTGTACTATTGTGAATTTGACAATGACTTTAGTTAGGCATAAAACAGGCATTTTTTATTTATGCAAAAAGCAGAATCTGTATGAGTATTTTCAATAACTCATGTGACTCGATTTATGCAGTGAGAGTGTTGAGCCACGTCTTTTTTTTGGAATGATGACCACAGTCAGGGCTGGAAAAAATGTGAATTTTCAGGAAATTTGATAAGGAACTTCAAAACTTCCCATGAATGGTCAAAAATCAAGCAATTGCTTCCAAGTCAGATCATACTTGAACCCTTTTTCAAAAATTTCAAGTTAGTGGAGTGAGATAATGATATATACAGGCAATGACGAGCCCGGATTCCCTATTTTTTCCAGCCATGACCATATAGGCTCAGCAATAATAGTCAATAGCAGTAGCAATACACAGAATCTGTAGGTAGTATACGCTTGTAAAGTTGTAAATATACTTTTAATGACAGAAGTGAAGTTCTGTTTCAAGTGAGAAATTATGGTAGCTTGTATTTCAACTGTTAATTAGAATAATTGTAACAAAATACAAATCAAGTCAAGTGATATTATTTTATTAATGTGACCTGCCTGGTAGACATTCACATTGTCCGCTCTCTGAGGGGGGCAAAAAAAACACATGCTAAAGAATCTCCTCTTTTTATGCGCATTCTCAATATATTTGCCAGAAATGTACACAATCATTACATTTCTAAGAATATATATATCATCTGAAAAATGACTTATTCACAAGGTTGCATAATGCATATTGCCAGATTTCTCTTTCTTCTCTCCTTTATTTATCTTCTACCTTTTCTTCTTGCTGATCTATCATCTACTTCAACAAAGTGGGAGATGGGGGAGGCATATTGTCTACAGGTGACTGCTCCAAAACCAACACACTTGCCCTTGTTCTAGCTATTTACATCACCTGCCCACGGAGGAGAAATTCAAATGTTTACAGCAATCGATAACAGGCATGTCTTAAGTCAGTCTCACTGCTCAGGTATGCTACAACGTAATCACACAAGGGTCATTATTGGTGGCAACAGAATTGTAATACTTTTTGCCGAGAAAACACTTAGAACCAGCAGGAAAAACTGTGAAATTTTCTCTGAATTTAACAAAAATTCTTTCACTTTCAACAAGAAGTTGATGCCTATATTAATTTGAGTTGGGATTATTACTACCTAATATTTTGTTGAAATGCTCATGTACAATCTATTAAAATTACATTGATTAGTTGAAGCTAATGTGTTTCATCACATTTCTGATAAAGGACGA
Source organism: Platynereis dumerilii (assembly GCA_026936325.1). NCBI lineage: Eukaryota > Metazoa > Annelida > Polychaeta > Phyllodocida > Nereididae > Platynereis > Platynereis dumerilii. The sequence goes on from JAPTHN010000132.1 coordinate 147,405, forward strand.
ATCTGAACGATGTAAGAACTATATACAGTACAAATTTCTAAATGTGGCTCAAGTTAGCTGTCTATAGCTATTCATTACTAGTCTTATCCATATCTATCCATAGCTATCCATTTCTATTCTTTTGTATACACTGGAATCTCTTTACCCCTTGTTTAAACAATAGTAATTATGGCTAGCTATGGATAAGAGTAGCTTAGTTTAGCTTGGAATGGCTATGGATGGATAGCTAAGGCTAGATTTTAAATGACGAGCCACTTTTAGAAATTTGTACTGTATACCGCTTTTCAAACAAAAATTCTGAATTAGATATACCAAAATATAATTGCGAAATGTCATTTAATAATCTAAATGTTTCACAATGATATATAATATTATGTTGCAATTTTTAAAGTTGTGTAACCAGTTGATCAGTGTCGGTTGTAAAAGCCTGGGCCTATAGCTTTTGTTAATTTTTGTAGACTGTGCCGACTTGAAAAGAAGACTGATTTTATTGTATGATTTTAATTTGTTTTATTTTCAACCAATTTCAATGTAGACCTCCTGCAAAATTGATTATCTCAGACAGCTGAAGAGTAATCGCCTCTAATTCCCATGCTATAACAAAGGTCTTGTTACATTTGCCTGTCAATGTTACAGAATAATGTTTACAGCCTAGAACACCAACAATCTCAAAGCTGTGAATTAAGGGCCCTGTTGTAATTCAGACTGGCTTTATCGGATTTGCCAGTGTTTGCATATCTGAACTTTTTATGGGCCAGATACCACAAATCTAATTCCAAACAACCAACAGATAAAGAAGGGACTTTTTGTTCTACTAGAAATTTCAGAATTACAATGGATAACTATAAAAGGCAACCTGGCTTTGTTAATCCGTTTCTGTTTCTTCAAGATTGAAATACTAGGCCTATTACAGTCTGTCACTTTGATATAGAAAAAAAAAAGAGTGGACTGTTGCACTGTGAAAATGGCACTTCGAGTATCATCAACTTGATGATTGTCATGATCATACCAATAATTTCAATGTTAATTTGATTTGAGGAGACTAATCCTGCTTGTTGGTGACAGGCAAACGAAAAGATTATGTATCTGATTTTCATTCTTAAATCAGTTATGAAAAAAAAAAGTCAATAACGAAAAAATTTCTTTTTTTTTTTTTTGCTTTTGACAGAACTTCAAATGAGCACTGCTCATTCTGTCTGGTGCAGGAAGCTCCTGTCTGCAGTGACTGGCCAAACAGAAAGTGCCTGCAGTTACTATAAACAGTGGAGCTAATAGTTTTGTCACTGTTTATAACAAGTGAATAAAAATTAAAAATCGATATAAAAGTTGATGATTTTAATGGATCACCAAGTAAGAAACCATAAGAACACTTAAGCTTAGCTTACATAACTTTCATATAACTATCAACATATTATGTAACAGTCTTATAGTAAACAGCCACCTCTGCATTGCTGTGGTTTTATTGATCTTAGTTATGTAACATCAACAATTAAACATAAAAGATCCACATTTTTAAAGCACAGATTAAATTTTACTTCAGTGCTATACCTTTATATTTATCTGATGGTCTATGTATGTATGTATGTATGTATGTATGTATGTATGTATGCATGTATGTATGCATGTATGTATGTATGTATGTATGTATGTATGTATGTATGTAAGTATGTATGTATGTATGTATGTATGTATGTATGTATGTATGTATGTATGTATCTATCTATCTATCTATATATCTATCTTTCCATCTATCTATCTATCTATCTATCTATATATCTATCTATCTATATATCTATTCTAATCCTTTAAAATGATACATTTACCTTCTGCATGTATAGGCCTATTTATCATAACTGATAATCTGAAATAGAAGCATAGTTCTATGACAATGATAAGTGCTGAGCGAATTTCATGGCAGTGCCATTTACATATTAATTATATTATGTGCTTATAAACAGCAGATGTTGAGGGTGGGCGATTTCTGTCCAGTTTTAATGCGTCTTGTTTTCTTCGTCCGATTTAATTATAACCACAAGCCTGCAGTTAGACATATCAAGGCCACCAAGAAATTTAGTTTTACGTATTAAGCACCAATTTTGATTCACTATATTTTCTTGACAGGCTTACAATAAACCTATTTAGTTTCATCATCAGGAAATGATATTAATGTCAAAGCATAGATTGAAATTCATTTTAATTAGTTTTGATGGAAAAAAATTATCAAATTTGCTTTTTTTTTCGCCTATATTGCAATAAAATTAAGAAATTTAAAAAAAAAAAGGTTGTAGTAAACTTTTTCGAAAGCAAAACTAAAACTTGTCATTGAATCGATAGTTGTTTGGTTTTCCAACTCCCCTCCGCAGTTCCTGCATAGAACTTTACACTCCTTTTCCATTCATTATTTTATTCAACACTTTTAAAATGCAAGCAATATTATATATAATGTATTTTCTACCTGTCAACGAATTAGTAGTTTTAAATATTCCGTTCTTGATTAGTAATAGATAAACAGGAACCACAGAGTTAATTATTTTATGACAAAAATTCTCGAAGATAACTCAGGGTGGGAGGGAGGATGCATTCTAGTTCGCAGGACTGCAGCAGCTCATCAGCTGGGAGCAGGATCAGTGGCTCCGCCCACCTGCACTGTGATGCGCGCTGCTGTAGCATGCTAAGGGCCTGTCCCTCTCTCACAGTGCCAATCCAACTTCTCTCGAGTTGGAGGCAACGTCATTGGAGAACTTCATGGCATAACTTCATGGCATATAACTTTATGGCATAACTTTATTGGAGACCTCATAGAAACTTTAATTGCACTTGGACTGGTATTATCATCTATCATTGGATCCCAGGTAGGTGAACTTAAAGAAAGTTTCTCTTGCTTTAATATCTCCAGAAAGTAGAAATGATAGATTGGATAGATGACTGTCATCAATTTTATCCTTATGGCAGAGTGATTCGAGGTCTGGATTTTATACTTCTTTCATTCTTTATATAGAAAATTAGCTTCTTTTTTCTCATTGCCCTTTCCTTTAATGCTATTACCATGGGTTCAATCCGTATATCACACGATAAGTAGATTACTTTCACCAAATGACGGATTGAAAACTGATTGTACCCTTTTCAATTCAATATCTACGACTTCTCTTTTAATTGCACTCTGTCAAGGAATCCAGGATCCAATTTCCCTCTTCTTTAAAGTAATTGCGTGCAGGCCTACTTTGAGTGATGATAAGATCTCCTTAGAGCCTTTATAGTACTTTTTACAGCAGAAAAGCATTTTTCTATCAAACGAATGTAAATTAATGTTTCTCTTGAGATTAGATTAGGTCAACAGCTGGCGAATGACAATCTGTTATGTTCCGCTGTGTCAGGATATCAATGTTATCACTACCTGTCCTATCTTTTACATGGCATTCATGAGGGATCAACTTGTCAATGGGAGATGTCATCACCTCAGATATTGACATAGTGTGACCTCACTGATGACTCATTCAGACTCAATGAATCACATTCTCTTACTTGTGCTGATAATTAACATTGCAAGAATAGGATATGACCTCAGTTATCATTGTCATTGAACGTATATTATTACGTACTGGATATGAGTCATCAAGTAGCCTATAACATGGCAAGTACAGGGATATGACCTCACAAGGGGCATTTAGTGCATTTGGTTATTACTTGTATTTCAAGGCTCTATGCCTACTGATTTCCAAGAGTACGTAGTTAACAACTATTACATAGACAGATTGATAGATATGGTAAGTGCAACCCTCTAAGCCAGTTCTGGGTGCTCACAAGGGTTGATTGATGAGATGGGAGAGAGAGCGGGAGTCCTCAACATGTTACACATTTACCCCATCTGAGGGATCTTTTACTTGCCCAGCATAGACACTGATACAAGGGGCCGTCAATTTAACGTCTCATCCGAATGACATCCAGCTGGGATTTTGCTCATGAAGGTACACTGAAAATATTGGGTTCCCCACCCGGGGTTCGAACCCATGCAAGCAAAGCCCTTCAGGGGAGCAGACGGGCACCTAAGCCACTTGGCCACCCAGCTACAAAATGCATTTTGTCGATTTGGTTATCCTATATTCTAAGTCACAGTTTGGGTCATTCTGTCTATATTTATGTACGTCGTCAATTCTGCAGTGATTACAGCATGTTATACAATCCTTCTCTCTCACTGCCCTCTAGACAGTACCTCACATTAAATTCACAATTTTTACTGCTACGAGTCTACGACCATTTCTGTTTTTTCATTCCCTAAGACTATTTCTACCTTTTTTATTTCCCATTGGTTACAACATGTTATTCATCCAGGGGGCGGACTGGCCTATGTGGTAAAGTGGCAATTCCACGAGCCCATCCACTCAGGGAGGCCCATGCAAGATGTCAAAAATTTAAGAAAACAGCAACATTTTGCTATCAATTTTATGATTATGTGTTGCAACTATACACTTACTGAAACGGACAGAATGTTGAGGCCCCTTATATTAACACTTTGCCAAATTAGGTCTGTAGTTTTTATATTTTTTTATTGGAATAATGCCGACAGTTGAGAGTCTACGGACATAGGGGCCCATCAAATTATTTTGCCATGGGGCCCGAATGCCACCAGTCCGTCCCTGTATATTCATCAATATTTCTTTCTCACTGCTCTCTACACAGTAACACATTCATTTTGTGTATTTTATGGCAATGACCGTTCCCATCATTGCTTCAGCTAACCAGGACAAGAAATCTCCTGCTCACTTTTGCACTTTATATAACGTTTTGCACCATTACGTCCAACCCTCTCAACCACATGAAGGTCTAAAAGTTTGACATTACTTCGTCTAAACAACAGGTCGTGAAATATTATACTATAGGATTTCAGTCATGAATGACAGCTTCTCATTGCAGTGCGCAGCAATACCTTTATTCTAATGGGGCATCTAGTTACTTATATTTCAAGGCTCTATGCCTATTGATTTCCTAAAGTGCGTAGTTTTCAAACATCTATTACAAAATGATGGTGTCACATTCACTTTTATACCGCCTACAAATCTATTACAATTGTCTGCCTTGAAGTTGACTGGCTTTTTATATCAATCATTTTCTGTCACATTTTTATATATTGCTTGCATCTCAAAGAAAACGCAACTATATCAAGATTTGTTATTGTAAGAATAAAGGAATGGCCATTTTCGTACTGTTTTGACTAGATTTGTTGATGGTATGAGGTAAAATTGCATAATTAGCACAAAAAAAACTGTTCATAAATAGTGACTTTTCATATTCAGGTGACATATTGACATTGGTGCATACCAATGAGCCAAAGAAGCTCAGTATTAAATCAAATCAAAATGTCAACTAAACAAAACAGTGCATGAGAAACATTGAAAACTGTGAAAACAGTTTTTTTAGTCCATTCATGGACACTAATTAATTTAAACTGAATCAGATATTGAGTAAGTATCTACCACACGTCATGAACAAACAAACAGCCAGGTAATTCTGTAGTAAATCGAGAACTCCCTCTAAAAGAACCTGTTCAGTAACAGGACACCTTGGACTACCATTTGTCACAGTACAGTGTTGAGGAGTTAATGGTGTTATAAATGTGACTTGCTTTAAATTGGATATGTTTCTCAAAATCAGTTATTGGGGTCAGTTATTATGAATAGGCTAGACTACCGTGCATGTTCGTATAATACGGGGGGTGGCAACGGTGGGGGGGGGAGGGGTCTTCAGACATCCCCTCCCAAAAATCCGGGTATCACCAGATATTCATACAAGAAGATGTAACGATTTGGGTAGAATTTCACATAGGGAAAATTTCACGAAAAATGCTCTCAGAGGGTACCTTAAACTTTTTTGTTATCTCTCCTTTGCTTCTCAAAGCAAGTAAACCTATTACTAAGTACATCTGTGAGCTTATGATGCTGCTCCAAAACTGTAGAACCAACTCCCAGTGATTGTCAAGGCCTCCGAAACACCTGAAGGCTTCAAGAAAAATCTAAAAACTCGCCATATTTAAGTGTTTCTAGTAATAAATCCATCATTCACAAGCGATAGCGAGTAGTTTACTCAAATTTTGCTATATCAACGCCTCGTATTATTATGATTATATTATTAAGTGTTGCTTGATTCAGAAATGAACATTTGAGGACGTTGGTATATATATATCCAAATGACTACAGCAACTAGTAATGCATTGTTTCGTTGTTTTTTGTTTTGGTTTGTCTTTTTCTTGTACGATGTCACGACTGGAGTGAAGACATCTATCAGCTCTTCTTGCAATATTGCTATTTGCAAAGCCTGACTTTGTTCTCACGATGTCAACAAATAAATCTCAGTTCGTGTTTGTCTTAGTCAATCCTTATGCAGGGTACTATTCCACGAGACGTGTATATTGGCTTTTCTGTTGTTCTCAGTTCCCCTAATGTGTTTGCCACTGTTTGGGGGAGTTTTGTACTCGCAATGTAGCAAACAGAGCAGCTGTTTTTTCACACACAATTTACTGTTTGCAGCACTGAGTGTAAATTGATCAGGTGACTTTGTGGCAAACAAGAGAGACCTTTTATTGTTCCATGAATTGCTCCATGAATACGAAGAAGAATATTATAGCACCTCCCTTCTGCCCTAGGCTTTTATCTAACGAAAATGGATGTGCAGGTCTATGAAAGAATAAACCGAGGGAGTTTTTAAACACTTACAATGCTAGTGCGCGTTGCATTTTAGATTAATATTCTATGGACATTCAAATCTAGTTCTAAAGGCAATTCTCTAGGTAAGGTAAAGGTAAGGTAAAGGTAGACGTTATTTAATGTGGGTAACCAGACTAAGTCAGAGACTTATTTACAGCTGGGCCCACGGCACCTCCAATTAATGTCTTCTCATGTGAACTACAATGTCGTGGAATGACATGATGACCAGCCTGGGGATTGAACCCGGGTCCCTCGCTTGTGAGGCGAGTGCTCTACTGACTGATCTAACTGGGCATATGTTATGTTTGGTTTTACTTTTATGTATCCACATTTGTAATTAATTCAAACGAATGGATAAAACGACACCTGAAAATTGAAGGTAACCAACTTGCGCCAAGCCATATTCCTGTCCCTTCTGTTCTGTAGTTATAATTGTTTTAGAGTAAAATCTCGTTGAAGTTAGTATGTCGCCAAAATAAAATGATGACCAAAAGAGATACTCGTGTCACACTGTCACATTAAACCTATTCTAACAACCAGTTTGAGTTTTAAGATCAATTAAACTCACTTTATAATGGAAAAACATGCACTTTTGTTGATTGGAAATGTATACCATGGATAAAAAAGCTCTCAGTTTATAATCTTTAACTGCAAGTTGAATTTTATATGGAATCGGGTGATTTAATAGCTTTAAGTGATTAAATTTCGCTGCTCTAGTACCCTGGTCTGCTAACCTCTGGGATCCATGTTTATTTACCAGCCAAGGCAACCTGTATGTGAGACGGTTGTTTAATCCTGTGCCAAGAGTGCTTTGTGCTCACCCTTTAGAACAAGTTTCAGAAGCACCAGAACTTGTGTGGGGCCAATGAGCCATTATCAGGGGTTTTGGTTGCCACATGTTGATCAAATTTCTTCCCTGGTTTCTTCTTGTCTTACCATGCTGTTCTCCCAGCAACTATATATTATAAATCCATTGCCAAACTTTTATTTCTGTATAGCTACGACTTGGAAGCACGTCTGTTAGAAATTCTATGACAATGGTTTTACATAGTTTTAGTAGTTTGGAAGTGAGTTGCAGAGAGATCTCGTTGAGAAGTGGAAAGCAGTTTGGATCTATAGCTTATACTTGGGGAGTTTGAAGAGAGTTCTATTGCTTTTGGGGGACACTTGAAAGGACTGAGTTGACAGCAGACTCTAGTCACGCCTGTTTTTGTCTCACAGAGGTTGCCTGCCTGGCAGATATTTGCACTGGATATGTATGCAGCCCTCTGCACCTGACTATAGATGCTTGGTGTATATCTGCCACCTTTCTCCTCTGTTTATACAAGTGCTGAAGTCGGAGGTCGCCCAGCTTCATATACACCTGCACAATCACCTCCACCTGGTTGCATATGCTGAACACACAGGCAAAATACATAGGCAGGGCACACAGACAGAGCTCACAGGCTGAGTGTATAGGTATAGGGCATACAGGCTTGGTACATAGGAAAAAAGCATCTCTGCCTATAATAGTGGCTGGAATCGCCCTCTCAATTTTCTTATCACTCACTTTCTGCTCTCTGCACTTTTTCCAAGACTGATAAGCCAGCTAACAACTGGATGCCAGTGTTTTTTCCCTCTTGTATTGGCACCATTAAGCAGAGCTCAGTAGCTCAACCTAAGAGCTGCCAATATATACATTGGCAGCCCCTTGTTGTGACTAAAAAAAGAAGCTCTGAAGTGGTCATTTGAGGAGAGGGGATTTATGCTCAACAAAACAATTACTTCGTTTTCCTGCTCAACAGCAATCTTGGAGTAGGCTTTATTTTACCAACTGGAATCGTAGTAGCATTGTAGTAGTATCACTCTTGAGATCCATAAATCTGAGGGTAATTTTAAGCGAACTCTTCGCAGAATCATAAATTTATTGCACCCCTCTCCCTATAATAATCAATTGCACATTTCCTGCTCATCCCTAAGTCTCACATTCTGTTATCCAAATAGATATAGGCCTACTCTTTGTGAACCTTAGAAACCTTCACAGACAAATTTACATTCATGATGGTGTAATACTGTTGAAGAGAAAGATATTAATTTATCATACAGATAGAATATCTCAAGAGTTCTCATAAGGACTAGAAATCTTTTTCAAGGGTTACAAACTGCAAGCCTTTCCTCACCTTAGTTATAAGAATTACTTGACCACATCCGGGCTTAGATCTAAAGTGTCTCAGCCATCACTGTGATCAAGCCGCCCTTAAACTTCATGTTACATCCACACGCTGCCCGGGTGACCGCCATTTCAATGCCCAGTTGGTGACATTTGGCCTTTTCTGCAAATTGCAGCACTAACCACAGGTTTTATTGCCCCTTCAATGTCCCAACTGCTGCAGTTACCTCAGCTTTATCTCCCACTAAACAAACCTGGAAATGGTGGATATATTTTTAGTTCAGATTTGTTTTCTTGCTGTTTTCTGGATGTTTTCTTGTAATAGCAGAAGGTAGGCCTATAGATCAACCACAACCAGAGTACTACAGAAATATGCCCTCAAACACAAAGTAATTAATTCAGATTCTTTAGACATCAGTACAGCTGCCCTCAGCACAGTTGGCAGATTAGGAAAGCTACAAAATGATTAAGTGAGATTGATGAGGTGCAGAGGTGGAAAAAAGGTTCTACCAAATACAGTACAACCTAAATAAAGTATGATTACCCCAGCAGGAAGGAAGAATCAGGCACTACTCTACCCTTTCCAACCTTTTGGCTCTCCCTGAATAACTTCCTACCTTTACCTGCTTGATACTACATTTTAGAATTACATTAAAATTACATTTAAAGAACGACAATAAACTCCTTCACCCCCATTGTCTTTGAATTATTTGACATTGTGCCCCTTTGCTAATTGCAGTTACATTGGTAGCAGTCTTATAAGAGTTCACAATATGGGCTAAGTTTGTATTTGGGAGTCAAAGGGAGATATTGGAGATTTGGGGTAGAAAGGAGAAAGGCGGACAAAATAGGTAAGCAGAGCACTTCTGAGAGAAAATGTTCTTTACTTTATTTGGTTGTACTGTACCCATGAGATCGGGGAGGTCAAATTGAAAACTTAAGATGATCACGTCACTTGACACATCCTTCTTTGGTCAGAGTTCAGGCTTTCATCATGCCATTTTGCATGTATATATTTTTCACTATTTGGCATGTTCACGATTTCGTGGAGGTGTAAAAACGAGCATGTACGAATTTGTGAACATGAAAAAACGAGCATAGGTGCTCGTATACATGTAATAACTAACACTTGTGAATCTGCTTTATTATTCATTCGTGTATCTGCTAACAATAACATTCGAGCAAGTTCTATATCTTTAGGGTTTAGTGTTAAAATTAGGTTCAGAGTAGGTTTTAGCCAATTTTCTGATTGCAATGTTCGTAATCACACATACACAAATTCGTGAAAAGCAGTATTTGGCATGTACACAAATGCCCTGGCCGTGTATATGTTCGTTTTTACATGTTCACAAATTCGTCTACATGCCAAATAATGAAAAATATATACCTCCATTTTGCTCGCTGTTGAAAGATTGATGATTCAACTTGCGAAAGATCACATTCGAGTAACATCAAGCAATTACCAGCCGAGAAGATCAGTGAATCACGCAGGTCTCACAATGGACAAAACCCAGCCCTGAGTATTTCTTAGGATTTTCGGCTTGTTTGCTCCAAGCGGCTGTCAAGTTTGGCAGGAAGACAAAAATCACTTTGACACGCAGTGGATGTCAGCTCAGACACACGAATGGTAAATGGATGTATTTTGAAATCACTGCGCGAAAGGCTGGTCACTGTGGTCAATAGTTTTGACTCGCCATTAAGTTAATGATTAACCAAGAATCCGATTTCCAAACATACGAAGATCATATGAATGCCACTGAAATATGACCAAGGAATGAGAAAGCTCTGGGCGCCTTATTTGTGCCTTGTAATTGTCACTTGGACTCACTTTACTACAAGCAAGATGTAGAATTACAATGCCAAGAGTCCAATTAAGACAAACTCAACTGACACACTATACACTAGCTATGTAACTGACCATGAACGTCTTTAGACCAGGTCAGTGACTGAGTGGGTAAGATTCGCTGAATCTCTTCATCTGTGTGAGTTAAAACCACAAGCAGGGAATATTTCAGTGCATCGGCAAGAGCAAGATCAAAACTGGTTATTGTTCGGATGAGACGTCAACTTGGCAGCCCCTTATATTACTGTCTATGGTAAGTGGAAGATCCTGTACATGGGATGGGGTAAATGTGTAACACGTTGAGGACTCCTGCTCTCTTTTCCATCTCATCAATTAACCCTCGTTCCACACGAGCACCCGAAGAGCTGCGTCTACCAAAATCTATCTCTCATAGCAAAGTTGATGATAACCATTTAATTACACTCATTGTGTGGGATGAACAACTTATATAACGAGAAAAATCATCAATTCATTTCTAGATAAATCTTATATGTGAACTAGGCACCCCCGCAATGATATTTGTGCATCTGTTGACTCCGAGATAAATTTAGGTTGCAACTTTTGGTATTGACAAGGAAACTAACCAACTGTAATTTATTAGATTACACAATGATGGCCACGCAAACATCCCTTGGTAATAACAATCCAATCTCCTTGTGATTGCAAAAGATGTATGTGTCTGATGTTGCAGTGTTTGATGACAACATCCACACTGGGCGATTTGTGGCAGCTCTGATGGCAAAGGGCTAAAGGCAGTTAGATTGAAAGGTTTTGGGTGCCTCCTTTGCAGCATAAATTATTGCCTTATATCTCATGGATCACAAGGCAAGTAGGAAACGTAGGAGAGTGAGCAAAGTGAACAATATACGGATTCACAGCAGAACAAATTGATAGAGATGGGAGGCGAAGAAGAAAGATCATTCAAGATGTAGTCTCGATGCCTTAGGGGCAGATGTCTTCCATTTGTGGATGACCGATCCTATGTGATCCTTTATTGACACTGACCCCCACTGACCCCATCTTACATAAATAATGCATATCTTTAATGCTGGTCACTGCCTTACATCCAAGGAAACCTTATATATTCAGGGCATTGGATTTTTAAAAGGCTTTCTAATGTCGAACTTCAGTGTGGTGAAAATAGGGTTGTCTTTAAATTGACGTCATCATTAAGAATCTTCAAAGAAAAGTGGATGGAATTTTTCAAGTTCTTGGTCCAATTCAGAACTCATTACTAGCTTATCCCAGAATCTTGTCACTTTAAAGAAATAGCATTCTTGAAGAGTACTGTGTGTTGGCTAGTTTTTTTAGCTGTATGTCTTACATATATATCTTGTAATTAGATTGAGTTCTGACAGTCTCCTCTTGTAGACTTGCCTCATTCAAGAGGACATTACAGCAAGACTAGAGCATCACCAAGTGAACTTGGAAATAAATGGACAATAAAGGAGTTTTCGTGAGATGCAGCACACAATATCTGCACCCATTATGGATTGACACTGAAAGAAGAAGCAGGATTATTCCTTTAAGCCGCAAGGAGTGGAAAACGGTTGATCTTCACATTTGCAAGATCTATCCCATTTCCCCAGCAACGTCTCCCATCAGTATTCTTTTATTTGCTATACTCGTGTGTAATGGTGAATAATTTACAAGAGTTCCTCCGTGGCCTAATGGTTAAGAGTGCTTGTTTGCACAACCACTGGCTCTGAGGGTGTAGGTTCGAATCCCACCCCGGAACTCAATTTAGTCCGAGCCCATGGGACATTAAATGGAGGCGGTTGTATCCAGTGTTCTATGCTGGGGCAACTGAAAGACCCTGGGCATCCCTGAATTAATAGGGTATGTACCAGACTCACAGTTTTCTCCTCTCATCATCATACGGCGATCACTTGCCTCGATATAGCCCACTAAGGTGCTGCTGAGGCGTAAAACGCAAACAAACAAAAAAAACACAAAAAAACGTGAATAAATTACAACAACCGAATTACTGGTATGTAGTGAGGAATACATTACAGCAGAAACAAAATAACTTTCAAACGAATTATTTGATCTTGAAAAAGGACACAATAATTTATGTATAAAGATAGATTTGTCTCTGCATCAACATTTGAATGAAACACTAAACATTCCCTACAATACATATTTTGTAATGCAGATCTATCTTAGGGCGTACCAAAAAATGAAAAAGTTCTCTGATCTTAACACCTATCGGTCAAAACATGAGGTTTGGTTAGTAGATCACTATGAAATTTTTTTTTTTAAATCGGAGAAGTCCTTACGCCGGTCCAAGCCTCTTGAAATTTACATGTCAAAAAAGAGCAAAAAATCGCCATTTTCGCCTAGTTTTGTGCCTAATATGCCACTTACAACTATGACATATACCTAAAAGTGTAACTAATTACTCCTTTCTAAGTCATGACTTGGATGATATTTATGTTGGGTCAGTTTTATCATTTCTAACCCTCAAAATAACCCATCTTTGGTCTGAAATAGCGTAAAAATGCTCTTTTTTACCAATGAAGTGCTGTATCTTGAGAACTAAAGCAGATAGAGACATGATATTGACACCAAAATCTCCGGAATACCAACATTCATATTCATCTTCAATACATTTCAGGGCCCTTTACCCAATACTTTTTGAGTTATTAGCAAAAAACTAATTAATTGCCTTTATTTTCATGGGAATCGTAAGTGAAAATACATTTAATAGCACAAATCATTAAAGATAGGTACCTGGTGAACCTCTGATTTATCTACTTTATATATTATAGACACAAAAAGCTATTCTATTATTTATAGTGAAGGAGTACTACAATTCCAGGGATTACTTATCTACATCAAAATATTATTATTTTGAGAAAGGTATTCAAAGAAGTGAAAAAATTTGATTTGTTACAAAGGTTACCATGTAATCAGGGGAAAAATAATTTTCTTTGTTGTATACTACGCTACTAAACCAGCATTGCATGTTATCAACAATTATGTGTCTGAGAAACAATTTGTCAAAAAGGGTAGGCTGAGGTGGATGGTTTCCATACAAGTCTGTCTCCAATTGACAGTTATGAGGACATACTACAATGATATGGAACTTGTGAAGGGTAGATAAATGCAGTACAACATGAATTAATATTTCTAGCAACATTTAAGACATAAGTGTTTCATATCCAAGTGTACCCTTTAAATTACTGTTTATTGGGTTCCTCTGGTCTATATTCATTATCTTCAGTTATGTCACTGGCAGGCGCATGATTTTGCTTATCTCTCACACATGTTGGAAGGCTTGTTGCTAAATATTTTGTCAATTTAGCCTGTATGTAATTCTTTCTCATTGACATACATAAATTGTCTCAGTTTATTGTCAATACTGAAATACCCTATGTCATTCATTATATCATCCACTACGTCAAACAATTTTATTATCATTAATTATGGGTTCAAAGCATTCAATTTGATAATTGATTATTCTCAGGATCATCAAGAACATTTTGTGAATATTTCCTTTTCTTAGTAGTTGTTCAGACCTTTCCTTCAGTTTCATTCTTGCACCACAAGAACTTCTTCAAATGACTGACTTTTTGTGTTATTCATTCATATTGTACTGCATTTATCTGGCCTTCTCAAGTTCCATATCATTGTTTTTTGTCCTCATAATTGTCAATTGGAGGCAGACTTGTATGCAAGCCATCCACTTTTGACAAATTGTTTCTCAGACACATAATTGTTGATAACATGCAATGCTGGTTTAGTAGCATATTGTACAACAAAGAAAATTATTTTTCCCCTGATTTCATGGTAACCTTTGTAACAAATCAAATTTTTTCACTTCTTTGAATGCCTTTCTCAAAATAATAATATTTTGATGTAGATAAGGGTTAGAAATGATAAAACTGACCCAACATAAATATCATCCAAGTCATGACTTAGAAAGGAGTAATTAGTTACACTTTTAGGTATATGTCATAGTTGTAAGTGGCATATTAGGCACAAAACTAGGCGAAAATGGCGATTTTTTGCTCTTTTTTGACATGTAAATTTCAAGAGGCTTGGACCGGCGTAAGGACTTCTCCGATTTAAAAAAAGAATTTCATAGTGATCTACTAACCAAACCTCATGTTTTGACCGATAGGAGTTAAGATCAGAGAACTTTTTCATTTTTTGGTACGCCCTAATCTATCTACGCGGTGGCATTTCAAATCTTATCACATTATCTGCTTCTTAAAAGAACAAGTCCCACCTCCTGCTGGTAAAGACAACTTCAATGATGTGACGTCCATTGTAACCAACTGTCGTGCAAGTCGGCAAATGTGACAATCAATATTTCTGTCACTCGGTAAAAGTTGGTTTGTAGTAACATAAATTTACTTATATTCGTGGAAGGACGGGCGGCAAAGCTGCTAGTCGTTTTAGCAATCTTAGCATAACACCAGCTCATGACAAATTTTTAATCTGTCAGTGGAGTGAGAATGAAGGGCAGCCTGTACCTGCGATGGCGTTGGTCCCTGATCAAACAGTAAAAGTAAACCTACCTGAATTATTCTTGCAATGATGCATTAGTGTCTGAAAAATTCCATTTGGTGCTTTACTATCCTATTCTGTTTTGAAAACTTCATTTTTATGCTCGTTTGTATTGTCTGCATGAAAAAGCTTATTTTGCTCACAGGTGTCGCCACCAGTGTAGCATCATGCTTGCAGTGCCACACCCAGGGAAAATTACTGAACTATTTGCAGCCTGGTTGACAGCAGTGATGTGTGAAGTTTATTTGAGATGTAGTTTAAAAGTTGATTGCTATTACTGTACTTGAATTGCTTTAATTAATTTCAGTCCAATTGATGGTGCTGTTGTTTTATCACTAACATGGTTTCAAAATAAGAACAGTTTTAAATTTGAGCTCCGAGAATCAATGGCATCGCCATCTACATATTACTTATAGTGTGAGTGTGTGAGTCTGGGAAGCTAGGGGCCCAGCATAGACAGTGGTAGCACACTTGCCCTGTTCATGAATTTAACCAATTAAGTCATGAGCCCAAAAGTAGACTACTGCCAAAGTCTTTACTGTGGTAAAACTGTCAGGAGTGTCAACTTTTCTGAGCATTTTCAGCTCTCACATGCAGAGACTTCATACATGCATTAGCAGAGAATGGTACGCAAAATCTATACTCAGTTTAATGCATAGAAATGAAAACACTTCATATTTCAACTGTGGGAAGTTCTTAAAAGCTTTCTCAATCATGTTGACACCGGCAAATTCAAATATCAATTGCTGGAACATGAGTTTAAATCCTCTGATTGATTATCATACACTTTAGATTATCTTCACAAAAATAGCTTCTAAGGATATTTTATCTTGAAAACACACAGCACCAGATGGCATACAAATAATGCTAATGTGCATGTATAAAGCCCTCCAGCAGTCTGTTTTCTCTTATGATGACCACTGCAGGATATGATGGCAGTTATCCAAGTTAAACAAATTCAGAAAGTTCAGTTGTGAGTAAACAAATTTGATCCAAAGAACAATGTATGAGATTTCACCTTTAGCATGCCCGGAAAGAGATTAGAGGATGATTAGGATAAAGATCACTGAGCTCAGGTGTACAAAGAATACCTTGTCTGGTCCTGTGGGATATTTTGTGAATGTTGGAAGTGTCTGTGCTGGGCAAGTAAAGGATCACTCAGATTCACTCACATGGGGTGAATGTGTAACATATTCAGGACTCCCGATCCCACTCTTCCATCTCATTAATCAACTCTCATGAGAAGTGGGTTTAGAGGGCTGCACTAATCTATCAATAAGGAGTCAAACTGTGACATGTTGTGATTATATAACAAGAAACAGTGTCATTCCTGCTGGTCATCATCTTATTTTGTTCCATGACCCCTATGTAACAAGCTCCCTGATTGGCCAACAACCCACCTGCATAATGTGATGTGTATCTGTGTGCTGTGGTGTGCGACAAGCAGGTCAATAACACAAGTGTTATTCACTGATCAGTGAATATCACATGTGTTATTGACCTCCCTGGAAAAAAAAAATTCCTAAAAAACAAATTTCCAAAAAAAAATTTTTTTTCCAAAAAAAAAACAAAAAAGGAAAATTTCCAAATACCAAAAAATTCCTAATAATTAAAAATTTCCAAAAATATATAAAATTTTTAAAAAAATTCCTAAAAAAATCCGAAGTAAGACGAAAAAAAATGTCTAAAAAAATAATTATTCCAAAAAAAAATTGTCATGGAACAAAACAATTGTGAACATCAGTTTCGATCAATATAAGGTTTTACGGACCTGACCTAGTGATATTCACTTCGGCCTTGGTGAATATCACCTGTCACGTTCGTAAAACCTGATATTGACCTCAACCGAAGTCCATAATTGTATAATATATATTCTGCATTATTTTAGACGGAAGCTATTTTTGCAACAGTTACTGTAGGTTGCTGCTGCTACCTGACTTTTTTTTTGTAGTGTGTTCTGTGCAGCTAAACATGAAACTGTGTAGTGTGATCATGCAGCTAAACGTGAAGATGTGCAAATGACTTGAAATTGCAATGTAGAAAGTTCTGTAAAGAAGTTTGCAAGTCTAAGTCTATCAAAGTAGACATATCCATTGATACATGTACTTATATTCATGTGAATTCTCAAGGCTTAAGTCTATATGTATGACTAATAACATAATCTGATTTATCTTGTGGCTTTATGGCAAATTATCGTCGTGGATTCTATTTTTTTCAGGGGAAATATCATGACAAGTGCGATGAGGGACAGTTAGGTTAAAGGGCAAACAATCAAAATTGTTGTCCTAGATGACTTGACAAAAGCAATTAGTCTGCCAAAATATGCTGTGTGAAGAAGCGCATTCAACAGATTGCAGTAGTCAAGTTATACATGCTTTTGCGCCTAATCTCCATGCGAAAAAGCAAATTTGCCTTAAAATATATTTCTGGTTGCAATGAGTACAGCTGAAAAATGAGGAGCAAATGCTCAATGTAAAACATGAAATGTGATGAAGGAGGAAATACAATGTGGTACTGTCAGTGACATCCTGTAATAACTGGTACGATTCAGTATGATTCAGCATCATTGACTATCATATTGCCACCTATATTGAGCACATGAACAATTGTACATACATAAGTTTCGCAACTGACAAAATAAAAGCTACAGGTGTGATGATGAATTTGCTTGGAGATGAGTGACGACCTTCCTGATATGATATGTGAAATTTATGTTGGATCCTCTATATGAAGTTGTTCAAAAGTAGTTACAATTTCATGTGTTTGTGAAGTTCACTTTAAATTTCCAACTGATTTTTATTTTAATTTTGCTTTGAGAGTTCTTTGCACCAGTTTCAGCTCTGAACATCATCTTAAATTTTGGCACAGGATAGACAAGCTAAGTCTGTTATGTAGAAGATCTTGTAGTCTGCACTTGTAAACCAGCTGTCTTTAAAGGCTGCTACAAGGATGATTTATGCTCAACAAAACAATTACTTTGTTATCCTGCTCAGCATTAATCTTGAAGTAGGCTTTACTTTATCAACTGGAATCACAGTAGATTTCTTTGTCGTATCACTCTTGAGATCCATAAATCTGGGGGTAATTCTAAGCGAACTCTTCACAGAATCATAAATTTATTGCACCCGTCTACCTATAATAATCAATTGCACATTTCCTGCTCATCCATAAGTCTCCCGTTCTATTCTCCAAATAGATATATGTCTAGGCCTACTCTCTGTGAAGCTTCACCGACTAAGTTACATACCTACATGATGTTGAAATTCTTTGGGTGAGAGAGATATTTCTGAATATACAAATAGAATATCTCTGAGTTCTCACAAGAGCCAGGGATCTTTTTCGAAGGGTTACAAACTGCATGCCTTTGAAATGGCCTTTCCTCACCTTAGTTATAAGAATTACTTGACCACATCCGGTCTTAGATCTAAAGTGTCTCAGCCATCACTGTGATCAAGCCGCCCTTAAACTTCATGTTACATCCACACGCTGCCCGGGTGACCGCCATTTCAATGCCCAGTTGGTGACATTTGGCCTTTTCTGCAAATTGCAGCACTAACCTCAGGTTTTATTGCCCCTTCAATGTCCCAACTGCTGCAGTTACCTCAGCTTTATCTCCCACTAAACAAACCTGGAAATGGTGGATATATTTTTAGTTCAGCAGATTTGTTTTCTTGCTGTTTTCTGGATGTTTTCTTGTAAATATCAGAAGGGATAGATTAACCACAATTAGACAAGTATTTAAGGAATGAGCCTTCAAACATGAAGTAATTAATTCAGATTCTTTAGACATCAGTACAGCTGCCCTCAGCACAGTTGGCAGATTAGGAAAGCTACAAAATGATTAATTGAGATTGATGATCTCCAGAGGCAAAAAAGGTCATACCAACTACACACGTGATCCGGGAGGTCGAATTGAAAACTTGAGATGATCACGTCACTTGACACATCCTTCTGTGGTCGGAGTTCAGGCTTTCATCATGCCATTTTGCTCGCTGTTGAAAGATTGATGGATCAACTTGCGAAAGATCACACTCGAGTAACATCAAGCAATTACCAACCAAGAAGATCAGTGAATCACGCAGGTCTCGGAATAGTCCAGTAGTGAGTATTTCTTGGGATTTTTGGCTTGTTTGCTCCAAGCGGCTGTCAAGTTTGGCAGGAAGACAAAAATCACTTTGACACGCAGTGGATGTCAGCTCAGACACACGAATGGTAAATGGATGTATTTTGAAATCAGTGCGAGAAGCAGTGGTGTCTGTGGTCAGTGGTTTTGACTTGCCATTCAAGGGCACCTCATGACGGTGTGTTGTTCCTTGTGTCACTGTTTGTGCTGGGCAAGTAAAAGACCCCTTATACGGTGGGTGAGGTAAATGTGTAACATGTTGAGGACTCCTGCTCTCTTTTCCATCTCATCAATTAACCCTCGTTCTCAAACAAGCAGAAGCACCAGAAGACCTGCATCTACCATATTCTATCTCACATATCAAACTAGATAATTATCATTTAATTTACTCATTGTGTGGGATGATCAACTAATATCACGAGAAAAATCAACAATTCATTTTAACAAAAGATAAAACATTTTTGGACGTATCTTATATGTGTAGGATGCACCCCCGTAATGATATTTGTGCATCTGTTGACTCCAAGATAAATTTAGGCTGCAACTTTTGGTATTGACAAGGAAAACCCAACCAACTGTAATTTATTAGATTACACAATGATGGCCATGCAAACATCCCTTGGTAATAACAATCCAATCTCCTTGTGATTGCAAAAGATGTATGTGTCTGATGTTGCAGTGTTTGATGACAACATCCACACTAGGTGATTTGTGGCAGCTCAGCTGAGCTCTTACGGCAAAGGCAGTTAGATTGAAAGGTTCTGGGTGCCTCCTTCACAGCGTAAATTTATGCGTTGTATCTCATGAATCACAAGGCAGAAGGAAACGTCGGAGAGTGAGTAAAGTGGTCTATGCAAGGCTTCACAGAGGAACAAATTGATAGAGATGGGAGCAAGAAGAGAGATCATTCAAGATGTAGTCTCGATGCCTTTGGGGCAGATGTCTTCCATTTGCAGATGACCGATCTTAGGTGATCCTTTATTGGCACTGACCCCATCTTACATAAATAATGCATATCTTTAATGCTGGTCACTGCCTTACACCCATGGAAACCTTAAATATTCATGGCATTAGATTTTTGAAAGGCTTTCTCATGTCTCACTTCAGTTTGGTGAAATCAAGTTGTCTTTTGAATTAACGTCATAACCAAGAATCTTCAAAGAGGAGTAAAAAGTGGATGACATTTTCCAAGTGTGTGGTCCAATTCAGAACTCATTACTTGGTTATCCCAAAATCTTGTCACTTTAATGAAATAGCATTCTTGAATAGGACTGCATGTTGGCTAGGTTTTTTTAGCTGTATGTCTTATACATATATCTAGTAATTAGAGTGAGTTCTGACAGTCTCCTCTTGCAGACTTGTCTCATTCAAGAGGACATAACAGCAAGACTAGAGCATCACCAAGCGAACTTGGAAATAAATGGGCAATAAAGGAGCTGGCATGAGATGCAGCACACAATATCTGCACCCATTATGGGTTGATGCTGAAAGAAGAGTCAGGATTATTCCTTTAAGCCGCAAGGAGTGGAAAAAGGTTGATCTTCACATTTGCAAGATCTATCCCATTTCCCCAGCAACGTCTTCCATCAGTGTTCTTTCATTGGCTATACTCGTATGTAATGGTGAATAAATTACAACAACCAAATTACTGGTATGTAGTGAGGAATACATTACATCAGAAACAAAATAACTTTCAAACAAATTATTTGATATTGAAAAAGGACACAATAATTTATGTATAAAGATAGATTTGTCTCTGCATCAACATTTGAATCAAACACTAAACATTCTCTACAATACATATTTTGTAATGCAGATCTATCTACACGGTGGCAGTTCAAATCTTATCACATCATTTTGCTTCTTAAGAGAACAAGTCCAACCTCCTATAAAGACATCTTCAATGATGTGACGTCCATTGTAGCCAACTGTCGTGCAAGTCGGCAAATGTGACAAACACAATTTCTGTCACTCGGTAAAAGTTGGTTAGTAACATAAATTTGCTTATATTCGCGGAAGGACGGGCGGCAAAGCCGCCAGTCGTGTCAGCAAACTTAGCATAACAACAGCTCATGACAAATTTTTAATCTGTCAGTGGAGTGAGAATGAAGGACGGCCTGTACCTGCGATGGCATTGGTCCCTGATCAAACAGTAAAAGTAAACTTACCTGAATTTCTAGCTCTTGCAATGATGCAGTAGTGTCTGAAAAATTCCATTTGGTGCTTTACGATCCTATTCTGTTTTGAAATCTTCATTTTTATGCTCGTTTGTGTTATCTGCATGAAAAAGCTTATTTTGCTGATAGTTGTCACCACCAGTATAGCATCATGCTTGCAGTGCCACACCCAGGGAAAATGACTGAACTATTTGCAGCCTGGTTGGCAGCAGTGATGTGTGAAGTTTATTTGAGATGTAGTTTAAAAGTTGATTGCTATTACTGTACTTGAATTGAATTAATTAATTTCAGTCCTACTGATGGTGCTGTTGTTTTATCACTAACATAGTTTCAAAATAAGAACAGTTAATTTGAGCTCTGAGAATCAATGGCATCGCCATCTACATATTACTTATAGTGTGAGTGTGTGAGTCTGGGAAGCTAGGGGCCCAGCATAGACAGTGGTAGCACACTTGCCCTGTTTATGAATTTAACCAATTAACTCATGAGACCAAAATTAGAGTGCCAAAGTCTTTACTGTGGTAAAACTGTCAGGAGTGTCAACTTTTCTGAGCATTTTCAGCTCTCACAGGCAGACACTTCATACATGTATGCATTAGCATAGAATGGTACGCAAAACCCATGCTCACTTTAATGCATATTTCAACTGTGGGAAGTTCTTAAATTCTCAATCATGTTGACACCGGAAAATTCAAATATCAATTGCTGGAACATGAGCTTTAATCCTCTGATTGATTATCATACACTTTAGATTATCTTCACAAGAATACATTTTATCGTGAGAAGACACAGCACCAGGTGCCATACACATAATGTTAATGTACATGCGTGATGCCCTCCAGCCGTCTGTTTTCTCTTATAGTGACCACTGTGGGATATGATGGCAGTTATCCAAGTTAAACAAATTCAGAAAGTTCTGTGTTCAGTTGTGAGCAAACAAATTTGATCCGGAGAACAGTGTATACGATTTCACCTGGCATGACCGGAAAGAGATCAGAGGAAGATTAGGATAAAGATCATAGAGCTCAGGTGTACGAAGAACACCATATCTGAACCTGTGTAAAGGATCACTCAGATTCACTCACATGGGGTAAATGTGCAACATATTCAGGAGTCCCGATCCCACTCAACTCCCATGAAAATTGGGCTTATAGAGGGCTGCACTAGTGTCACTTACCTTATCTATCAATCAGGAGTCAAGCAGTGGAATGTTTTGATTATATAACAAGCAACAGTATCCTACCTGCTGGTCATCATCTTATTATATTCTACTTTATTTAAGGCAGAAGCCATTTTTACAACTGTAGGTTGCTGCTGCTACCTGTTTTTTGTAGTGTGATCTGTGCAGCTAAACGTCAAAACGTGTAGTGTGATCAGCGCAGCTTAACGTGAAAACGTGCAGATAATTGAAATGGCAATGTAGAAAGTTCTGAAAAGAAATTGGCAATTCTTAATCTATCTAATTAGACATATCCATTAATACATACATGTACTCATATAATTGAAGGTGTTCATGTGAATTCTCAAGGCTTAAGTCTATATAATGTATATCTAATAACGTAATCTTATTTATCTTGTTGCTTTATGGCAAATTACCATTGAGGATTCTATTTGCTTTAGGGGAAAGCTCTTGATAAATGTGATGAGGGACAGTTATTGGTTGAAGAGCAAACAATCAAAAGTGTGGTGGAAGATGACTTGATAGAAGCAATTAGTCTTCCAAAATGCTGTGTGGAGAAGCATATTTAACTGATTGCAGGAGTCAAGTTATATATGCTTTGGCACTTAATCTCCATACAAAAAAGGCAAATAGACCTTGAAATGTATTTCTGGTAGTAATAACTACAGCTGAAAAATGAGGGCCAATTGCTCAATGTAAAACATGAAATGTGATGAAGGAGGGCATATATTTAGGCACTGTCAGTGACATCCTATGATAACATATATAATTCAGCAAGATTCAGCGATATTGACTATCATATTGCTCCTTTCATTGAACACATGTACAATAGTACATACGTATGTTTCACAACTGACAAAATAAAAGCTACAGGTGTGATGATGAATTTGCTTGGAGATGAGTGACGATCTTTCTGATATGATATGATATGTAACAAAATTAATGTTGGATCCTCTATATGAAGTTGTGCGAAAGTAGTTAAATTTCATGTGTTTGTGAAGTTCACTTTAAATTTCCAAATGACTTTTATTTGAATTTTGCTTTGAGATTTCTTGGCACCATGCAGTTTCAGCTTTGAACATCATCTTTTGGCACAGAATAAACAAGTCTGTTATGTAGAAGATCTTGTAGTCTGCACTTGGAAACCAACTGCATTTCTTTAACGGCAGCTACCATGATAATTTATGCTCAACAAAACAATTACTTCATTTTCCTACTCAGCATCAATCTTGAAGTAGGCTTTATTTTACCAACTGGAATCGTAGTAGCATTGTAGTAGTATCACTCTTGAGATCCATAGATCTGAGGGTAATTCTAAGCGAACTCTTCGCAGAATCATACATTTATTACACCCCTCTCCCTATAATAATCAATTGCACATTTCCTGCTCATCCCTAAGTCTCACATTCTATACTACAATAGATATATGTCTAGGCCTACTCTCTGTGAAGCTTCACCGACTAAGTTACATACCTACGTGATGTTGAAATTCTTTGGGTGAGAGATATTTCTGAATATACAAATAGAATATCTCTGAGTTCTCACAAGAGCCAGGAATCTTTTTTGAAGGGTTACAAACTGCATGCGTTTGAAAGGGCCTTTCCTCACCTTAGTTATAAGAATTACTTGACCACATCCGGGCTTAGATCTAAAGTGTCTCAGCCATCACTGTGATCAAGACGCCCTTAAACTTCATGTTACATCCACACGCTGCCCGGGTGACCGCCATTTCAATGCCCACTTGGTGACATTTGGCCTTTTCTGCAAATTGCAGCACTAACCACAGGTTTTATTGCCCCTTCAATGTCCCAACTGCTGCAGTTACCTCAGCTTTATCTCCCACTAAACAAACCTGGAAATGGTGGATATATTTTTAGTTCAGATTTGTTTTCTTGCTGTTTTCTGGATGTTTTCTTGTAAATATCAGAAGGTATAGATTAACCACAACCACAGTACTACAAAAATAAGTCCTCAAACACTAAGTAATTAATTAAGCTTCTTTAGACATCAGTACAGCTGCCCTCAGCACAGTTGGCAGATTAGGAAAGCTACAAAATGATTAAGTGAGATTGATGATCTCCAGAAGTGGAAAAAGGTCCTACCAAATACACACGTGATCCGGGAGGTCAAATTGAAAACTTGAGATGATCACGTCACTTGACACATCCTTCTGTGGTCGGAGTTCAGGCTTTCATCATGCCATTTTGCTCGCTGTTGAAAGATTGATGGATCAACTTGCCAAAGATCACTCTTGGTAACATCAAGCAATTACCAGCCGAGAAGATCAGTGAATCACGCAGGTCTCACAATGGACAAAACCCAGTCCTGAGTATTTCTTAGGATTTTCGGCTTGTTTGCTCCTAGCGGCTGTCAAGTTTGGCAGGAAGACAAAAATCACTTTGACACGCAGTGGATGCAGGTCAGACACAAGATTGTAATGTGGATGTATTCAGAAATCATGTCGAGAAAGGCTGGTCACTGTGGTCAGTGGTTTTGACTTGCCATTCATGTGCTGTGCAAGTGAAAGACTCCTTATACGGTGGGTGAGGTAAATGTGTAGGCCTAACATGTTAAGGACTCCTGCTCTCTTTTCCATCTCATCAAAAAACCCTCATTCTCAAACAAGCAGAAGCACCAGAAGAACTGCATCTACCATATTCTATCTCACATATCAAACTAGATAATTGTCATTTAATTTACTCATTGTGTGGGATGAACAACTTATATAACAAGAAAAATCAATAATTCATTTGAGCTAATGATGAAACATTTTTGGATATATCTTATATGTGTAGTAGGCACCCACGTAATGATATTTGTGCATCTGTTGACTCCGAGATAAACTAAGGCCACAACTTTTGGTATTGACAAGGAAAACCCAACCACCGGTAATTTATTAGATTACGTGTACAGTAATAGCCATGCAAACATCCCTTGGTAATAACAATCCAATCTCCTTGCTATTGCAAAAGATGTATGTGTCTGATGTAGCAGCCTTTGATGACAGCATCCACACTGGGCGATTTGTGGCAGCTCTGATGGCAAAGGGCTAAAGGCAGTTAGATTGAAAGGTTTTGGGTGCCTCCTTCACAGTATAAATTTATGCCTTGTATCTCATGGATCACAAGCCTGCAGGAAACTTCTATAGGAGAGTGAGCAAAGTGAACTATACAAGGATTCACAGCAGAACAAATTGATAGAGATGGGAGGCGAAGAAGAGAGATCATTCAAGATGTAGTCTCGATGCCTTTGGGGCAGATGTCTTCCATTTGCAGATGACCGATCTTAGGTGACCTTTTATTGGCACTGACCCCATCTTACATAAATAATGCGTATCTTTATAGGTGATTTCATTACCATGCGATTCTTGTCATTTACACTTGGCTGTGAGGAATCAATACTAATCCAGCACTTATTATGTTTGACAAATCAAATGAGTGACGTTCTGTTGTTTCTAAACCAATCATATTAACTAAAGATGGCATGTATTTGGTGGGTCTAGAACCTAAGAATCACGTACTAATGAAATCACCTGTAATGCTGGCCGCTGCCTTATACCAATGGAAACCTTATATTTTCATGGCATAAGATTGTTAATTTAAGGCTTTCTAATGTCTCACTTCAGTTTGGTGAAAATAAAATTGTCTTTTAAATTAACGTCATCGCCAAGAATATTCAAAGAGGGGTGAAAAGTGGATGACATTTTCCAAGTTAGTGGTCCAGTTCAGAACTCATTACTAGCTTATCCCAAAATCTTGTCACTTTAATGAAATAGCATTCTTTAACAGGACTGCATGTTGGCTATATAGGTTTTTAGCTGTATGTCTTTATATACATCTCGTAATTAGAGTGAGTTCTGACAGTCTCCTCTTGCAGACTTGCCTTATTCAAGAGGACATTACAGCAAGACTAGAGCATCGCCAAGTGAACTTGGAAATAAATGGGCATAGAGGAAATGGCACGAGATGCAGCACATAATATCTCCACCCATTATGGGTTGATGCTGAAAGAAGAAGCAGGATTATTCCTTTAAGCCGCAAGGAGAGGAAAACGGTTGATCTTCACATTTGCAAGATCTTTCCCATTTCCTTTGCAACTTATTCTCAGATCTCCCGTCAATATTCTTATATTGGCTATACTTGTGTGTAATGGGGAATAAATTACAATTACTGTACTACTGGTATGTACATGTAATGGTAACTGAATTAGAACAGAAACAAAATAACTTTCAAACGAATTATTATTTGATTTAGAAAAGCGGCAGATGATTTATATGTATAGATTTGTATCTCTGCATCAACATTTGAATCAAGCACTAAAAACTCTTTAAAATACATATTTTTTACCGCAGATCTACAAGGTGGCAGTACAATTTATATCATATCAAGTTGTCTTCTTAAAAACTAGTCCAACCTCCTGCTTGTAAGGACAGATTCAATGATGTGACGTCCATTGTAACCAACTGTCGTGCAAGTCAGCAAATGTGACAACCAATATTTCTGTCACTTGGCAAAAGTTGTTATAGACAGTGGCAGCACACTTGCCTTGTTTTAAGAATTCAACCAATTAATTTTTGAGAATGTAAGTTTGGTGCCAAGGTCTTACTGTGGTGATACTGCCTGGAGAGTCATGATTCTGAGTATTTTCAACTCTCACAGGCAAAGAATTTCATACATGCGTTAGCAGCGAATGGTGTGCAAAATGTTTAATGCATGGAAATTCAAAGACTTCATATTTCAACCATAGGAAATAATTAAAGGCTTTCTCAATAATGTTGACACCAGCTAACTCAAATATCAATTGCTGTATCAAGAGCTTAAATCCTCTGATTGATTATCCTACACTTTAGATTATCTTCACAAGAATTGCTTCTATGGATATTTTATCTTGAGAACACACAACACCAGGTGGCGTACAAATAATGTTATGTATAAAGCCCTCCAGCAGTCTGTTTTCTCTTATGATGACCACTGCAGGATATGATGGCAGTTATCCAAGTTAAACAAATTCAGAAAGTTCAGTTGTGAGTAAACAAATTTGATCCAGAGAACAGTGTACATGATTTCACCTGGCATGACCGGAAAGAGATTTCAGGAAGATTAGGATACAGATCACTCAGCTCAGGTATACAAAGAATACCATATCTGATCCTGTGGGATATTTTGTGAAAGTTGGAAATGTGTCTGCCGGGCAAGTAAAGGATCACTCAGGGTGAATATGTAACATATTCAGGACTCCCGATCCCACTCAAGATTCCATCTCATTACAGGTGATTTCATTACCATGCGATTCTGGTCATCCAGCCTAACTGTGTGAATGCAATGCACAAAGCTGTTTGCTATGTCCAATCTATCAAGTGTGTGACGTTTTTAGTGATCATAAACCAATCAGATTAGGCAAAAATGTGATGTAGCAAGGTGGTTAGAGACTCTAGAATCTCGTACTAATGAAATCACCTGTAATCAACTCTCATGAGAAGTGGGCTTAGAGGGCTGCACTAGTGCACTTACCTTATCTATCAATCAGGAGTCAAGCAGTGGCATGTTTTGATTCTATAACAAGCAACAGTATCCTTCCTTCCTGCTAGTCGTCACCTTATTATATTCTACTTTATTTTAGGCAGAAGCCATTTTTACAAGTGTAGGTTGCTGCTGTTACCTTTTTTTAGTGTGATCTGTGCATCTAAACGTGAAAACGTGTAGATTACTTGAAATGGCAATGTAGAAAGTTCTGAAGAGATATTGCCAAGCCTTAGTCTATCAAAGTATACTTATCCATTGATACATGTACTCATATAATTAATGGTGTTCATGTGAATTCTCGAGGCTTTAGTCTATAATTATATGATTATATGTATGACTAATAACATAATCTGATTTATCTTGTGGCTTTATGGCAAATTATCGTTGATGATTCTATTTGCTTTAGGTGAAATATCTTGATAAATGTGATGAGGGACAGTTAGGTTGAAGGGCAAACAATCAAAAGTGTGGTGGAAGATGACTTGACAGAAGTAATTTGTCAACTGCTGTGTGGAGAAGCATATTCAACTGATTGCAGGAGTCAATGTTATACATGCTTTTGCGCTTAATCACCATACAAAAAAGGCAAATAGACCTTGAAATGTATTTCTGGTTGCAATAACTACAGCTGAAAAATGAGGGCCAAATGCTCAATGTAAAACATGAAATGTGATGAAGGAGGGCATACATTTAGGTACTGTCAGTGACATCCTGTAATAACTGGTATGATTCAGTATGATTCAGTGATATTGCCTATCATATTGCTACCTTCATTGAACACATGTACATACGTAAGTTTTGCAACTGACAAAATAAAAGCTACAGGTGTGATGATGAATTTGCTTGCAGATGAGTGACAACCTTCCTGATATGATATGTAACAAAATTAATGTTGGATCCTCTATATGAAGTTGTTCGAAAGTAGTTAAATCTTCATATGCTCAATGTAAAACAGCTGTCAGGTTTGGCAGGAGACAAAAATCACGTTGACATACAGCCAATGTTGCCTCAGACACAAGAATGGTGAATGGATGTATTCTGAAATCACTACGAGAAAGGCTGGTCACTGTGGTCATTAACAAAGAATCCGATTTCCAAACATACAAAGATCATTTGAATGCCACTGAAATATGACCAAGGAATGAGAAAGCTCTGAGCCCCTTATTTATGCCTTATAATTGTCACTTGGACTCACTTTAAAAGCAGGATATAGCATTACAATACCAAGAATCCATTAAGACACCAGTTACACTTGTAAACCATGTAATGTCCATGAAGTTGTTAGATCTGGTGGGTGACTGAGTGGCTAAAGTTCAGGCCTGCTCTGCTGAATCTCTTCACCTTTGTGAGGTCTAACCACAGGCAGGGAATCTTTCAGTGGATCTGCAAGAGCAAGATCCAAGCTGGTTATTGTTTGGATAAGACATCAACTTGGCAGCTCCTTGTGTCACTGTTTGTGCTGGGCAAGTAAAAGACATACCTTATCTGGGGTTGGGTAAATGTAACATGTTGAGGACTCCTGCTCAATTTTTCATCCCTGTGGCTTAATAGTTAAAGGTGCTTGTTTGTGCTACCATGCAGTCTAGCTGAGGTTGTGAGTTTCGACTCCCACTCCTGGAACTCAATTTGGTCCGAGCCCAAGGCAAATTAAATGGAGGCGGGTTGTATCCAGTGTTCTGTGCTGGGGCAACTGAAAAGACCCTGAGCATCCTTGAATGAATAAAATAGGGTATGTGCCAAACTCAGTCTTCAAATTACTCATCATCACAAGGCGATCAACAACACTGGGGAATGGTGCAGCATGGCAGCATTGGCAATGTTCCCCTTGTCTCTGCCCGTGGGCGCTGTTCTATCTCTGCCCTGAGCTGTAACATTGTGGCTGGCTCACCACAAATTTCGAGCCTGCAATGAAGTGCATGATTGATGGTAAATACAATAAAATACAATACAAACTCATCAATTAACCCTTGTTTTCTCATCTCCTTGCGTTCTGGCCTACTAATATAACAAGAAATCCAATAATTCACATGAGTGAAAGATAAAACATTTCTGGATAAATCTTATATGTGTAGGATGCACCCTAGGGCCTACCAAAAAACAACAATGTTCTTTGATTTTTGCACCTGTCGGAGAAATTGTGCCTTTTGGTGAGTAAATCAATCTGAAAAAAAAAATTTTGAAATCGGTCAACTCCTTACGCCGGTTTAACCCCCTTAGAATAATAAGGGGTCCGAAAACAGCCCAAAATCTGCGTTTTTATGCCGTTTTTGTCACTAAAGAGAGTCACAGATGAAATATTTCACCCAAAATGCTGTACATACCCATCAGGCAAGTTTTTGACATCTATATAAAACAAACTTGACAATTTTGCTTATGAAATTTATCTGTTTTGCCCTTTTTTTAAGCAAAAATGCAAAAAATCACAATTTTTTCGCTTCATTTTAGCATGTTTTTCTTAGATACAGTGCCATTACAGATACTTTTCTTGTTAGATGAATATGTTCTTTTATTTATGAAGCCATTTTATCCCATTGGTGACATCCTTGTCAACCCTCAAGTCTTTAGAATTATGCCATCTATTGTAAATAATTATTTTTTTACTCAAGTTGATGCTGTGAAATTATTAATCCTGTCGTTTGTCTTGTTACTTATGACTAAAGTACCTTTGAAATGTACAGTTTTAAGCTGCAGTTCGTGCTTCAATTCCATCATGGTTTTTTAGCTTTATGTATTATTTTGTAGCTAGTATTATCAATTACAATATTTGTTTACAATTGAGTGGCCTATATTCTCAATTGCCATGCTCCTACAATGAAAATGGATTATAAAGACAGGTAAATGTGTACTTTGCTAATCATTATGAAATGGGAACCCTAAACATACTCAATGCTACAAAATTGAAAAATTGTTTTACTGGTCAACCTCTCACAACAAATCTTTATCAACCATCAGTCATTAGAAACAATTCTGCTTATCATTGTCTTAGCTTGGTAAAGTAATTGATACTGACTCTATGCCAGCTTGAGATGCAGATCGGGTTTTAGACTCCTCACGATAAGTCAATTTTATGCAGACTCGTTACAACCTAGATAACAATGATTTCTGATTGAGTTTGACATCATGAAATAGATCCTTCCCACAATGCAAAAACAACACTGATTCAGTAAAAGTTTAAAAGGTGGAAAGGGCTATCACAATTCAAATCAAATAAGAAAAATAAATAAAATTTACAACTTGAAATATTTATTTATTTGTGATAGTAAAGACCTTTCACCAGTCATTTTCAACACTGACTGGCATTCTCATGCTCAAACCTCACATGTATAGGCATTCCAAGTGTGGGCAAATTCCTGCTGCACATAATTTCCTGTTTCCAACTTCTTGCCCAGTACCACAGCACTAAGGCAGGGATGGTGTAAAAGTGCTCACTGTCATAAATGACATAACTGACCTACGAAATGCACAATAGGAACTTACGCTCCTTTCTCTGTGGTGACAGTGTCGACACTCGACAGATGTCTTCTTTCTGGACCTAACTTTTTTAGAAATAGTGTAGATTAATGTGGATTTAATATTTGGTATTCATGTGTGGCAGTGGCACCAGTCGCATAGTGGCATGCAATGTGGTCTGCATGTATCTACCTTGTGTGCAGTGGATTTTCTAAGTTCCAACCCTACTCTGGCTATTTTCAGAGGTCATCAGTAACTTATCATTGTACATAATGATTGGAAAGACTGTCAGTTCGTATGGTGATCAGAACTTGGTGAGTAGATATATTTTGGAATGGATGCCATTAGAATTAAATCATACCGTATATATTGTTACATTGCAGGTTATATATTGTTATCATGAATGATTGCAGTCTCTACACAATATAGGAACTTTGAGATACTATTTCCTTTTAGGTTTCTTATGTGGTTATTGTCATTTACATGACAAACCATAATTCATATTGCAATTTATCGGCACAGTTCAACACAAGCAAAGTAAGCCGAAAGAAGACTGATATTATTCATATTATTTGGTATTCAGCATTGCAAAATCAAGATCTGCAATGATCTAGGGCACAAGGGTTGACAATGATAAAACCTTTAGGGTAAAAAGGCTTCATAATTGAAAAAAACACTTGTCAGATAAGAAATGTATCTGCAATGGACTGCAATTAGGAAAAACATGCTAGAAATCAGGGGAAAATTGCGATTTTTGGCATTTTTGCCTTAAAAAATGTCCATTTTGATAAATTTCATCACCAAAATTGTCAAGTTTGTTTTATATAGATGTCATAACCTTGCCTGATGGGTATGCACAGCATTTTGGGTGAAATATTTCATCTGTGACTCCCTTTAGTGACAAAAACTGCATAAAAACGACGATTTTGGTGTTTTCGGACCCCTTATTATTCAAAGGGGGTAAACCGGCGTAAGGAGTTGACCGATTTCAAAAAAAATTTTTTTCCAATTGATTTACCCACCAAAAGGCACAATTCCTCCGACGGGTGCAAAAATCAAAGAACATTGTTGTTTTTTGGTACACCCTAATGCACCCCCGTAATGATATTTGTGCATCTGTTGACTCCAAGATAAATTTAGGCTGCAACTTTTGGTATTGACAAGGAAACTAACCAACTGTAATTTACTAGATTACACAATGATGGCCATGCAAACATCCCTTGGTAATAACAATCCAATCTCCTTGTGATTGCAAAAGATGTATGTGTCTGATGTTGCAGTGTTTGATGACAACATCCACTCTGGGCGATTTGTGGCAGCTCTGATGGCAAAGGCAGTTAGATTGAAAGGTTCTGGGTGCCTCCTTCACAGCGTAAATTTATGCTGTGTATCTCATTGATCACACGCCAGCAGGAAACATAGGAGAGTGAGCAAAGTGATCTATACAAGGATTCACAGCAGAGCAAATTGATAGAGATGGGAGGTGAAGAAGAAAGATCATTCCAGAGGCGGTCTCGATGCCTTTGGGGCTGATGTCTTCCATTTGCGGATGACCGATCCTATGTGATCCTTTATTGGCACTCACCATCATACATAAATAAAGCATGTCTTTAATGCTGGTCACTGCATTACACCCATGGAAACCTCAAATATTCATGGCATTAGATTTTTAAAAGGCTTTCTAATGTCTCACTTCAGTTTGGTGAAATCAAGTTGTCTTTTAAATTAACGTCATCACCAAGAATCTTCAAAGAGGAGTGAAAAGTGGATGACATGTTCCAAGTTTGTGGTCCAATTCAGAACTCGTTACTAGCTTATCCCAAAATCTTGTCACTTTGATGAAATAGCATTCTTGAATAGGACTGCGTGTTGGCTAGGCTTTCAGCTGTATGTCTTATATACACTACCCTCCAAAAGTTTGAATACACCAGAAAAGGTGAGGTTTACTAAAAAAATAACTCTGCTTCAACACAACTTTTGTTTTATACTTGCATCAAACAATATGGAAATTGACATTCAGGCCATAAGGTGTCCATATTTCATGATTTTGGATCATTTTGGTATAAATTTATATAAATATCTCGATATCCCATTTTTTCAATTTTTATGAAAAGCTATAAAAGCGCTGTAATCTTCCATATTTATGACATTTTATAATTTTTTACACATTTCCACTGGTTTTGATGATTTTACAAGATTTCAGACCAGAAAATGGTCGTTGAAAATCGGACAAAAAAAAAACGATTTTGGCTATTTTTTGGTCAAAACAATGCTGAAACAGCTTAAATAAAATAATTTTCACTAGAGAAGATACATTCTATGATTATACTTCATGGTGACCCGAAATTATCTAAATTTTGTATTTTTGAGTGGTCAATGTCCAATTTTTAAACTGTCTTTTCGGGGTCTAAAATAACTGTTACGATCATGTTACAACTCTGGCAATGCTTCAACATGATTAAATTTCATAAATCTAGAAGATATCTCGGCTGTGACAATTTTCTAGGAAATACCAAAATTTGGGATATCAAGAGAGGCCATAAATTTCAACCAAAATGACAAAATAAAGACCACTTCTGACTTCAGTGTGACTTGTTATATTGTTTGATGTAAATACTAAACAAAAATTCCATTCAAGATCAAGTATTTTTAAAAGAAACCTCACTTATCCAGGTGTATTCAAACTTTTGGAGGGTAGTGTATATATATATATATAGTAATTAGAGTTAGTTCTGGCAGTCTCCTCTTTCAGACTTGCCTCATTCGAGAGGATATTACAGCAAGACTAGAGCATCACCAAGTGAACTTGGAAATAAATGGGCAATAAAGGGGCTGGCATGAGATGCAGCACACAATATCTGCACCCATTATGGGTTGATGCTGAAAGAAGAGTCAGGATTATTCCTTTAAGCCGCAAGGAGTTGAAAAAGGTTGATTTTCACATTTGCAAGGTCTATCCCATTTCCCCAGCAACGTCTCCCATCAGTATTCTTTTATTGGCTATACTCGTATGTAATGGTGAAAAATTTACAAAAACCGAATTACTGGTATGTAGTGAGGAATACATTACAGCAGAAACAAAATAACTTTCAAACGAATTATTATTTGACTTGAAAAAGGACACAATAATCTATGCATGAAGTTAGATTTGTCTCTGCATAAACATTTGAATCAAACACTAAACACTCTCTACATAACTATACATATTTTGTAACGCAGATCTATATACACGGTCGCAGTGCAATTCATATATCACATCATTTTGCAAATGTGACAACCAATATTTCTGTCACTCAGTAAAAGTTGGTTTTTAGTAACATAAGTTTACTTATACTTATAGTGCGAGTGTTAGAGTCTGGGATGCCAGAGGCCCATTATAGACAGTGGTAGCAAACTTGCCTTGTTTTAAGAATATTACCAATTAACTCCTGAGAACAAAAGTTCAGTGCTAACCCAATAAACACATAACATTATATCGATGTCATATTAATGTTGTGCCAAACATCGCATAAACATTATTCACAATGTTTGTATAACATTAAAATGTTAAACCTGTTTACGTTGTGATAACATTAAAGTGTAATGTTTGTGCAACGTTGTTACAACATTTTGCCAAGGCTGAAGCAATGTTATAGTAAAATATTATATTAATGTTGTACTTCACATAACTTCGAACATTATAATAATGTTAGAAATAATGTTAACATAACATTAAAATGTTAAACTTTTTAATGTTGTAATAACATTACAGTGCGATGTTTGTACAACCTTGTTTTAATGTCTGGCCATGCTTAAATCAATGTTAAAATAAAATGTTATAATAATGTTGTACCTCACCAAATTTCAAACATTATGATAATGTTATTTATGATATTTATAAAACATTAAAATGTTTAACCTTTTACATTATATAAACATTAAAATCTAATGTTCATTAAACCCCGTTATAACATCTTCCTAATATTTAAGTGAATGTTATATTGATGTTTTAGTAATGCCATTATCCAACATTGTACTAATGTTGAAATTTAATGTTCTGGCAATCTTGTTTTAACATATATTAAAGGTTGTAATAATGTTGCATTTTATGTTAGTGCTGACATTATAATAATGTCTATGCAACATTGAAAGTCCCATACTAATATTGAAGCTTCTCCCAATGCAATTTTTAACCTCTAATTAATGTTAAAATGATGTTAGGACGATGTTGTATTGATAATGCAATAACCACATGATATATTGATAGAAATAACATTACGCAAACGTTGTTTTAAGCAATTTATTCAAAATTTTATATACAATTCAGTAACATTAATTACACATCAGAAAAACATAAAAGTAACATTATAGAAAAACATCTATGTAACATTGTGCATACATCGGAATAACATTATAAAAACATTGTGTAACAGACACGGAGAATGGCTTGGGCGGAAGTAGTTTTATTAGGCTTCAACACAGAAGA
This sequence comes from Platynereis dumerilii, assembly GCA_026936325.1. Classification (NCBI taxonomy): domain Eukaryota; kingdom Metazoa; phylum Annelida; class Polychaeta; order Phyllodocida; family Nereididae; genus Platynereis; species Platynereis dumerilii. Next base: position 183,527 of record JAPTHN010000132.1, read on the forward strand.
GTTCCACAAACGTAATTAACACCAGAGGTCGACAGGAGTCAGTTGATTACCATTAGGCTAATACATGACATCTCCCTTTAACAAAGCTAAGTTAACGGAACAAGACATTAGTTAACTTACTGAAAATTTTACTTCACAATTTACTACTTTACTTCTCCCTTTAACAAAGCTTAGGTCTATAATTATAAATTTCTATACATAAAAGTTCTAGGAAACTTCAACAAAGTTATTGTAATTGGTGAACAGGAAAATTTACCTCTATGCGAAATTATGACAGTATAAGAGTCACATTAGGCAATGTTAATATGAAATAAAACACATTTGAAATTCACACAAGTTATACAAGGAAAATTAAACATTTGAACATTTTGAAAGCGAGTATTGATAACAGTCTTTAAAATTGTCTTTGATTGAAATGGAAATAAAATGTCAGTGATTGAAATCGAAATAAAATGTTGAATTGTCACTTGAGAGATTAAATGCTGATTGTTAGAAATTTGACACTTGAGGGATTATATACTGATCGTTAGAATGTTGAGGATTTGGTGACATGAAGTGGAATCGAAGGGGGAAAAGTGCACATAAGCAGGAATGGGACAGCTCAGAGGCTCTTCACTTCGATGTCACCAAGTAGTCCTTGAACTTGTCAGGAAACTTCTTCGAGCGAGGTGGACGGGGGTACGACGGCTGCAGGAGGGGGCATGTGCACTGTGGGTTATTTGGCAGCTTAGTCGGGAAATAGCGGGATAAACATGATTGTTCCGAGTAGCCTGCGGCTTCAAATCAGGCCTAGCAGTTTTCACGGGAAGCACAGCTTTTAAGCGACGATCCGCTAACAATTGGACACTTGCAGCACTCCCATCATTAATTGGTGAACCAAAACCATGAACAAGTTTAAGAAGCTCTAGGCCCGAACATGCCTTCCTGCCTAATATAGGAGGCCCATCTGCGGTGGTTACAAAGAAATCATACAAAGCTGATTTGCCATTCGTTGCCTTGCACATTAATTTGACTTTGCCAATGTGTGTAATCAAGTGCTTTCCATAGCCTCTTAGTTGTGTGTTTGACTTCCTCACTGGTATCCGTTTGTAGCCAGTCAACGTTCTGAAGACATTCAGAGGAATGCAGTTTGTGTCAGCTCCGGAGTCAAGCTTCATCTGTAGTGAGTCACTCTCTAATTTTATCTGAGCATACCAAGCACTGCGGTCATCATTTTCAAGTGAATCTATGAAAAAAGTGTTATCGTCATGCTCATACGCCATATAGTCACACAGTTCATACTCATGCTCTTCGGCCTGCTCATCAATGGAATGGACTTGCTGTGAAGCTCCACGACCGCGACCGTAACGACTGCTCGTCTGGCTGCGAGGTTGGAGAACTGGAGCTGGGGCGGTGCACAGATTTGCAAAATGATTTTTTCGGCGACATCTGCCACATGTTCTGCCAAAAGCGGGACAATCCCCTGCTTGGTGCTGTGTGCCACATCTTGAACACATCTCTGTAGCATCATAATTGTAACTATGGGGCTACGATCCCGACCATCTGGAACGTGGAGGTTCGCGCCAACTCTGGGAACGAGGTCTGCTCTGAATGGCGTCGACATGCTTCTCTGGTTTGATCATCTCTAACTCTCTCCTGGAGCATTCGAGTGTGCGCATACGCTGTATAACTGTAGGTAGGGTGGCATTGCCGTCATCACCCATGACCTTAACCTTGGTATTTGTGTCAGTAATCGAAAAGAACAACTTGTCTCGGATCATATTGTCACAATTTTCAAACTGGCAATTGGCTGCCATTGTGCGCAAGTCATTTAAGAAGGCGTCTAACCCTTGACCTTCGGGGCGAGTGTACTCCCAAAATTGCCCTCTGAGCGCCAACACAGGATTTCTTGCATTGCAATAATCAGTAAATTTGTCACACACAGTCTTGTACTTGGTACTGTCCTCATTTTCACCAAATTTAAAATTGTGATGAACATCAAAACCTGATTCGCCGAGTGACGAAATTAGCATTGCAATTTTCGTCTGGTCATTTTCTTCCATGTGCTTTGCTGCCACGAGGTACAATTCAAATCTTTTCAGCCACTTCTTCCATGCTGCACTTACGTTGGGACCATCAAAGTTGAATTCCGCAGTGGTCTGAATACTAAGGTCTCCATTTTCACTGAAATCTGGTCGTTTCTAGTGGTTTCTCATCTGTTTTGTGAGTATTTTTGCAGCCTTCTGACACCATGTAACAGACACGGAGAATGGCTTGGGCGGCAGTAGTTTTATTAGGCTTCAACACAGAAGAGTTCCACAAACGTAATTAACACCAGAGGTCGACAGGAGTCAGTTGATTACCATTAGGCTAATACATGACACATTGTGTATTAGACATCTTACAAACATTGGAATAACATTATAAAGAGTACATTATTTCAACATTATAGTAACATCAGAATAACATCGTAAATTCAAAATATTTGACATTGTACATACATTAGAATAACATTACATAACACATTATTTAAACATTATACTTACATCAGAACAACATCAAAATACAACATATTTGACATTTTAAATACATTAGAATAAAATTTAAAAAATACATTTTTTAACATAATACTAGCATTAGAAGGACATTATGATACAACATACATTAGATTAGCATTATTGAACACATTTCTTATCATTATACTAACATCAGAATGACATCATGTAAGGGGCCGACCAGACGATAGTTGGGGGGCGCTATGGACTTTACCCCCGAGACGAACTTTTTTTTTTTTCCTTCACGGTGCGTCGACAAACAATTTTTTCGCATGCACACTCACGACAAAGTTTTTTATCGGAGTTTTAACATTACGGTACTCTAGCTACAGGTGGAAACAAACTTTTTTTTTATTTCCATGTGCTGAACAAACTTTTTTTTTCAGTGTCAAGTGGGAAACAATCTTTTTTTTTCACCAAATATCCATAGCCCCCCCCCAAAGATCATCTGGTCGGCCCCTAAACATTGAAACACCATTGAAAAAGGAAACTTATTTGACATCCTACATATATTGGAATAACATTATGTAGAACACACTTTTCTGCATTATAATGACATGAGATGGGCAATACACTAACATTATAAATGCAACATAGCTATTTGATATTGACATACATGTACATTAAATTTACATTACAAAACACTTTTTATTCATGATACTTACTGAAATCGATCCAGCATTGTTTTGACCCTAAAATAGCCAAAATAAGTAATCCATCTAGACCTACTGGTGCATTATTTTCTAATCTACCCTTTTCTATGGATAATGGCAAAAGAATTATACAGGCTTACCATTGAACAAAAGAAATTCTATGTCTTCCGCTGTATCATGACAATATTTGTAATTCATCACTGTAATGGTTGACTGTTACAAAATACAGGTCTTTCTGATAGTGGCTTTGGGAGTTTTAATCCGACTCACATCACCCGTTGCTTCCATAAAGTTCTGTGTTTCAACAGGAATACACACCAGGTGATATCTGCTGCCTCGAGACCAGTTATACAAGTGTATCGATCATAATTAAAGACTTAACTTTATTGGATCCTGTAGAAAAGGATAATACATATACCCTCACTCACTATCTGCAAATAAAATAAACCATGTCATTAGAATTCATTTTAAAAGTAGTTTTGTTTTTTACAGAGGATACCACAACCTTTTTGATTTCATATAAATTGTAATGAGAACTATCAGTAATGGTTTGTTAAGCTTGTTCAATATTTCTGCACTGGAATCAATTATAAACCAAATGTGAAATTGTGCAACTGCTCAAAACAGTATCAATAAATTGCTTGTGGTTTTAAGACCTCACTTTTGAAAGACCTAATGTTTTGGTTCTAACATGCATTTTTGTCAGTTAGATCCCTCCGAGATAGCATGTTAGAGCCCTCAAAATCAGTGTCTTCAAATACATGGAAACAGTTCTTTATTAGGTTGATAGCTGAAATTTGTCAGGCCAGTTGGCTTAAAATGTTGCACTGGCAAACAGAGTTTTCTTGAAATTGAGCATTTTTACCCTACTCAAATTGACTTAAAGATTATCAAGTAGGCCTACATATTTGCTATGCAAATAGATTGATAGAAAGATGGTGAGATAGATAGGCTAGACATTTTAGATAAACTAGATAGACAGACAGGATCTAGATTCATTGACAAAAAATAGAAAGGATAAACAAAGGATAGGTAGATAGTGGGATAGATAGCTAGAATGATACTACATAATTACCTGTTTCTAAAACTTCCCTCTTTGAGTGTATGCAGGTTCTGATGTACCTACTCATCTGTCATCATTTTCATCAATCTGAAAAAAAAAATCTGATATATATATATATATATATTATATATACTTATAACATAAGAAAAATATTTTTACCATGAAAATCACCAAAATAAAGATTTCTTAACTGTAAGAAGGATTTTAACTCACCTTTGTAACCTGTTCACTTATGGATTTCTGTAGTTCAACTGATTTGTTGACTGAATTTTGCACAGAAGTCATGTGCAGTGAGCCATGTAGGCAATTATCAATAGTGTCTAATTGATGCCAGACCCCAAATAGAGGTGCTAATTACCCTCTATTATTGCTAATTAGATGATATTATATGATTCCCCAGAGTCAAGGTTGTAAAAGTCAAACTATATGCTGGTATTAGTTTATGTATATGTATTTGAGTGATTCCTAAATGAATAGTGTAAAATATTGATAGAACTGTAAAGGTGGCTTTGGTATGCACACAATATTCACATTTAATCACACTGAATATTGCATATTTCAAAGCCACTAAAATTGTATCCAGTTTAATTGACTGTAAAATTTGTTTTTCATAGATTTAGAAAATACTAAATGCAATATGGCCTATTTACTATATCTGCATATCTATCTGTCTATCTATCTATCTGTCCATCTATCTATCTATCTATCTATCTATCTATCTATCTATCTATCTATCTATCTATCTATCTATCTATCTATCTATCTATCTATCTATCTATCAAATGTGGAAGCAATGTTTCCTGAATCCATTGTAATAAGGTTGATTGTACATTAGAACATTGATCTATAAACTTTACTCCGACATCATGACAATGTTATTCTGATGTTTGTGAAGGTACATTTCCATGAATTTTCTTGTCAATGTTAAAATAACATTTGAACACCATTTCTATTTTAATGTTATAGAAGGCCAATTTAAACATTGAAATGATGTCTATATAACATTACAAAAATGACATTATTCTAATGTGGAAGCAATGTTTTCTGCATCCATTGTAATAACGTTGATTGTACATTAGAACAACATTGATTTATAACATTTACTCCGACGTCATGACAATGTTATTCTGATGTTTGTCAAGGAACATTTCCATGAATTTTCTTGTCAATGTGAAATCTCTAATGTTAAAATAACATTTGAACGCCATTTCTATTTAATGTTTTTTAAGGCCCATTTCAACATTGAAATGATGTCTATATAACATTACAGTATGACATTATTCTAACGTGGATGCAATGTTTTCTGCATCCATTGTAATAATGTTGATTGTACATTAGAACAACATTGATTTATAACATTTACTCTGACATCATGACAATGGTATTGTGATGTTTGTCAAGGTACATTTCCATGAATTTTCTTGTCAATGTTAAATATCTAATGTTAAAATAACATTTGAACGCCATTTCTATTTTAATGTTATATAAGGCCCATTTTAACATTGAAATGATGTCTATATAACATTACAAAAATGACATTATTCTTATCTGGAAGCGATGTTTTCTGCATTCATTGTAAGAAGGTTGATTGTACATTAGAACAACATTGATTTATAACATTTACTCCAACATTATGACGATGTCATTCTGATGTTAATCACAGGACATTTCCATGAAGTTTCTTGTCAATGTTAAATATTTAATGTTAAAATAACATTAGAACAACATTTCTATTTTAATGTTATATATGGCGCATTTTAACATCAAGATGATGTCATTATAACATTACAAAATGACATTATTCTAACGTGGAAGCGATGTTTTCTGCATTCATTGTTAAAAGGTTGATTGTACATTAGATCAACATTGATTTATAACATTTACTCCAACATTATGACAATGTTATTCTGATGTTAATCACAGGACATTTCTATGAAGTTTCTTGTCAATGTTAAATATTTAATGTTGTCTATTTTAATGTTATATATGGCCCATTTTAACATCAAGATGACGTCATTATAACATTACAAAAATGACATCATTCTAATGTGGAAGCGATGTTTTCTGCATCCATTGTAAAAAGGATGATTGTACATTAGAACAACATTGATTTATAACATTTACTCCAACATTATGATGATGTTATTTTGATGTTAGTCACAAGACATTTCCATGAAGTTTTTTGTCAATGTTAAATCTTTAATGTTAAAATAACATTAGAACAACATTTCTATTCTAATGTTATATTAAGCCCATTTTAACATTGAGATGATGTCTTTATAACATTACAGAAGGACATTATTCTAATGTGGAAGCAATGTTTGCTAAATCCATCCATACAATATTGATTATACACATAAATAACATTTAGGTGTAACATTTATTCTGAACATCGTAATAACTTCGTTTCAATGCATTTCAGATGATGTTACCATGATGCATTGTCCTAATGTTCAATCACAAATATTAATATAACATTACTTGTATGTTAACAATAACATTATTCTAATGTAGTGTTCTTAATGTTTTTTGTAAATGTTTTTTCTATGATATGCTTACATTACACAATAACATTTGCATTTATATGTTGAGATGCCATCACTTAGATGTTATTGATGCATCAAACTTAAACATTTCCAGAACGTTAAATCAATGTTCCCAGTAAGGTAGCAATTTTGGATTGAAACAATGTTGTTAAAACATCGCATGTCAAATGTTACTGACTAATGTTATATTAACATTATTATGATGTTGATGAAACATTACAGATGTAACATTAAAACTCTCTAATGTTCACGATGTCTTGATAACATTATGAACATCGTAATAACATTATGTGTTTGTTGGGAAGGTCTTTACTGTGGTGATATTCTCTGGAGTGTCAACTGTTCTGAACATTTTCAGCTCTCTCAGGCAAAGACTTTCATACAATAGGAGCGAATGATACGCAGAATGTTTAATCAGTTTAAGGCTTAGGAATGCAAAGAATTTATGTTTCAACTGTAGGAAATTCTTTAAAGCTTTCTAAATAATGTTGACACCAATTAGATCAAATATCAATTGCTGGAACGTGTTCTTAATTCCTCTAATTTATTATCATACACTTTAGATTATATTCAGAATCACTGCATCTTTAGATATTTTATCTTGAGAACCCACAGCACAAGGTGGTATAATGTTAATGTATGAAGCCTTGAAGCAGTCTGTTTTCTTAGGTAATGACCACTGTAGGATATGATGGCAGTTATCCAAGTTAAACAAATTCAGAAAGTTCACTTGTGAGTAAACAAATTTGATCCAGAGAACAATGTATAAGATTTCACCTTTAGCATGACCGGAAAGAGATTAGAGGAAGATTAGGATAAAGATCACATAGCTCAGGTGTACAAAGAATAACATATCTGATCCTGTGGGATATTTTGTGGAATGTTGGAAGTGTCTGTGCTGGGCAAGTAAAGGATCACTCAGATTCACTCACATGGGGTGAATGTGTAACATATTAAGGACTCCCGATCCCACTCTTCCATCTCATTAATCAACTCTCATGAGAAGTGGGTTTAGAGGGCTGCACTAGTGCACTTACCTTATCTACAATGTATCAACCAGGAGTCAAGCACTGGCATGTTTTGATTATATGACAAGTAACAGTATCCTTCCTGCAGGTCATCATGTTATTATATTCTACTTTATTCTAGGCAGAAGCCATTTTTACAACTGAAGGTTGCTGCGGTTGCTGCTGCTACCTGTTTTTTTTTTTTTGTAGAGTGATCATTGCAGCTAAACGTGAATACGTGCATTAACTTGAAATGGCAATGTAGAAAGTTCTGAAATGAAATTGGCAAGTTTTGGTCTATTAAAGTAGACGTATCCATTGATACATGAGCTCATATAATTGATGGTGTTCATGTGAACTCTCAAGGCTTATAAGTCTATATGTATGACTAATAATGTAGTCTGGTTTATCTAGTGACTTTATGGCAAATTATCGTTGAGGATTCTATTTGCTTTAGGGAAATCTCTTGATGAATACGATGAGGGACAGTTAGGTTGTGGGGCAAACAATCAAAAATGTGGTGGAAGATGACTTGACAGAAGCAATTAGTCTTCCAAAGCTGCTGTGTTGAAAAGCATAATTAACTGATTGCAGGAGTCAATGTTGTAAATGCTTTTTCTCTTAATCTTCATACAAAAAAGGCAAATAGACCTTGAAATGTATTTCTGGTTGCAATAACTACAGCTGAAAAATGAGGGCTAAATGGTCAATGTAAAACATGAAATGTGATGAAGGAGGGCATACATTTGGGTACTGTCAGTGACATCCTGTAATGACATACAATGTATATATTCAGCAAGATTCATCGATGTTGACTATCATATTGCTACCTTCATTGAACACATGTAAATACTGAAGTTTCCCAACTGACAAAATAAAGCAACAGGTGTGATAACGAATTTGCTTGCAGATTGCCTTTCTGATACGTCATGTAAGAAAAATAATGTTAGCTTGCACAATTCTTTTGAGCCAACACAGATTGTTGTTTATTTGTTATAATAACAGGGGGCAGATTATCATAAGTTAAAACAACAATCTGTGTTAGGTCAAATGAATTGTTAAATCATCTCCCTCAATCATCAATCATTTAAGCTGACTCAAAATTTCAAATTTTACAGTGCAGGGAGGTGACATTTAACATAAAGTCGGTCAACAGGGCGGAGTTCTTTAAGTGAATGTTCATCCCAAACCTTTCCTTTTCAATAGCATTACAGTCTGATACAAATAACATGAAATAATCATTAATAGGGCATCAAAAAACTACATACCAGTAAATTTCATAATTGAATAAGATAACCTCATATCCAGACAGTAAAATGATCTGTTAAAATTCCACCTGCCTCACATTCAAGCCGACTTAATTATTATTTACAAAGGAAGTCTGTCATTATGATAAAGGAAGTTGTCTCAATTTCCCAAATCTGTCATGTACCTAAGATAAGAGCAAAGGATTGATATAGGATATGTCAAGAAGCTAAAATCGCTAATAAGATCAGTCATTTCCTTCATTATAGAAACATGATATCATAATGTATGCCATTCACATATTATTCATTATCCAGATAACCCAACAACCAGACGTTAATCGCAAAATTGATATTGTAATTTGTTTTTCAAAGAAGTAACAGTTCCGTTTGAAAGAATATATCATTTTACTTTACAAGAATTTCTAGGATAGATACGACAGACTGAGATAATTTGTCGTAAACAACTGCTCCTCAAATCAAAGCAACAATTGAAAGTTCGATGTCTGTTTAATTTCGGTATTTTAAATTATATTGCCTATTTATCTTATATTAGATACGAATTAATGCAATTTTTCACTACTCTTGAATAGACCTTTTTTCAGAATATTCTGTCATTACAATGAAGAAACGAAGAAAACTCCACATTACGTGGTGTCCAGAGATATTGTCTAGATATGCCCGACTGCTTTGCTTCAGCCATATAAATTGAAGCAGAAATTCCTTGTTCTAAATCGTTTGAATGTTAAATTTGACTACGGGAATTTAAAGGAAACCAAGGGACTTATGCCGGATTTAATTGTTGAATTACTAATAAAGCACATTCTAGGTCTGTAAATGACAGACATGCTTACTGCACCGTCTGGATCCTACAATCATATTTAAATGAAATTGTAACTTTTCTTTTCAGGCAACATTTATTCTTTGCACGGTTAGAAATTTCTTTTTACTGTATATCTTTGGTTTACAGACCATGCACAGTAAAAGTCCTTATAGATTTTTGTCCCTTGTTTAATTTTGGTTCCTCTGGGGCAGGATCTCAGGCCAGACTGGAAAACTGTGTCACTTTACCAAGACAACAAATTCATTGAGCCAAAACCCCTTGGCAGTTCAGACCAGTGACAAGAATCTTTAATTGCCTGAAAGAATCAGACTGAAGTACCTTTGCAGATAGATTTTTAGTTGGGTTTAACTAGATGTTAACTGTTTTTAACATGGAAACAAACATTTATCATAATCAGCTGACATTCCAGACTGCCTGTACATTTGCAAAACATTCAGGTTTTTTTTTAAAAGTCTGGCCTCATCCTTGCCCATTATCTTCAAAGCAGAGACAAACTTTTCAGGGAGTCCTGGCCAGATGAGCTTGTGGTGCTCCAATAGTGTCTAGCGCAGGATTTTTGTTGTTATAAAAACCTCGCAGGAATACATGATAGAAGCAAGAATTCCAAGGTCAGTGCATATCACTTCATAAGTGACAAAAAGATCCTACACAGGCCACCAAGCATTTCTAGCAATGGACACTAGTGTTGGAGGTCTCGAGGCCGGCCTCATCCTTGAGGCCGGCCTCGCCCTCGAGGCCGGCCTCGGGGCCATATTTTGATGGCCTCAGCCTTGGCTCAGTCTCGGATGCCAAATCCTTGGCCTTGCCTCGGTCTCGGGTGTTTCTGTTTAAGTGATGGAGGCCTCGGAACTGGCCTCGTCCTCGAGGCCATATTTTGATGGCCTCGGCCTTGCCTCGGTCTCGAAGGCTCATGCCTCGGTCTCGGTCTTGGCCTCGGATGTCCCGGCCTCCACTACATCACTGATGGACACCAAATGTTTTGCTTCTTACTCCTTCCTCCATTTTAACTCTGTGCTTTGACCTTGTGTCTATAGTCCTGACCTAATCTCTTAAGTTTCCCTTTGCTGGCTAGGAAGTCATTTTGATTCAACCATCCACATGATGCCTCCGTAGTAGTCTCTTGGTAGTTTTATAATGAATCAAGAGAAGTAGCCTCATGCATGTTATTATGGGCTAGACAGCTTTACATTGTTGGTGGTCAGCAGTGTGTGGCAAGAGAGTAATATGGGAGAGTATGTAACTTTTTATAGCTGTTTTAGTAAGCATGAGTTTCTTTTCAACTTCACTATTCAGAGGGTAGATATTTTCATGCAAAACTAAAAGACCAGTCAAGATTACTTTCCTGTTTAGTTTGTGATTTCCGAATGACCAAGGGATGGGTTATAGGAGAAGGGTCAGAGGCGGAGGCCTGGGGAGCCTATGTTAGCCTCTTAAGGCTACACATGATGTGCACAAATAAGAAAATGCAGCCAAGAGCACCAGTGTACATGTAGTTCAACTTTTTAGGACTTGGACAATCTCATTTCAGCTTTATGTGACTCTTTTAATACAAAAGCTCAACTTCTAAAAACAGAAGACTTTTTATGAAGGAATGTTGACTCAACCCTTACATGTTTAGACCTATTTGACAGAAAATGAATTATTTTGGCACTATTGGCATTTAGCCTTATACTTATATGAAAGACTTCTGATACTCACATCACACATGCATATCTACAAAGGGAAGGATTTAAAACTGGGCATTTTTATGCCTCAGACAAATAAAAGATAAGATAAGATATACTTTACTGACTGCTTGGGCATTGGATGTGAGCCAGGAGTAAGTGAGCATCTCCATGGCCATTGTTATGTAAATACATGGTTGTTAGAATGCAAGAAGAATGTCAAAAATATGCTACTGATTCTCCATGACCAGATCTGCAGTTTCACCTGTTGCCAATATGAGGGCAGTAGTGCAAGAAGAGATCTCACTGCTTGGTCTTTGTTGGTATTGGCTGTCTGCTACTCTCTTCCTGTTTCTCAATGTACCAGCATGCACTGCCATCTTGTGGCAGTGAAGAGAAATGGTCATACATTTACAAGGATTTTAGCAGATGATATGATTCTCTACTGATCTTTGAATTTTAGAAGTTGGTAACTTAGCAGAGTGATGGAAATTATGACAAACTGAGACCAACAGTTAAAATAGAGCATTATATTCGGCTCATGTCAACACCTTTTCAACGGAGGTCATTGACATAATTTCATCGAGGAAGAAATGTGTGTGTATTGACTGTTTGATACACAGTTCACTATATGATTTCATGCAAAAAATTTTCAAAGAGGAGTGAAAGCTTTGTGCCATTTTCCAAGTTGCAGTTTTCATCTGCCGCCACCACCTCAATCGCCACCTCTGGCCACCCCTGGATTTTTTGCAGGGTTGCTGAGCCCAAACGATTCCATAAATTTAAATAAAGTTATAGTCAAATTAAAGGGAACTGTCAGGGCTCCAATATGAGACGACAACCACTTGGATAGGCATTTTGGTCTTCGAGAAACGGACAGTTGAATGACAAATTGCTTTGCTGGGTGTCACAAAACTACCCTTTTAAGGTGCCCTCCTCATGACATGCGACCTTAGATAAGTAATTTACACACTTTCTTCCCCTGACGTCAAAATAGGTCAAATTGTACAGGGAAGTGAAATGAACGGTCAACAGAAACAATCTCGGGAAGTGTTGTAACATCAAAAATTTACTGTAAGCCAATTTTTGTAATGGTGACGGTTGCAAAGGTCAGTGACCAATGAGAGAATATCTCAGAAAGCAAAGTATATATACGCGTAATGGATTCACTCTGGGAATCTGAGTGAGTGTGAAACTGCAATAAATATTCTGTGTTGCGGTATCACAAGGTGGCAGCACAATTCATATCACATCAAGTTGCTGCTTCGTCCAACCGCCTGGCCCGGACAACTTCAACTATGTGACATCCCTTGTGTCCAGCCGTCTTGCAAGTTGGCAAAAGTCACACTCAATATGTGCAACTGTTCTTTGCGACTTAGTAAAAGTTGGTTTGCAGTGACATTTTCTTATTTTATTGATGTGCGAGTCCGTGAAAATATAATGGCAGTATACTCGGTGCAAAACTGTGCTGCTTTTAATAAATTAACCATTTTACATATATGAGATCAAAAGCGCAGTGAAACGGTCTTTACTGTGGTGATACCGTCTGGACAATGGAGTGTCAGGTCAACTTTCTTGAGAATTTTCAGCGTTCTGGGGCAAATAAATACTCTGATACTTGCATGACATTAGCACTGAAAGATGCTTCTTTATCACAGTGTGTACACTTTAATGAATACATGTTATTCAACTTCGTTTAGTGTGTATCAACTCAAATTAATGCTTAAGACCTTTCCCAATCAGGTTGACAGCAGCTAACTCAATACATGATTGCAGGGACTTGAGTTTCACTCCTGTGACCAAGTATCACAAACTGTAAATAATTATCTTCTCAAGAAGGCCCTACTGCATTTATAAATGTTTTACCTTGGCAACGCACAACAACAGATGTTGGATGGGTAATTACCCATAAAATTACAAGAGCAAAAAGATAACAAATTGTCTGGTGCATTACAAAGTGTTGAGATCCCAGAACCTGACCTGGCAAAGGGCAGAGGAAGTAAACCAAAACAAACCAGAGTAAGGTGCAAGGAGGTGTGAGACTTAGGACTCTCACGTGATGTTAAGGCCTTTAAGGATATCCAACCTCCCATCTCCTCCAACACAAGACCCTGGAATGGAAATATAAGAACTAGGTAATGTTACAGATGATTTCATATTTGTAGACACAAGGACAGAATGTGAATTTTTTGTAGGACATGTTATCCTCTGGAGAAAAGTGATGTCATCATATTTTTATGTCACTTTTACCTATAGAATATATGTCCTGGAAAAAAATTCACATTCTGTCTTCGCCTCTACAAATATGAAATCATCTGTTAGGTATGAAGCCTTCAACCAAGCAGTCTGTTTTCTTAGGTTGTTACCACCAGGTTAAAATGGCAGTTACCCAAGTTAAACAGATTCACAGAAGGTTAGTTGTGAGTAAACAAATCTGATCCAGAGGATAATAGATAAGATTTCACCATTTTCAAGACAGGGAACAGATTAGACAAAGATCAGGAAAATGACCACAGAGATCACATTTCAGGGGATAGCCTAGCTCTTTAGCGTCTCGGGGGATGCCTTTTGAAGTTTGGAAGTCAATCAGGAGTCAAGCACTGACATTCAAATTCAAATTCAGTTTTCTGGAACAAATATACAAAGATAATTATATTGGTTGGTTCACACCAGGTGGTGTATTTGCCACTTGTCGAGGTTACATATATACAAGTGACAGGCAACAGCTTCCTGCCTTCCTGCTGGCGGTGATCTTATCATATTTCACTTTAGTTTCAGGAAAAAATGTCAATTTGCACAACTGTAGGTGGTTGTTACTTCATGTTTACGGTGAAATCTGCGAAGTGTGCCACCACAGCAACATGAAAAGGTGCAAATTTTGTGATGTGGCAATGTAAAATGTTCTGAAAATAAATTGGCGAGTCTATCGATTTAGACATAATATTATCTAATAAAACATTGTATCATTTATCATGATGGTGTTATTGTAAATTCTCAAGGCTGATGCCTGAAAGTATATAGAGTAGGTCGGGAATGCGGCCCCCCTTAACTTCTAGTTGCGATTTGACCTACTTTTTATGGGCGATTATTTGAATGCTTGTGCTGTCAGGAAGCAATCACTTTACTATATTAATAACTAGTGAAACAAATGTCTACCAATTTTTGTAGGGACCATCTCAGATCTGTGTTAAAAGCTCCAAATGAAGAAATACTTTACATGGGAAGTCCCTAACAAAGTGCTTTGTCATCAATTTATGTGTACTACAGTGGTGTAGCTACATGAGTTTCTGGAGGGGGCCAATAGGAAGTTGGACTTGCAGAGATACTTTCCTTATGGTAGGAGTACCTTCCTGATTGACCTCCCACATTAGGAGGGTGTTAATACCACAGAGGAGGTGTCTGTGAGTACAATTTTCAGATCAAGTATATATTGCCCCCTCTTGATAATGATATGGAAGTAGCTACTCCCCATAGCATCAAGGTCATGGTTGAGTGAGCAGCTGCTTGGTGTTCATGGTTGAGTGATTGGGGACCATATCCAAAGCACACCTGGAGCATATCCCATAGAAGCTCATAGAGATTTCCTTCAGAAAATTGGTTAAATATAAGTACTGCATATGTATACTTAAAGATTTGGGATGATATAATTGATGTGACCAAACAACACTGTATGCAAATATCATATATTCAACTCCTCACAACTCCTGTGATTTTCATAAGCACATGAAAGGTGTAATAATCCAAATATGCAACCCAGCATTAGTTAGTTGTTATAGAAATAGAAATTTCATGTTCATGCACGACAAAGAATATAAAAGGGCTTCTCATTGCCTGGTTTGCTGTCTGTGTTTGTAACACTTGTAATTAGGCATGCCTAATAACGAGGTAGCTAAATGTGAAATCACAGTAGGTACATTGGAGGTATATGTAATTGCACATGCATAACAAATCAACAGAATATTATAAAAATAAAATATGTGTTTGAAGAAATCTCATATTTCATACAACGGTTCCTACAATTCTTTTTTTTTTAAGAATTTCTTGTTTTAAAGGAGTTACGGCCATTTTCGTAAAAAATTTAAAATGGCCTTCTTACCGCACCCATCGAGCAAGGAGCCCCCCTATTATAATCCTATGGCAATTATTTTTGCAAGCGCATTCAGCCTAAAAGTTATTTCTTAGGGTTCTTCTATCATTTTTAAGACATTCTACTAACTTTTTCGGAATTTCAGAATCTTTCTGTTCATTCTTTTATTTTTTAATATTTTTTGCCCTGTTTCAATTTCGGGCCAATTTTTTTCTATTTTAGTTAGCTATTCTATCAAGATTTAAGGTAAAGTACACATTATTAAATGGTTCCTGAAGCAGCTTCAATCCCCCAGTGAAGGGGGCCTCATGCCTCATATCATGTGGGGCCTCTCGCCCCAGACCCACATATTTTTATTTGACCTCTATATTTTGAACTAAAATGCAAAAAACATGATCCAAATCATATTTATGTGATGGTGATAAAGTGAAGCAATGCAGATATCCATTATACTTTAAAAAATTTCCAAAGTTATTTCTGAAAACCCCTTTCAAAGAATAAGTCAAAATTGAAAAAAACATGTACATTTTTTTGGTTCCTTTATTTTCTACTATGGTTTGGTGCTGTTTGCCCTGAAAATTTGAGACGTCACCTAAAACGCCTGTAGCTTCAATCCTATCGATAGATAAATGCACCAAAAATTTAAGTTTGGATATAACCCTGGGTGGGCCTCTCACCTAACCCGGGCTTCTTGCCTCGACCTACTCTATGTCTAATAACATAACCAGATTTCTTCCTCTTGCTTTAAGGTAAATTATCATTAAGGTTTCTATCTGCTTTAGGGAAAAGCGCTTGATTAATAGGATGAGGGACAGTTGGACTAAAGGGCAAACAATCAAAAGTGTGACTGTAGATGACTTGACAGATGCAATTAGTCTTACAAAGCCGCTTTGTGCAGAGGTGTATATAATTATTGCCGGAATCAATCCCATGTTTTATGGCTTAATATCCATACAAAAATGTCAAGCTGACCTTCAATGTATTTCTGATGGCAGTAACTTCATCTGAAAAACAAAGGCTGCATCCTCCATGTAAAACACAAAATGTGATGCAGGAGCCTGATGAGAGTCTGAGAACCTTGACGGATAGAGTGGCTGCACATTCAAACAACATTGTTAAATGTTACATAGCAGTGACTTTTATAATTTCGTCAGTCTGCATCCCCAAATCCCGACAGTAAAATGATCGGTTAAAATTCCACCAACATCACATTATAGCCTGTTTACTCATTAATTAGTTAAAAAGGAAGTCTGTCATTATGATAGACAGATAAAGGAAGCTGGTCTCAATTTCACAAATCTGTTATGTTCCTTAGATAAGAGCTAAGGATTGATATTGGATATAACAAGAAGCTTAACTTGTTGATGAGATCAGTCATTTCCTTCGTTGTAAAACACGATACCATAATGTATCTACATATTATTCATGATCCAAGCATCCAGTTATCTCCGAACTGCTGTATGCAAAAATATGTCCTCGTGTCCAACACAGGTCTTGGTTGTCAGAAGCATATGGTTTTGATTGGTCTTTGAAACAGTCTGTAGATTCAGTGACAAAATGCATATCGGTGATGATTAAGCAAAGTGATACGGGACAGAAATTTTTATTACGGTGCCTTCTGGAGGTTAGAGATACAAGTTGCCTACCGCTGCAGAGAAAGCCAGACTTGACAGCCATGTTAATATTATAAGTTACAAATTGACATGTTTAAATCTGACAGCATTTATTTGTCCACCCGCAATACCGGGTATCCTTGATGATCAACTAATTTTCCCAGGAAGAATCAATGCGTCACATGAGTAAAAAAGCAAAAAATCCCCAAGACCCCTGCATTGTTATATTTGTGGATCTGCAGAAAAAGAATAAATTTAGACTGCAACTTTTGGTGTTGACAGGGAAAGCCCATCAACTGTAATTTAGTAGATTGCACAATGATGGCCATGCAAACATCCCTTGGTAATAACAATCCAATCTCCTTGTGATTGCCACAGATGAATGTGTCTGATGTTGCAGCGTTCGATGACAACATTGTACAAGGTTGATTAATGGCAGAAATCAATTCATCTTTAAAATAAACATCATCACCAAGCATTTTCAAAGAGGAGTGAAAGCTTTATGACGTTGGCCAAGTTTCTCTATCAAAATCAGAACTCATTGCCAGATTATTCCAAATTCCTTTCACTGAAATTGCACTCATGAATAGGACTCTGTGTTGGCAGGGCTTTTAGCTATATGTCTTATATATATATCGTGCAATTAAAGTGAGTTCTGACATTCTCTCTTGCCTATTTGCTGCCTCCAAGAGGACATTACTGCAAGACTAGAGCATCACCAAAATTATTACGAAATCTACGGGAAATAAAGGAGGTGGGATGAGATACAACACACAACATCCCCTCCCATTATGGGTTGATGCTGAAGGATGAATAATGATAAGCTGCCAAATTAGGAAAAAGGTTGATATTCACATTTGCTAGACCCAATTTCCCCATGCAGAAACCTATTCTCAGATCTCTCCAATCTATATTTTGATATCAATCGGCAAGTCATATGTTATGCGTGTCATGATGAAGATATTAAGGCAGAAAAACACATTGCAAGAGGATTATGATTTAATTTTGAAAATGAACGAATAATTTATACATGACATTTTTCAGCCCTCTTTTTGGTAAAGGTAGGCAAAATTCATACACAATTTTACACCTAGAAAAGTAAAGACTTCATATTTTAACTCTAGGATATTCTTAAAATATTTCTCATTAATTTTGACAGCAGATAAGTAAATTCTCAATTGCTTGGCTTTTTTTATAGTTTGATTCAGCTGTCTATCTCATGATGTATATCATCTTCATAAGGATTGCATATTTTGTGATATTTTACCTTGGAAACACACAGCACCAGTTGGCAGATGAATAATGTTAAGATATGAAGCCTTCAAACAGCCTGCTGTTTTGGACCTGTAATGACCACTGTAGGGTATATTGGCAATTTCCCAAGTGAACAGATTCAGAGAAGGTGAGTTTTGAGTCAAGAGATCTGATCCAGAGATAGATTCCATCTCTATCAAGACATGGAAGTGATTAGACAAAGATCAGGAGGATAGCAAGAGAGATCTAATTTCACAGAATACCATACCTAATCCTCAGGGATACTTTGTGAATGTTGCAAGTCAACCGGAAGTCAATCAGGAGTCAAGCACTGACTTTAAATTCAAATTCAGTTTATTGGACAAATATACAAAGTTATGTAGTTTGGCTTGCACATGTGTATTTGCCACTTGTTGAGGTTACATATATAACAATTTCAGCTTACTTCATGCCTGCTGGCAGTCGTCTTATCAAATTTCACCTTATTTTTTTAAGAAAGGTGCCATTTGTATACAGTTACTGTTGTTTGTCAATAACTTATCACTTCCTTCTTTGTTGCGCTGTTTTTGTGCGACCAGAGCAACATGATAACCTACAAATTTCTTCATATGGCAAGGCAAAATGGTCTGAAAGAAAAACAACCAGGAAGTCTATCATTTTAGATGTGCATTGATACATGTACAATTCATTATGATGGTGTTCAAAGGCTGAAATATGAAGTTTGCCTAATAACATAATCTGATTTCTTGCTGTGGCTTTATGGTAAATTACCGTTTAGGATTCTGATTCTATCTGCTTTACATGTAGGTGAAAACTCTTGATAAATATGATGAAGGACATTTAAGCTGAAGGCCAAAGTGTGGTAGATGATTTGACAGATGCAATTAGTCTTCCCAAACTACTGTGTGGAGAAGAACATGTAACTTTGATAACTTAGCTTTGACTGCCAATGCATTGAGTCAAAACCCCCAAAGAGTTTAGACTTGTGACAAGAATTGTTAATTTCCCTAAAGAATCCTAATTCTAACTCCTTCCTTCATTTTCATCCTGTGTTTTGACCTTGTGTCTATAGTCCAGACCCAATCTCTTAAGTTTCCTCTTGCTGGCTTGGGAGTATTTTTATCCAACCATCCACATGATGCTTCAGTATAAGTCTCTTGGTAGTTTGCTAATCGCACAAGAGAAGTAGCCTCATGCATGACATTATGAGCTAGATAGCTTTACATTGTTGGTGGTCAGCAAGTCATGGAAAGATTTAAACATCATAGTAGAATGGCCCTGTATAGCTCTTTGAAAACAGCAAAATAACATCTAAACCATGGAATCTCTATGATCTAAACACACATTTTAATTGATAAAATGTCAAGTAAAATATTGCATGTATGGATATGTTTGACGAAATAATAATTTCTTTTTCGCAGATTAACCGTGATACTTGTGCGGAAAAGTTCTGAAGCTTATATCAAAGATCACTAACTACAGCCCATGATTAAAATTGTGAGAAACCAAGGCAGCCAATTAAAACAAGAGCATATTGTTCACCTTATGTCAACACTTTTTCTACTGAGGTAATTGAAACATTGTAATCAAGTGAGTTATATAAATGTAATGACTTTTGGTTTGATTGGTCTTTGAAACAGTCAAAAAATGCATATCGGTGATGATTAAGCAAAGTGATACGGGACAGAAATTTTTATTACGGTGCCTTCTGGAGGTTAGAGATACAAGTTGCCTACCGCTGCAGAGAAAGCCAGACTTGACAGCCATGTTAATATTATAAGTTACAAATTGACATGTTTAAATCTGACAGCATTTATTTGTCCACCCGCAATATCCTTGATGATCAACTAATTTTCCCAGGAAGAATCAATGCGTCACATGAGTAAAAAAAGCAAAAAATCCCCAAGACCCCTGCATTGTTATATTTGTGGATCTGCAGAAAAAGAATAAATTTAAAGCCCATCAACTGCAATTTAGTAGATTGCACAATGATGGCCATGCAAACATCCCTTGGTAATAACAATCCAATCTCCTTGTGACTGCCACAGATGAATGTGTCTGATGTTGCAGTGTTCGATGACAACATTGTACAAGGTTAATTAATGGCAGAAATCAATTCATCTTTAAAATAAACATCATCACCAAGCATTTTCAAAGAGGAGTGAAAGCTTTATGACGTTGGCCAAGTTTCTCTATCAAAATCAGAACTCATTGCCAGATTATTCCAAATTTTTGTCACTGAAATTGCACTCATGAATAGGACTGTGTGTTGGCAGGGCTTTTAGCTATATATCTTATATATATATATATATATCTTGCAATTAAAATTAGTTCTGACATTCTCTCTTGCCTATTTGTGCCTCCAAGAGGACATTACTGCAAGACTAGAGCATCACAAAAATTATCCGAAATCTATGGGCAGTAAAGGAGGTGGGATGAGATACAACACACAACATCCCCTCCCATTATGGGTTGATGCTGAGGGATGAATAAGGATAAGCTGCCAGATTAGGAAAAAAGGTAACTTGAAGACAATGTTCAGCCCTTTTTGGCAAAGATAGGCAAAATGTATGCACAATTTTGTGCAGAGACATGTAAAGACTTCATATTTTTACTCTGGGGAAATTCTTAGAAGTTTTCTCAATAATTTTGACTGCAGATAAGTCAATTCTCTATTGCTTGGCTTTTTATCAGTTTGATTTAGCTCACTGAGCATCTCACAACTCAGATTATCTTCATAAGTATTGCATAATTTCTAATATTTTACCTTGGCAACACACAGCACCAGTTGGCAGATGAATAATGTTAAGACATGAAGCCTTCAAGCAGTCTGTTTTCTCAGGTAATGACCTCTGTAAGATATATTGGCAATTTCCCAAGTCAAACAGATTCAGAGAAGGTGAGTTTTGAGTCAAGAGATCTGATCCAGAGATAGATTCCATCACTATATAGACATGGAAGAGATTAGACATTGTATAATAGACAAAGATAAGGAAGATGATCACAGAGATCCGATTTAAAAGAATACCATACCTAATCCCTAGGGATACTTTGTGGATGTTGCAAGTCAAATGTAAGTAATAAGGAGTCAATCACTGACATTGAAATTAAAATTCAGTTTATTAGAACAAATATACAAAGATGACTTTGTATATTGTTTGGCTCGCACAAGTTTGTGCATTTGCCACTAAGCCTTGTTGAGGTTACACAAATAACCAGTTCAGCTTCCTTCTTTCCTGATGGCAGTCATCTTTTCATGTTTCACCTTATTTTTTTAAGAAGGTGCCATTTGTATACAGTTACTGTTGGTTGTCATTAACTTATCACTTCCTCTTTTGTTGTGCTGTTTGTGAGCAACCACACCAATATGATAACCTACACATTTCTTCAAATGGCAAGGTAAAATGGTCTGAAAGAAAAAAACCTGCAAGTCTATCATTTTAGACATAATGCAATGATACATGTACACCGCGTTCCCAATTATTATGCAACCACTATTTTTATTGATATCTCATTTAACACTATAAAGATATCCTTTACACAAAATGAGGTGTATGCCATGGAGCCAATATCCCGAAAATTTTTGACAATTCCGTTTGCTCAATTAGGAGTTACGCCATATAATAAAGTTTTGTGGTGTTCCCAATTATTATGCAATTTCATGAAAGTGCACCAGCTACCACCCAAAATTAATCAAACTGGTTTCAAAATTCCATGAACACTTACTCCTGGACGCTAAACGAAAAATAGAGCTATCATTTGAAATATTGATATTTTTACATATAAGCAAACAATATTATTCCCTTGTATTGAAATAACATAGAAATTGCAATCTTTTTGCAATAAAAGCTCTGTGTCAGCAACATCAATTATGGAATCACTATCAACCTCATATTCTGCGATCCCAAGGTTTAGAACTATCCCCAAAACCAAAGAAAATCAAATTTCTCCAATGCACTTTAATGATATCTTGCACTGAATTCGGGTCATTCCCATTTACAATACTATTTCAATGGGACAAAATTATGTTGTCATAATAATAGGGAACGCAGTGTATAATTCATCATGATGGTGTTCTAAAGGCGGAAAGCTGAAGGTTTGTCTAATAACATAATATGATTTCTTGCTGTGGCTTTATGGTGCATTACAATTTAGGATTCTGATTCTATCTGCTTTAGGTGAAAGCTCTTGATAAAGATAATGAGGGACATTTAGGCTGAAGGCCAAACAAAGTGTGGTAGATGACTTGACAGATGCAATTAGTCTTCCCAAACTACTATGTGGAGAAGAACATGTAACTTACAAGTAGCTTTGACAGCCTTATTCTAATGCCTGGTTCTCACGACGGCGATTTGAGAGCGGCGCGTCAAGAGAAGTCATTTCTTGGAAAGTTGTGGCGTAGAACGTTGGATGAGGCACGTTATGTAATCAATTGGTGTCATGTGCGGCGCTTAAAGTTTGTAGCCTCGGTGAGTCTTGAGGTGTCCGCGGCGCTGCATAAGCTTTCTTCGCCGCGTTCCGCCTCTCTTGCCTCACCGCAGTTCCAACCAGACTCGTCGCACTTTGTTTTGGAATTCGGCGAGGCTGCTTTTACTTCGCCCAATGTTCTTTCCTGTTACGCCGCTGATGGTTGTGAGGCAGCTACGTCTGAAATTGGCGACCTGCGACGCATCAAGAAACCTTCGGCGTACACCCGAGGTAAAATGCGCCGCTGAAAAGGACAGCCTCGCCGACGACTGTAACGATGCAACGCCGCATTTAGGTACTTGTTACTGCGTACCTGGATGGTTCATCGTCGCACATGCATTCATACAGCGCCGAGGACATTACAGGCACGTCGATGCTGACCTTCTTCGTCATCCTTGCCTTAAGCATCAACGAAGGTCTCTTAAGCATCGACGAAGGTCTCTTGTTGCAGCGCTGCGGCAAAGTGTGTTTCGCTGATGTAGAAGTCACTTTTGGTCATTATAAAAAGGGACACAGAGGACCTCCTTGCTTCATTTGCTGATTGCCCTTCAATGAGAACACAATACAGTCTGCCTACTGAACATATGCATGAAGAATGAAGAAGAAATTATTGTTGTGGCTGGTGCTGCTGCTGCTGCTTTGGGAGCTGTCTATTTGAGACACAGGAGGAGGAGGGCCAGGAGACAGAAAAGGTGGTGGATTCGCAACTGGTTGCTGCAGAGGGAACAACATGGTCACTACCATCAACTGCTGCCTGAACTGCAAGTCAATGACGTGTCTGGCTACTACAACTACACTAGAATGCCCCCTGACATCTTTGCTGAACTCCTGGAAGCTGTTTGACCGCTCATCACTAAGCAAGACACCAACATGAGGAAGGCTTTGGAACCTGGTCTGAAGTTGGCTATCACCCTGCGGTACATGGCAACAGGAAACAGCTACAAGTCCCTAGCTTATGCTTTCCGTGTGGCACCCAACACCATCTGCAACTTCATCCCTGAGGTCTGCCTTGCCATCGTTCATGCCTTCGAAAGACAGCTGGCACTACCCACACAGCCTGAAAGATGGAAGGAGATAGCCAAGGCCTTTGAGACGAAATGGAACTTGCCCAACTGCATTGGAGCTCTGGATGGCAAGCACGTCGCAATCCGATGTCCCAAGGCTGCAGGCTCCTTGTTCTACAACTACAAGGGATTTCATTCCATTGTCCTGATGGCCCTCGTTGATGCCGACTACAAGTTCATCTATGTGCAGGCTGGCTGTCAAGGTTCAGATGCTTCCTGACCACCATGCCCCAACGACCTACAAGAGTGACATACATCACAATGGCTGCTTGTGTTCTACACAACATTCTGCGAGACAGAGTAGGCGTCCACCATGTCCGTGACAATGAAGTTATGGACAGAGAAGATCCACAGACACATGACGTCACTGAAGGAGTTTGGAGGGGAGACCGTCAATTGCATGACCTAGGAGAACCACTTCGACACGGAAATGCCTCCAGAGATGCCAAGGCTGCTCGAGACTACCTACGTGACTGGGTCAACAGTCCGGCAGGAAGTGTCCCTTGGCAGTTGGAGAAAATCTGAAGAAGATGCAGACTATAAACCCCAGGCCCTTTTAAGGGCCACCAAATCCTCCCAATTGAGCTGGCCATGTACACATCCTATGTTGACAAAACAAGCCCAAAAATCAATCAATCAATCCATCTATCTATCAATCCATCCATCCATCCATCTATCTATCTATCTATCTATCTATCTATCTATCTATCTATCTATCTATCTATCTATCTATCTATCCAAGTCCAATCCCTGCAAAGTGACGACAACTGCTTTTCCTTTTTTGCAGTGTATATATGTAACGAGCATTGTGTTCCATCTATCAAGCTATCTATCTGCCTATCTATCTATCTATCTAACTATCTATCTATCTATCTATCCAAGTCCAATCCCTGCAAAGTGACGACAACTGCTTTTCTTTTCTGCAGTGTATATATGTAACGAGCATTGTGTTCCATCTATCAAGCTATTTATCTATCTATCTCTCTATCTATCTATCTATCGAGCTATCTAGCTATCTATCTATCTATCTATCTATCTAGCTATCTATCTGCCTATCCCTTTTCTAACCATAAAAACCACTTGTCCTAGACAAGTTAAATTACAAAGTGATGCACTTGTACTAGTGCAACCAACACAAGTTTTAAAACCAAAGCACTTGTACTAGTGCATTACATTTTAATTAAGAAATTCATGCACTTGTACTAGTGCAATAAAAATATGTTTATACCAAAGAATGCAGCACTTGTACTAGTGCAGCACTTGGTATGTTTTTGGGCAAAGAAAGGGGGAACTAGCACCTTGCTTTTATGAAGGTGATTACTTTTAATGAAGGCCAGGACCGGACTTTTTTTTTTGGGGATTGTCAACGTTTTTTTTGCTCTTTTTTGGCTCTTTTCGGTCAACACAAGATTTTTTTTTTGTCAACATAGGATTTGTACATTTGCCCGCACTTTTTGGGAGGATTTGGTGGCCCTTAAAAGGGCCGAAGTTTTTTTTTTCTAGTCTTTGCTGCACATCTTCTACTTGTGTGGAGAAAGGACACTCTCACTCCAAGTGTGTGAAGGGGAAGGCTGGTGCTGCTGCTGGGCGATCGGTTGACCATAGCTGGGTCCAGGGTAGCCGTACTTCTCGGGGCTCTCCTGAGCATCCACCATCAGTGTCAGGGATCCTGGGCTGGGCTGCATCATGGTGTAGCTGGGAGTCTGCCTGGATCCTCCTTCCCTGGGCTGCTGGTGGTGGAAGTGATGGCTGCTGGAAGCGTGGTGGTGCTGCTGGTGGTGCTGCTGGTGGTGCTGCTGGTGGTGCTGCTGGTGGTGCTGCTGGTGGTGCTGCTGGTGGTGCTGCTGGTGGTGCTGCTGGTGGTGCTGCTGGTGGTGCTGCTGGTGGTGCTGCTGGTGGTGCTGCTGGTGGTGCTGCTGGTGCTGAGATGGCACATACGTCGCAGGAGGAGGAGGAGGAGGAGGTGGCATCTGCAGGCGCTGAGGAGGATGAGGAGGCTGGAAGGTTTCCTCCTGAGGTCTTGACTGGCGGCTGGCCTCATCCATCTCCCTCTCCTTGTCCCAGTAAAAGGCGGCCTCTGCAATGGCCCTCACCATTCGCTTTCTGATTTCAGGGCTGGCGCGAAATCCGACGTGGTAGAGGTCTTGACACTTGATCCTCCAGTACTCCTCATCGTCTTTCAACTCCTGGTAGTCGGGGCACAGCCTGCAGCCAGAGCCTTTGAGGATCTTCTTAGAGGAGGACATAGCGTGCATGCTGCCTGCGATGACATTCATGGCGGAGTTCATGCTTTCATCTGTTGTGGCCTTTCTCTTGGTTCAATTGGACACGGCTCCAGGCTTTGGCGCTCCAGGAAAGACTTGGGACTGCTGGCTGTCAGGTCTGTCCTGTGATGGCTGTTCAAGTGGCAGGTCCTGCAGGTCATAAGAAGCTGGCAGGGAATCTTCAGGGTTGTAGCTGTCCCCGGAGTCTGAGGCTGGTCTGTTGCCAGACAGCTGGGATATGGCGGACAGCTCCTTGCCTGGCTTGTGGACGATGGAGTCCTTCAGGAACCGACAGTTGGCTAGGATGTACTGGTCCCTGTCTGTGAGCGTCTCCTTCCTGCCGGATCCTGAAGCTTCAGGCCTGACGAGTCTGGAGTAGTGGGTGCGGACTGTCTTCCTCCAGTTGAAGATGTCCTGGCAGGTGAACTTGGGTCCCAGCTCCTTGGCTTTTTCGGTGTCCAGAAGTAGCTTCTTTGTTGCCCTTGTATCCTCTGGAGCCCTTCATGTACAGCACAGGATGCTCTTTGTACCAGTTGATGAGGTCGTCTTCTTGCTCCGCTGTGATGCCCATGTAGTCTTTGATGTTTTTCTTGGGGGCCTTCCCTTTGCCCTTCTTGCCCTTGGACTTGGCTTCAGCAGCTGCAGGGGCCTCATCACCAGAGGAATGGTAGTCTTCCTCCTCGAAGGTGTCGTCCATCATGACATCTTCAAGAGCAACAACAGGCTGGCTCTCATGTGGCTTTGCAGTC
The DNA here is from genome assembly GCA_026936325.1 of Platynereis dumerilii. Classification (NCBI taxonomy): domain Eukaryota; kingdom Metazoa; phylum Annelida; class Polychaeta; order Phyllodocida; family Nereididae; genus Platynereis; species Platynereis dumerilii. The sequence continues at coordinate 210,580 of JAPTHN010000132.1, forward strand.
TTCTTCGGAGTCTTCTTTGGAGTCTTCTTCAGAGTCTTCTTTGGAGTAGACTTGGCAGTAGGCTCTGGAAGACCCTTGGGAGCAGACTTGTCAGCAGACTTGGTAGCAGGCTTGTCAGCAGGCTTGGGAGCAGGCTTGTCAGCAGACTTGGGAGCAGGCTTGTCAGCAGGCTTGTCAGCAGGCTTGTCAGCTTTAGATGACTTGGGAGCAGGCTTGGGAGCAGACTTGGCAGCAGACTTGGCAGCAGGCTTGGGAGCAGGCTTGTCAACAGGCTTGTCTCCTTCATCAGCTTCAAATAATTCACATGAGGAATCTTCGTCAGTGCTGTCTTCTTGCTGGCCCTCGAAGATGGTCTCGCTGACAACAGTGGCTTTGCTGCTTGAAGTAGTCTTCGTCTGGCTGACATCTTTGGCTGTAGTGGAGGTGTAGAGCCCAGGTAGAGAGATGTCTGCCATGGCTGTCGTGAAGAAGGCTTCTACTGCAGCATCTGAAGGTCATGGAGAGGAGTTGCAGCTGGAGTTGTCACTGGAGTTGCAGCAGGAGTGCTTCCAGGAGTGTGCAGTGTAGACCTCGTGCTGAGCTTGGTTGGTGCCCTGGTGACGACGGTCCCCTTTTTCCTCTTTGGTCCCATGTTGGCAAAAAGTAGCAGCAAAAGTACTAACAATTGTAGCAACAAAAGTAGCAGCAAATGTAGCAGTTGAGTGTCGTGGATTCTAGTTGTGTTCTGGTCGAAGGTCTGAGTGGGTATGGTGCTCTAAACTGGCCCCCTCTATATATATGCAGGGTGCGGACCGCCTCTTTTCCCTTCCTTCGCCCCCCCTTCTTCGCTGTTGCTGCCCCAGCCGCAGCGCAGAAAGAGGGTGACACGCAGACAAAGGGTTGATGCTAAAAATAGAACAACGCATGCACTCAGGCGCCACTCTGTCTGCTGCGTTGGGGTCCATAAGACGCGGCGCGCACCCTCACACGTGCGTCGCACATGTGACTTCCCTCGACACGTGTCTGAAACATGTGACATGAGGCAAGAGCTTTCTGCTACACTGCTGTTTCTGCGTCGAAGCTCTTCTTTGTGCGCTGCAACTTTAAAAACCTGCGGCGCGCAATGATTTATTTCTACGCTTGTTCTTGCTTCACCACTTCTTCCCTCGCAAAGATTCAGCCGGTTGAATCTTTTTTTCCTGCATCGTCAAATTTCTAGGAATTGCGTAGAAAGACCTCTTAAAATGGCGCATGCTGTTCATGTCGCGCCGTAAAGCCAAAATTGACGGCGTACATGCTCAAATCTTTGCCCTTTCCTGGAAAAGTAAGAAACGCCGCAACAGGAACCCTCTGTTACGTCTCCGTGTGATCTAGGCATAACTCCTTCCTTCATTTTCATCCTGTGTTTTGACCTTGTGTCTATAGTCCAGACCCAATCTCTTAAGTTTCCTCTTGCTGGCTTGGGAGTATTTTTATCCAACCATCCACATGATGCTTCAGTATAAGTCTCTTGGTAGTTTGCTAATCACATGAGAGAAGTAGCCTCATGCATGTTATTATGAGCTAGATACAGGGGCGGACTGGCGGCATTTTGGGCCCGTGGCAAAATATGTCAATGGGCCCCTACGCCCCTACAATTGGTGATATTTAAAATGGAAAATCAAAATATTACAGGCATGTTAGCCAAATTGTTAACTTTAGAGTGGGGGGCCTCCACATGAGAGGGTGCTGTCATTTTTAGTTAGTGTGGTTGTAACACACAGTCATGAACCTGATAGCAACATTTGGCTTTTTTCTTGAATTTTTCATTTTTTGGCATCTTGCATGGGCCCCCCTGAGTGTATGGGCCCGTGGCAGCTGCCACTCTGCCACATAGGCCAGTCCGCCCCTGGCTAGATAGCTTTACATTGTTGGTGGTCAGCAAGTCATGGAAAGATTTAAACATCATAGTAGAATGCGAGAGTATGTTGCTTATTAGAGCAGTTTTTATAAGCAGAAGTTTCTTTTCAACTTTGCTATTCAGAGGGCAGATAGATTTATGTAAAGATAATGGGCCAGCTGGAATTACGTTTATGTTTAGCTTATGATTCCTGAATCACCCATGCCTAGACAAGAAGGAAGGCAGTCAGGGATGGGAGGCATACATTATCTCTTAAGCCAGCATATAATGTAAATGGACTGAAAAATGCAGCTAGAGCATCAATATAGTTGGGTAAACTTTTAAGAAAATTTACATTCTGATTTATGGCCCTGCATAGCTCTTTGAATGCAGCCTCTTAACATCTAAATGTAAACCATGGAATCTCAATGATCTAAACACAGATTTTAATTGATAAAATGCTGAATAAAATATTACATGTTTGAATTTGTTTGATGGAAATAATTTCTTTTTGGCACATTAACCTTGATACCTGAAGCTAACATCAAAAATCAGTAACTACAGAGAATCAGCCATGAGATTAAAATTGTGACAAACGAAGGTAAACAATTAAAACCAGAGTATATTGTTCACCTTCTGTCAAGAATTTTTCTATGGAGGTAACTGAGACAAGTGAGTGCGGCAAATGTAATGACTGTTTGATGTAGCTCACTCAAATTTCACTCGTGATACACATGCAATTGTGCATGCATGTTAGCCACATGCACATCTACATCATTTTTTTATCATGACATTGTGGATAATGTCTGAATTTGGGCAAGTGCACTGAAATGTGTAAATGGGTCTTAGTTGAGGAAATGTGAAATGCCTCCTTGTGTCCAACACAGGTCTTGGTTGTCACAAGCATACGGTTTTGATTGGTCATTGAAAAATTTTTTAGATTCAGCAAATAAGCGGCATATGGGTGCTGCCTACGCAAAGGGATATTTTACAGAAATTGGTATAACAGTGTCTGCTGGAGATTAAGAGATACAGGTACAGCTTTACAACGTCATTTACCTTATACAGACAAAGCCTTGGGGTTGCTTGGGGTTGTGTCAACACCATAATTTAAACAATTCAAACTTTTAGTGAGATTATAAGAGAGACTTATCATCATTGCGGGCAATAATATTAAAGGATTTTTTTAGAACTCATAAATATTTTGGTGGTAATCTTGCACTTATAATTGGTGAAAACATGAGCCAAACTGCATAAAACATTCTTTATCATCTCTTTAATTAGACACGTTTATTGCAAGATATGTTGTCAATTATCATGGTTAAATCTGACTGTATTGATCCGTTCACCCACAATAGCCTAAATGATCAATAAGTTTCACAAGAAGAATTAATGGGTAAGAAAAACATTCCTAATAAATCTTACATGTGTAGTATATGGACCACTACCGTAATATGGGGTGAATAGGGACACTGGGGTGAATCGGGACAGAACAGGAAATCATTTTATTTGCTCAAGAACACCAACTTCTACTTTCCTTAGGAATTTGATTTTTGGTACATGTATAGTAAACATACATGCGAATATTGTGATAGAATTTGGTACTTCTAACTGCAGGCAGTGAGGAGCTGCAGGGCCTTAAACTTGGCGCTGCAGAAATGATATTTTTACAGCTGGTCAAAACTTTGCCAGTACCATGAAAAGTATAGATACTGGACTCATAAAACTTGTAGCAAACCTTAAAATCGGTCCATTTATATTTTAGGGGACCATAATTAAAGACTAGATTTGGGATTGTGTGTATTTGGTCCCGGGTTCAGATCTAGGTCAATGGCAAAATTTCGGGATATCACCAAAATAACCATACTAATTTTCATTAGAGCGTACTGGCGTGAGTCTTTGATAAATATTATTGAACTAGGCATTATTTACTGTAGATTTAGTCCAGAATTATTATTAGAAGATAGAATCTGTGAGAAATGTAGCTTAAATATGACTGAAGATGAAATACACTGCCTGATTATTTGCCCAAGCAATCAGTGCAACCGTAATGAACTATTTCAGATAGCAGAAAATCTGATAAATAACTTTAGATCACTTGATGACACAGATAAGTTTATAGCAATAATGAGCAGTAAAGAGGCCGAAATGCAAATTAGCCTTGGAAAGTTCCTGCAACAGGCTGATGTATAACAGAACATCTCCTACCTTCACATGAGTTATGTTACAATGTATAGATAATTTGATACACCATTTTACTTACAATATACACTTATTGTGCAAATCTCTGTAAATATTCTTGATGACATTTTGCAAGATTATAACTGCAAACTCTTTATGACACCATCGTGTACATTAGACCGAAATAATATATCATGAACATTCTGAAAAATGGACAATTGTATTAGCTTGCAAAAGAATATGATTATTAAGGGATATTATTATACATAAATGCTGAAATGTAATGAATATACTATATATGAATACACTATATAGATGTGAATGCTTTTTGATGCTTTGTCTCTAAAGTGGTTACAGGCCTATTATTTTTAGTTCACTATGATTATTGACAGATATTATGATATCAATGTTGAAAATGAATGTATGCACTGTATTATTATTTATTATTCCTAGTTGTTTGTCTGGAAAATCGCTTTTTAAACATATTTATATTTTTGATAACTAGGTATAAATTGTTATATACTATTCATTAGATGTAACATGATTGATTAGTGGAAGTAAACGGTGGCTGGAACCTTAAGTAATATAACCTACATGTCCTATTTTATGAAAGTTATCATTTTTATTGTATGTATATATATACTTATAAAATTTTTATACTATTAAATATTATCACATTTTACTAACCAATGTTTTCTCGCAATACTAACATTGACAAATGTATCATTACTGATATTCTTGTGTCAATAAAACAATATATATATATATATCAATAAATAGAAAAATTTGAAAAAAAAGAAGTTTTAAATAGTTTTGTGCCATTTATCACATATTTTTAAATCTGCGTATTATCAATGAAATTGATTTCAGATTTTCCTGAAATTTTTTTTTGGCATGTTGAACATGTTTTCTAATGTCTATCCACAAGTAACAATCATTCAAAGAAGGTAGGGAGTATTGATTGAGGAAATAATGGAGTGTCCCGATTCACCCCAAAGTATGGGGTGGATTGGGACAGTGGTCTTCTGGACCCTGAGCAGTGGGAATTTCAGCTATCATATCAAGTTCCTAGGGGCACTTGGACCTTGTGTTCAGACACAATTTGACACCAAATTTTGATTTCTAAACTGATTTTTGCCCATGCTGTGACTGAAAAACGGCCAATTCTGTCCCGATTCACCCCATATTACGGTAGACCACTATAGAGAGATAATAAATCTAGACTGCGACTTTTTGTGTTGACAAGCCCAAATTAACTGTATTTATTAGGTGACACAATGATGGCAATACAAACATCCCTGTAGTAATAAGTTATAACAACCCAATCTCCTTGTGATTGCAAAAGATTGTAGCAGGGCGTTGTATTCTACGACCTACACATGATGTAGCAGGGCATTGTATTCTACGACCTACAACCTACATAACAACCTGCAAAATACATTTATTATTATATTTTAATTGTATAACTGATTGTTTAATTGAATGTGACAACATTGTAAACTATGTCCTGGCTCTGGTGGTCCTGCGACTTATAAAAAGGCGCTTGAACTCATCAGAGCCAGACTGCAGCCAGACTGCAACTGGACAACTACTAGTCCTGTTGTACAAATAAACTGGATTATACTGCAAAACTGCCTTCTTAATATCTGTCCAAGTCCTGGTACAGATCTTATTTGGTGCCGTGACCAGGATCGGTCAGAATGGATTCATTGTCAGCCAGCCCAGCTTCAGTCAGCATGAAAAGTAAGTGAATTTAAATACATTTTTAACCTGAAAAGTGACTCTTTCTGCAAGTTATTATGATATTATCACTTACATGCTGAAAATATTGGCTGTGGCTATGGCTGGCAATAGGCAGTTTGCATTAATGTGAAGCATATTTTCATAAAAGTAGAAAAATAACACTCAGTGTGACATTTACTGACTGAAAAATACATTTGCTTTACTGTGGAATATACTCCTTTTATTAATCCTGCATTTATTCTGTTGAACTGATGTGATCTGGTGACTGCAACTCACCAGGTTGTGTTTGACTGTTTGTGATAAAATGGTGACAAACAAAACCTTTTGAAAACACTGAAATTTGTGAGAACTGATTATAGGTGCACAAAGTAATCATGTGTCCTGTGGAGATCTTCCTAGGAGTGTCTATTGCCTGAATCCGGGATGAAGACCTGGACCATGATGAAGACCTGGACCATGATGAAGACCTGGACTTAATGACCTGCCGTGGAAAATTGTGTTTGACCGGAAGACCTTGACCCGATGAACCGCCGTGGAAACTGTGTCGGCTGACCCATGAAGAGTTCCTGATCAACAAGCTGATATTATATTTTATTATTTTAAATTTTTAACTGGATAAATTCTTCATAACATTTAAAGTAGATTCTATTCAATCTTTTTTTAAACTAGTTTAACTCAATAATTCAATATATATAATATTTCTGATTTGAATTTGTTTAAAGTAAAATTTCCACAAAGTAAAATTAAGATGGATGAAGTTGAAGTTTTAAGTATGGCAATCAGTCTGTGTGAGTCAGTGTTGGCCTTGCGTGGGTTTGAAGTGACGCGACCAGCTACATTAGATCAAAATTATCTACAATTCTTGGTAAACTGTCTTGTGGCTCTAGGATTGGATGGCTCAGAAGATTGTTTACAATAACTTCACATAGACCTTAATCTATTTTTTTACACCAAAATTGATTTCTAAATTATTTTCAAATTTCTTCCAGTGATCAGGATGGCACACGCAGCACCTGCCCCTCTTGAACAGGACCTCGGGACGTTGGATCCCACCAACAACCCAGCAGATAGGGCTGCACTGGAACAAGTTCAGCGGGAGTATGGACGCCTCCTGGGCATGTTCCAAGATGCCACTACTCAACAGCAGGAACTGAGCGTCCAAAATGATGAACTCAAAGCTAGAGTTGAGCAGGTCAGATTGGGCGAGACATTGGATCGTTTAGGGGCACAGCTGACAACCCAGGCTGTTTCTGTGTCAAACAGTTTAGAATTTTCCGGTAAGTCGAAAGATTTAATACCTTTCCTTGATGACGTAGAGAAGCATGTTCTCCTGGCAACCGACAGGCAGGACGACAGAGACTTGAAGCGATGCGTGTATCAGTTCTCACGCAAAACTGTTTCTACATTTATTCAAAATGTCCTCAAGGAGGACCGAAACATTACTTGGGCAAATTTAAAGCAAAGACTGATCCAGAGATTTGGGGAGAAGCTGGATCCCCAAACCTTACTGATAAGACTGAGAGGTTATACTCAGCGACCGGGTCAAAGTATTGCTGTCTTTTCTGAGCTCATTCATAGGAAGGCTCTAGAAATCTATCATGATGAAGTTAATACTGCTATTGCTCAACGTGAACTTGTGTCCATTTTAGCAAAGGGGCTCCGGAACAAAACTATAGCAAAGAAGGTTGTTCTGGAGCACCCAGACCAGTTTGCAGATGCCGTGAACCACGCCATCAACTTGGAGGAAAAAGAGCAGCGTCTCTTTGCTCATGGGCTACATAACCGCAAGGAGGAATCAATGGAGGTTAGTGCTCTAAATGAACTCCAAAAGCCAAGAAGGCCCAAGACTTCTGGCCCGAATTTTTCTAATTACACATGTTTCAAATGTGGTAAGAAGGGCCATATTAAGGCTCACTGTAGGTCTACTCAGTCTAGACCTTCTGAGCCGACAAACTAGGCGGCAGGAGAAATGAGGTTCTTCTCCGTGCCAAAAAGGCCTCATTGCGGACCTCCAGAGTGTATAACTTGAAATGTGCAACGACCGATCCTTTCACTGTTTTAGTGAAAGTCAAGAACAAACAAAGACGAGCGTTAATAGATACAGGTGCCGATACAGTGGTTATCAGTGAAAATTTCTATAAGGAGATTTTTGGGAAAAGTGCTAGACCTAGGCTCACTGATACACAGCTTAGGGCAGCAGATGGTGGGCTGATGTCTCTCCTTGGTGAGAGTTACATTCACTTTAAAATCAGTGGTAAGGTCTATCCTCATACTTGTCTGGTAGTACGCAATTTAAATCATGGGTTGATACTTGGTAGAGATTTCATGACTAAATACAATATGGTGCTTAATTTCAAGGACCACACGTGCATGATAGGTCGTGAAAAGCTAACTCTAGCTAGAAGTAATGACCTTCATGCCAATATCCGTACCGTACATAGTGTTAGCATTCCACCTAGGACTCTGATTACTATGTATGGTAAGTATCACAAGAAAGCTCCTGTTAAAGTAGGTTCTACTATACAATGGGAGGAACAAGAAAATAGTTTCCTTCAAAAGGAACCAGGTTTGGTTGTCATGAATGGAATTGGGAAATGTCAGAACAATCACAGAGTACCTATTACCCTAGTTAACAACACTGGTCGTCATTTCTTTATCAAGAAAGGCAACATAGTGGCGAAATTAAATTGCAGTTCTGAAATTAATGAAATTACTGAGGTACAGTCAAATGATTTATCTTCCAACATCAATACAGATTTTACACCCCCACCTGAACACATCCCTGAAATTACTTCACCCGATTTAGATATAGAACAACATAAACAGATTAATGATCTACTTAAAGATAATGCTGATGTTTTCGCACGCAATGAATTTGATATTGGAAAATCTACTATTTTGAAAGCACATATTGAAACCGGAAAAGCAAAACCTATCAAAAAGAAACCTTACCGAACCCCATTTGCCTATAGAAATGAAGTTCGTAGACAAATAGAAGAAATGTTAAAAACTCACATCATTTCCCCTTGTAATAGCAAATGGTCAGCTCCCATATTATGTGTAAAGAAGAAGTCAGGAGAAGTTAGGATTTGTTGTGACTACAGAGAACTCAACAAAGTTACAGAAACTTTTTATTGGCCTCTCCCAAATATTGATGATGTGTTCAGTTCATTGGGTGGTGCCAAGTATTTTTCTTCACTTGATTTTATCAAAGGTTATCATCAAATTGAAGTTGATGAAGCCAGCAAATCCAAAACAGCTTTCGTGTGTGAAGAGGGGTTATTTCAGTACAATGTGATGCCATTTGGTTTAACATGTGCTCCTAGCATATTTCAAGAAAATATGACCCACATGTTGAATGGTTTGAACAATTGTGCAATAGCTTATCTTGATGATGTCATTGTCTTTTCTCAAACTTTTGATGAACATTTGTATCACTTGCAGCAGGTTTTTGACAGGTTGCGCATGGCAAACATGAGGTTGAAAGCTTCCAAGTGTGAATTTCTGAAACCTGAACTACACTATTTAGGACATATCATCACCAATCAGGGTGAGTTAAAAGTTGATAATAGAAAAGTTGAAATTATCAAAAATTTAGAATCACCTACTAATGTAAAAGGAATTCGATCTTTTATTGGCATGGTAAGTTACTATAGGAAATTCATTCCAAATTTCTCTGAAATTGCTGAACCATTAACTAGTTTGACACGCAAAGATGCTGAATTTACATGGACGACCAATCATCAAGAAAGCTTTGACAGACTGAAGGAGGCTGTGGCCTCACCCCCAGTACTACATTTACCAGTTAGAGATAAGCCATTTTCTCTATTTACAGATGCTAGCCAAGCTGCCATTGGTGCAGTTTTGACCCAGGAAATAGATGGACAACATCGACCAGTCTATTTCCTGAGTCACCACTTGAATAAGACCCAACAGCATTGGCCAATAATTGAAAAAGAATGTTATGCAATTATCTTTGCTTTGGAAAAATTCAGACCATACCTTGAGGGTACCAAATTCAACATATATTCGGATCACAATCCCCTCAAGTTTATTGAGAGTGCCAACAACAAGAATGCCAAGCTGCAAAGGTGGGCTATTAAAATAAGTGGATTTGGCGGCACCATACATTACATTAAGGGTAAGGACAATGTATGTGCCGATTTCTTATCAAGAATAGAGAAGCCAACAACTGAAAATTCTACAAGTGAAAGTAGTTTAAATCTCTGTGCTGTAAACACTGACAGACTCATTCCAGGTGTCAAGGACAGTGACGGTGAAAGTGCTGCTGATGAACCACCAATGCCAATCAACTCCAACCTTGACTTCCTTTCAGAACAACAAAAAGATCGCAAAGTAGTGAGTATCATGAATAGCTTGAAAGAATTAGGATCCAAGTCAAAATTTTATAAGCAGTTTGTCATAAAAAATAACCTTTTGTATCGGATAACTAAGGATGAAGAATTGCGTCTGCTAGTCCCAAAATCTTTGCATGAATCAATTATCAAAGAGATTCATGAAGGTTTTGCTGGTCGCCATATTGGCCGTGACAAAACCTTCGACCACATTAGGAAAAGATTTTACTGGAAAGGCATGACCTCTGATGTGTACCAACATGTCGGTCAGTGCATTCCATGTAGCAGACAAAATTTGAAAATAGTACCTTCACCACCGCAAGACACCCCCATTGCCAAGTTTCCTTTCCAGAGAATTGGAATTGATACCACTGGAAGGTACCCAATCACCGCTCGTGAGAACAAATTTTGTCTTACTGTCACCGACCATTATTCTGGTTGGGTAGAATTGTTTCCAATACCAAATAAAAGTGCCATCACCATTTGTAATGTATTGCTTAATCAAGTTTTTAATAGATATGGGTGGCCTAGATACATAACTACGGACAACGGTAGTGAGTTTGCAAATGAGATACTCACTCAGTTGACGAAGTTAGGTCATGTCCACCATATCAAAACCAGCGTATATCATCCTCGTGCAAATGCGCGGGCAGAAAGACCTCATAAAACCATACATGAAACTTTAGCAAAAGTTGCGTCGCGGGAGGCTTGGGATGAGTACATTCCAAGCATCCAGGCAGCTTTGAATTTCAGTGAATCTTCGTCAAGACAGAAAAGTCCATATTTTCTGTTGTTCCATCGTGATCCATTAATACCTTTAGATACTTTACTGACTTGTCAAAATGAGCATGATGATGATGATGATGATTTTCTTTCTACAGCCCTTGATCGTGCACGCATTGCCCAGAAGTTGGTTACAAGACGATTGAAACGTAACCAAGAGAGGAACAAGGTTTACATGACTAAAAGGAGTCATGCTAAGGATCGACACCTCAAAGTTGGTGATCTGGTGTATTTTAAGAATTTTAAGAAACGCGATAAATTTGATGATCGTTGGCTTCCAAACTACCGAATTGTTAGCCAAACTGGTCCTGTATCATTCGTGATTCAGAACCAGGTCAGTGGTTCAACACATCGAGTACACGCTGATGCACTTCGTGTGGCGCGTGTTGAACATTGGCCAGACGAAGACTCCTCATCACTTTCAGAATCTACGATGGATTCTGCAGTTAGAGAAACTGATTTGTCTGAAGAAGACACAAGTGATGATCAGTCAGACAACCATGACTCAGACAGCACTGAAATATATACATATCCTGAAGTTCGTGCAAGGAAGGCCAAAGAGAATGCCAAAGTGCGACTTAAGTTTTGTAGAAGTATCAAAACTCTTGAGCTTAAATAGTAGAAATGAAAGAGTCAACTTTTCAGGTTAGGATAGGTTCTTTATGACATAATTTTCAATTATTGATTTCCAATTTTTCTTTATTTCAGTCATTTTCTTTCTGCTGGTTTCTCTTCTGGGAAGTGTGTTCACTTTCCAGAACATTTTCCTGCAACAGCAAGCTGTCAGATACACTAGTGAGAGCAAGTGGATCTCTCTATTCCCACTGGAGTTGGACGTATACACCCAGCACTTGGATGGTGTACGCCTTCATCAGCGACAAATAAACAAGTACATTAACTTTTGTGAAAATGAAGCTAAAGATACTGGAAACAACGAAATTCATGCTATTCTGAAATTGTTAAAAGGACAAATGCAATTTGTTACTAATAAGTGTCACAAATTCCGTGAACGCCTGAAACTATTTAAGGAAATGTTAACACCTAGTCCTCCAAGGGTAAAAAGGTCACTTTTTCCATTCCTAGGGGATATTCTCCATGGTCTGGCAGGAGTGCCCACAGAAGACGATATGAAAAGATTTAATCGGCAATTGAATGAACTAGAACATCATGATGAGGATTTAACTCATATTGTTAAAGATAGTTTAACCATAGTAAATGTTACTAAATATCAACTAAATCATGTATCAGACACAGTTAATTCCATGCTAAATGCTATGCAAGTTTTTCAGGACACTGTCTACAATACGACTGCTGATATATATGACGACTTAGGTAAGTTAGAACTGGAATTCAGATGCTGGGGTCATAATTCTGTGCTTATAACCACTTTACTTCACAATCTTGACACAGTTAACCAACATTTAGAAACTTTGGACCTAATTTTAGCAGATATTTTGCAGGGTCATCTTACTGTAAATGTTCTGCGCCCAAATCAACTACGAAAATTATTACATGAGATTAAACATAATATAGCACCAGATTTAAAGTTACCGTTCGACATTGACAGAAATTTATTGCAATATTATCAAACCACACGTACATATTTTGTATCCACTGACCAAGGTCCAGCTATTGTTATTACTATTCCGTTGAAATCAATCATGACACAGTATCATCTTTATCAAATTACCCATGTTCCCATTCCTTACAGGAATACCAGTTTGCTATTTCATTATGACATTCCGTACCCTTATGTTGCCTTATCTAGAGACAATACCCAAATTGTTTACCTCAGTGAACGAGAATACTTTGAATGTATTCAGCCTACTCTGAACTTATGTCATTTTAAATCACCCAGTCGATTCATTGAGCAGGTTAAGGATGACTGTTCTGCTAGTTTGCTCACCAAGAAAACTGTAAGTAAGTGTAAAATTAAGCTATCGCCGAACAATCTGATGTTACCTCAATCACATTGGTTAAGTGAGGGCAAGTGGTGGATCATTTCTGAGGAAGGTCAGGTGTTCACGGTGTTGTGTGTTCAAGGTAAGCGATATACTGTGAATATTGAGCCGCCGATAGGTATTCTCCAATTACCTATGGGGTGCAAGGCGCAATCTTCCCATTTGTCGATACCGCCTTCTTATCATCATAAAGAGAATTTCACTCTGTTCCAATTAGATGAATTCATTAAATATAATGTTTCAGTTTATGATAAATTGGTAGGGGACAAGGTTGCTCATGTCGCTCTTAATCTTCCTGATTTCCTGACTAATCTTGTTGATGAAGAGACAGATATAGCTACCTTAGAAAATAGAATAGATAGACATTTGAGGACTAATTATACTGAACCAGAGAGCCATTATAAGATATGGGTTCCTGTTGTGTTGCTTTTGACTCTTGTATGTTTTGCTGCTGTATACATATATTTCAGATATTTTAAACGTCGTATTACTGATCAATTTGTACAATATCATGGCACTTCACATGATATCAGTTTACATGAAAGTACCATTGATTCTGAGACTGGGGCATGTGACATTATGAACCCACTGCCCACGAATGTCTTTGCAACTACACGATAGATATTGAAGTGCCTCTGTTGTCATGGTTGGCCATTGTATGGCTTTGTATTATTTTAACTTCTGCACTCTGATGAAGAGATTATTTACTGTATGAGTTGGACATACTCATGGCATGTTGCCTGGATTTTGGTAGAATGGCTGATGTCGCCTGAGATAATTCTATCACTACTCCATGGATAGGGCCCATGCATCTAGTTACCTATGATGGTACTCAGGTCAAACCACCTGAGATATATATATTAACCTGATATATATATATTAACCTTAAGGATTTAGGTTAGTTGTTGTAGCTTAAGTTCTGGAACTCCATGTCTGTTTGTTGCCGGCTGATTCCTGCATATTTTCAGTTATTAGTGTTGATTTATTCATATATGGACGATCCAATGTTTCCTCTTCTGACTTGTGTTATTATTTTACCATAATTGTATACACCTTGAGTCGTCTAGTCTTTAGGGGCAGGGGGCAGCGTGTGACATCTATTCATCACTGGTAGTATGGTTTCACTTCTATTACTCTGTTCTTAATAATTATGTCAAGTTTACTGTTAAGATTCACTGGTGGTATACCCACCTTAGTTTGACCTTTATCATTCGTCCATGTTTACTGTTAAGGTTTCCTTGTCTATTATACCTTTGATTATTCTTAATAATTATACCAAGTTTATTGTTAAGATTATTGGTGGTACATTTACCTATCATTGATCTTTAATCATTATTTCAAGTTGTTAACGGAGATTATTGTCTCCACGTTCAAACCAATTTATTTAATGTAGCTACAGTGCAAGCTTACACCACAATTCTATGCTTACACAATTATGTTCTATTTATGCATAATATTATGATTCTTATCACTTGACTTATAACTTGTATGTTATACCTTGTCTGTTATACCTTATATATATATTATATATACCAATGTCATATATTACTGTATTATGATTGTACCACTATACGATCTATTTTTTTTCTCTAATTTCAGCCCTGTTCTCCCTACCTTCACTTTGGACTGACTTCGTCTCTCAAGGAGGGGAGGGATGTAGCAGGGCATTGTATTCTACGACCTACACATGATGTAGCAGGGCATTGTATTCTACGACCTACAACCTACATAACAACCTGCAAAATACATTTATTATTATATTTTAATTGTATAACTGATTGTTTAATTGAATGTGACAACATTGTAAACTATGTCCTGGCTCTGGTGGTCCTGTGACTTATAAAAAGGCGCTTGAACTCATCAGAGCCAGACTGCAGCCAGACTGCAACTGGACAACTACTAGTCCTGTTGTACAAATAAACTGGATTATACTGCAAAACTGCCTTCTTAATATCTGTCCAAGTCCTGGTACAAAGATATATGCATTTGTTGTAACAGCGTTTGATGACAAGATCAGCACTGGGCTGATCTAGTAGGCAGCTCTGATGGAAAAGACAGTTGTGCTGAAAGTTCTGGGTACCTCCTTCACAATGCCGATTTATGGCATGTACGTATCTCAAGGATCACAAGGCAGGAGGAAACGGTGGATGGTAAGCAAAGTGATCTACACATCGATTCACCGCAGAACAAATTGATAGAGATGGGTGGCCAAGAAGGGAGATCATCCAAGATGGGGTCTAGATGCTGGAGGGAAGATGACTTCCGTGAAAATTTCCGATCCCTTTATTGACACAGACCGCATTATACATAAATGATACATGTCTATAATACTTGTCACAGCTAGGAACTTTAGAATATTCATGGTATTTCATGGTGTTAAATTTACAAAATAGATTGGTATATATATCAACATTTGAGTCATACACTACAAAAATGTCATGTACTACTCGAGTCGCATTTATACAGAGTGGCAGCACAATTCATGTCACATCAAGCTAATTTTTTAGAAGTAGTCCAAGCTTCTGCTTGGAAAGATAACTTCAATGATGTGACATCCCTTGTGACCAACTGTCTTGCAAGTTGGTAAGTGTGACTTATAGTCGATATTTCTCTATAACTTAGTGAAAGTTGGTGACAATTGCCTATTGTATGAAGTTGTGCGGCTGGGGACATTGGAGCATACCAGTTGACACTGGTTTCACCAACAGAATTGAGTTCAGGTTTAAGGTTAGACATAGTCTTAAGGATATTTCTTATTATACAGTGCTGCCATTACATGTAAATGAAATGGGGTACCAATAAATTTACCATCTAGCAGTTAGACCTGGTCAAAGTTTCGTAGCTCATGGTGCGTTGAGTAAGGTTGTCTATCGAATCCTGTTATGCATTAGATCAAGGGCCAAATGGCATAGTTATGTGGTCCAAACCAATCCCTACCCTGGACTAAACATGTTTCAACTATATTTCTTCCCGTTCCACTTTCAAGTATAGAACTGTCACTGATATTGGCTGGAGTGCGAGCTCGTCCAGAATATCCAGGCTTCAGGGGCTAAAAGAATTTCATTACATCACTGGATATGATATCTGAAGCCGAATCTCTAAACCAAAAACTAATGCGGCGTGTAACTACATTGCTTAGGTAGAATGCATACACAATCAATGCAGCTTCATTGCATAGGTAGAATGCACACATAATTAAATGCAAAAATATATTGCTCCTTTTAAGAGATGTATAAATCTCAATCTTGTCGACACCTGCTAACAATACCCTACTGCTGATGAGTGTCATAAATAAAAGTATGCCTTCCACAATTTCTAAACTTGGCAACATACAGCAACAGATGGCAAATAGATAAAGTTGGGAATGTAGCCTCTCAGTAACCTGCATTCTCAGTGAGTGACCATTGTATGTTGTATGGGCATTGGGCATTGGCCAACATTCCAATTTCAATAGATTAAGAAAAGGTCGGTTGTGGGGCAACAAATTTGATCCAGTGAACAACAGATAAGATGTTAACAAAATGAAGACAGGGAAGAGATTAGGAGAAGATTAGACAAAGATCACATGGATCATGTTGTGAAGGAAAACCTTTCCTCATCCCAAGGGACACACTTGAATGTTGGAAGTCAGTCAGTGTGATTGTGTCAGATTAGATAACAAGCTGTATCTTCCCTCCATCTTGTTGGTGGTCTGTTAGACTGTATTTCTGGAAACAATTTGCAGCATATTGTACACCAGTTTTCAGTTTACATGTATAGCTGATAGCTTAAAAATTTCACTAGGGTACAAGGTCTGGTGCTTGAGAAGGAATCATTTGATTATATAAAATCTGGTTTGATCAGAGCAACCAACCACCTCTATAACACAGAGGGGCTGCAAATTGCAGTGTGGTGGGTAGTTTCATGCGCTGCATAATTACCAATGCATGCAGATGATGAGGATATTCTGACGATTTCTGTATGTCTAATGACATAATCTGATATATTCCCATGGCTTCATGGTAAATCATCATTTGGGATTCAATCTACCTCAGAAAAGCTTCAAGGCTGAGCCCTTAATAAAAGTGATGACGGACAGTTAGGGTAAAGGGCAAGCAATCAAACCTGTGGCTTTGCAGATGCAATTTATTTTCACACAGCTTGATATCCCAAAGCAGCAGCTGCTCTGTCGGAAACCACATTAACCTGATTACGGGAGTAAATGTCATGCTTCTGTGCTTTACCAGCCTATTAACAAAGGCAATGCAAAAACAGACCCTATGATATATTTCAGTAACTTCATTATACAGAACAAAGGCCGTGGATTCCTTACCCAACAGAAAACATGATGAAGCAAAGCATTGCAGGTGCACTGAGCATCCCATAAAGTATAATAAGCAGTAATTTTGTGAGATTCTGTTGCTTTTATTCAAAATTATGGACCACTCTGCAAATAATTATGTTAACATTTTTCAGCTGGCAAATGCAAAATATATGATAACATATTGAATCGGAAATTGCCCCACTGCTCAGTTAACAATTGTTGGAAATTGCAAAATAAACTTCAAATTAAATCACCACATAATTTTCATTCATTTTTATTTGTTGCATCAGTATCAGCTACATTAAATATTTGTAACATAGCTATGAATTATCAAATCAGTGCCGAATTCCATGTAGGCAGATTTTGGAAGTCTGTAAAGCCATTAAAATGGGCAGAACAGCAAAGCTTTTATGCTCTTTGTGGTATACTTTATGATTTTGTGTGCCATATTCCAATGGCAAACCTGAAATAATGACCTCAGAAAAATCATGCATGTGTATCAGTGGTCTGGCAGCAGTACAATGCATCCTTTGATGTACAATACAGACATGGTGAGGCACCCCTACCAAATTAGATTTCTTATATTTCTACATCTGGAGCCAAATTGTGCTATTCGAGAGCCATGTATTTTGCAAACTAATCACCCAATACCATGTTGACCTCCCAATCAAAATTTTCTGGATCCGCCCCTGCTGCGGACTGTAAAAAGATTTTGTAATAATATCATTAAACTTCTATTATTTACCAAAACACAAAGAAAACACAAGGGAAGTCTGTCATTATGATTTCAAAAGGAAGTTTGTCTCAATTTCACAAATTTTATTAGGCTATGATAACAGCAAAGAATAGATATTTATATGACAAGGTATGTTTAAATTGTTAATAAGATTAGTCATTTGCTTTGTTGGAAATCTAATATCATAATGCATGTTATTCACATATCAGTTATAATGAAATAGCTCAATGTCTATACTTTTTAAAATCAAATGTGCTGAAAGAAAAATTGTTACTTGCTCAAAATAATAAGAGAAATTTTGCAGATTAGGTCAAGATAAAAATGTTCACTACTGAAAGAAGACTGACATGATTTTTTTCATGCTATTTTTATTTCCTAGAGACAGGCTCTCAAACCAGACTGAAAATTTGGGTAACTTTAAGTTGGACAAACAAATGCATTGAGATAAACCACTCCGCACTATAGAACAGTGACAAGAATTGTCAATTTCTTGAAACACTTGGACTGAAATAAGTTTGTAGAATAAAAATCAGACAAGTAGAGGCAACCTTTCCAGCAAGATCTAGCCAGATGGTCTAATTACACTGCAGTAGTACAATATATGTATCTAGCATGGGATCTTTGTCCTCATCAAGGACTTGCTGGTCGATTCCTATTGTAGTAATTTAGCCAAGCTCAGTTGTAAAAGAAGAATGCAGGCCAACACAGGGACTTGAGTTCAATTCCTGTGACCAAGTATCACAAACTGTAAATAATCTTCACAAGTAGGCCGTACTGCATTTGTTAATATTTTACCTTGGCAACGCACAACAACATAGGTTGGATGGATAATTACACATAAAATTACAAGAGCAAAAATATAGCAAATTGTCTGGTGCATTACAAAGCGTTTGGATCCCAGAACCTGGCCAGGCAAAGGGCAGAGGAAGTAAACCAAAACAAACCAGAGTAAGGTGTAAGGAGGTATGAGACTTAGGACTCATGTTAAGGCATTTAAGGACCTGCAACCTTCAATCTCCTCCCACACAAGACCCTGGAATGGAAATCTAAGAACTAGATAATGTTACAGATGATTTTATATTTGTAGACACAAGGACATGAATGTGATTTTTTTGTAGGACATGTTATCCCCAGGAGAAAAGTGATGTCATTTTTTTTTAATGTCACTTTTCCCTATAGAATATATGTCCTGGAATAAAAATCCACATTCTGTCCTTGCCTCTACAAATATGAAATCATCTGTTCATCTGTTAGGTATGAAGCCTTCAACTAAGCAGTCTGTTTTCTCAGGTTGTTACCACCAGGTTAAAATGGCAGTTACCCAAGTTAAACAGATTCACAGAAGGTTAGTTGTGAGTCAACAAATCTGATCCAGAGGATAATAGATAAGATTTCACCATTTTCAAGACAGGGAACAGATTAGACAAAGATCAGGAAAATGACCACAGAGATCACATTTCAGGGGATATCCCAACTCTTTGGCGTCCTCGGGGGATGCCTTTTGAAGTTTGGAAGTCAATCAGGAGTCAAGCACTGACATTCAAATTCAAATTCAGTTTTCTGGAACAAATATACAAAGATAATTATATTGGTTGGTTCACACCAGGTGGTGTATTTGCCACTTGTCGAGGTTACATATATACAAGTGACAGGCAACAGCTTCCTGCCTTCCTGCTGGCGGTGATCTTATCATATTTCACTTTAGTTTCAGGAAAAAATGTCAATTTGTAAAACTGTTGGTGGTTGTTAATTCATGTTTGCGATGCAATCTGCGAAGTGTGCAACCCCAGCAACATGAAAAGGTGCAACTTACGTGATATATTGTAATGTAAAATGTTCTGAAAATAAATTGGCGAGTCTATCGATTACATAATATTATCTAATAATACATTGTATCATTTATCGTGATGGTGTTATTGTGAATTCTCGAGGCTGATGCCTGAAAGTATTATGTCTACTAACATAACCAGATTTCTTCCTATTGCTTTAAGGTAAATTATCATTAAGGTTTCTATCTGCTTTAGGGAAAAGAACTTGATTTAGATGATGCGGGACAGTTGGACTAAAAGGCAAACAATCAAAAGTTTGACTGTAGATGACTTGACAGATGTAATTAGTCTAACAAAGCTGCTTTGTGCAGAGGTGTATATAATTATTGCCGGAATCATTACCATGTTTTATGGCTTAATATCCATACAAAAGTGTCAAACTGACCTTCAATGTATTTCTGATGGCAGTAACTTCATCTGAAAAACAAAGGCTGCATCCTCCATGTAAAACACAAAATGTGATGCAGGAGCCTGATGAGAGTCTGAGAACCTTGACGGATAGAGTGGCTGCATATTCAAACAACATTGTTAAACGTTACATAGCAGTGACTTTCATAATTTCGTCAGTCTGCATCCCCAAATCCCAACAGTAAAATGATCGGTTAAAATTCCACCAACATCACATTATAGCCTGTTTACTCATTAATTAGTTAAAAATGAAGTCTGTCATGATAGACAGATGGAGGAAGCTGGTCTCAATTTGACAAATCTCTTATGTTCCTTAGATAAGAGCTAAGGATTGATATTGGAATTTGGATATAACAAGAAGCTTAACTTACATATTATTCATGATCCAAATAACCAAACATCCAAACAGTTATCTCCAAACTGCTATTGCAATATTTGTCAAAAATAAAGCTGCAATTTCATTTGATTGAATATCATTTTACAATAAATTCAATGATAAATAAGACAGAGTCAATTGTGATAAACAACTGCACCTCAAGTCAAAACCACAATTGAAAGTTCGATGTTTTTCTAATTTATTTATATGTTATATTAGATCTTTCTCCACCCTCCTGCACAGTGCCTACATTATCTCTTTTAAAGCCAACATGTAATTTAAATGGACTACGAAAATGCAGCCCAGAGCATCAATATAGTTGGGTAAACTTTTAAGGTAATGGACATTCTTATTTCAGGCCCTGCATAGCTCTTTGATTCCAGCATCTAACCTCATAGAATCTTTATGATATAAACACAGACTGTGCTTGATAAAATGTTGAATAAAATATTACATGTTTGGATCTGTTTGACGGAAATAATAACTTCTTTTTGGCACATTAACCTTGATACTTGTGCGGAAAAGTTCTGAAGCTTACATCAAAGATCAGTAACTACAGAGAATCAGCAGAGAGATGACAATTATGACAAACCAAGGCAAACAATTAAAACCAGAGCATATTCTTCACCTTATGTCAAGACTTTTTCTATGAAGGTAATTGAGACATTTTCATAAAGTGAATGATGTAAATGTAATGACTGTTTGATGTAGCTCACTCTAATTTCACTTGTGATACATTTGCAACTGCGCATGCATCAGCTTCAGCTTCATTCTCTTATCATGTGGATAATATCAGAATTCCAGAAAGTGCAAGGAAATGTGTGAACGGCTCTTTGTTGAGCAAATGACAGTGTGCAAAAAGATCTCCTTGTGTGCAGCAAAGGTTTTGGTTGTCAGAAACATGTGGTTTGATCGGTGTTTGAAACAGTCTGTAGATTCAGTAAAAATATGCATATTGGCAATGATTAAGCAAAGTGATATTGGACAGAAATTTGTATTACAGTGCCTTCTGAAGGTTAGAGATACATGTAGCCCACCGCTTCAGAGAAAGCCAGACTTGACAGCCATTTTAATATAATAAGTTACCAGAAGCCGATTGGCGACATTTTGGGCCTGTGGCAAAATAAGTCGAAGGGCCCCCACATTCCTATTTGTGATGCTACTCGATTTATGCAAAGGTGGAGGGGCCCATTTCTACATAGGGCCCTCTCACATTGGGGCCTTATCTAAAAGTTTCATTGAATCACATGGTCACAAACTTGGTCACAAACTTGGTCACAAACTTGGTCACAAACTTGGTCACAAACTTGGTCACAAACTTGGTCACAAACTTGGTCACAAACTTGGTCACAAACTTGGTCACAAACTTGGTCACAAACTTGGTCACAAACTTGGTCACAAACTTGGTCACAAACTTGGTCACAAACCTGGTCACAAACTTGGTCACAAACTTGGTCACAAACTTGGTCACAAACTTGGTCACAAACTTGGTCACAAACTTGGTCACAAACTTGGTCACCATTTTGACTTTTTTGGTGATTTTTTTTGCCACCTTGCATGGGCACCCTCTGGCAGCTGCCACTCTGCCACATAGGCCAGTCCTCCCCTGTAAGTTACAAATTGACATGTTGAAACTGACAACATTGATTTGTCCGCCCACAATAGCCTTGATGATCAAATAATTTTCACATGAAGAATTAATGCGTCATAGGAGTAAAAAAAGCAAAAAATCCCCAAGACCCCTGCATTGTTATATTTGTGGATCTGCAGAAAAATAATAAATTTAGACTGCAACATTTGGTGTTGACAGGGAAAGCCCATCAACTGTAATTTAGTAGGGCAAGTTGACCTAACTTCAGCCTCTCACCCAACTTCAGCCCCGTACAGAAGACTCCTTTTAATTAAATTTCCATTTGACCAAGGTGTCAGTTTTTGGGTTTAAAGTTATTGTCAATGTGTTTAGAATAAATTATCAAGAAGTTATGATCATCATGAGATATGAATCAGGAATTTTACATGTTTTTTGGTGGACCGCATTTTGCTTGTTTTGCAAAGCGAATACAACGTGAAACGAAAAAAAGTTTGATAAAACGTTAAATCTGTCAGTTGGCTGTAACCAATTCACCCAAGCAGGAGCAACCAAAAAAAATTTCATCACAAGGGAAAATTAGTAATCTTCCATAAATTAAGGTTTTTCTCAATATTTTCTACTTGATCAATCAATGAATTACGTGATTTATAAGACATGTCAATCTTACCTAACTTCAGCCCCCGTGGTCCTAACTTCAGCCCCCATATGACTTTACTTCAGCCCCCAGGTTTCCCAAACTCCAGCCAATAAATCTCACTTGAGAAGTTTGTTTATTCATCCCTGAATATCTATCTATCCAAAAATCTAATTTTCAAAGAATTTTGCGATTGGCATACTGGAATAGACCAGTTGCCTGAATTGGAGTTTAAAATAAATATTTATCCTCTTTCCGAGAAAAAAGTGTCTTCTTTCCAAGTTTTTTTTTAAATACATTTTTTGGGGATCGATTTTTTTCAGACCATCATGTTTTATATACAGGTAAGTAATTAAAGCCAAATTTAAACAGTCTGTTGTTTTTATGACAGAATAGGGTCAATTGGTTGAAGTTAGGTGCAGGGCTGAAGTTAGGTACACCCTAGGCTGAAGTTAGGTACTACGCGGCTGAAGTTAGGTACATGTCTCACTTTTGTCTTTGGAGCACATTTGCACTGCCTCATAAGGCATATGGCTGTTTTTTTCAAAATATGGTCATGAAGAGGAGTGGAGGCTGGGGTTAAGTCCACAGCTACAGGTTATTCCCATGAATAGCCAGCCACTGACAAGCCATCAAAAACCAAAGTAGGCTGAAGTTAGGTCAACTTGCCCTATATTGCGCAATGATGGCCATGCAAACATCTCTATGGTAATAACAATCCAATCTCCTTGTGACTGCCACAGATGAATGTGTCTGATGTTGCAGTGTTCGATGACAACATTGTACAAGGTTAATTAATGGCAGAAATCAATTCACCTTTAAAATAAACATCGTCACCAAATTTTTTCAAAGAGGAGTGAAAGCTTTATTTTCCAAGTTTTTCTATCAGAATCAGAACTACCATATTATTCCAAACTCCTGTCAATTCACTGAAATTGCACTCATGAATAGGACTGTATGTTGGCAGGGCTTTTGCAATTAAAGTGAGTTCTGACAGTCTCTTCTTGCCCATTTGCTTCATTCAAGAGGACATTACAGCAAGACTAGAGCATCGTCAAAAGAACTCTGAAATCTATGGGAAACAAAGGACCTGGCATGAAATGCAACACATGATATTCCGTCCATTATGGGTTGATGCTGAAGGATGAATAATGATAAGCTGCCAAATTAGGAAAAAGGTTGATATTCACATTTGCTAGACCCAATTTCCCCATGCAGAAACCTATTCTCAGATCTCTCCAATCTATATTTTGATATCAATCGGCAAGTCATATGTTATGCGTGTCATGATGAAGATATTAAGGCAGAAAAACACATTGCAAGAGGATTATGATTTAATTTTGAAAATGAACAAATAATTTATACATGACAATTTTCAGCCCTCTTTTTGGCAAAGATAGACAAAATTCATACAAAATTTTATGCTTAGAAAAGTAAAGACTTCATATTTTAACTCTAGGATATTCTTAAAAGTTTTCTCAATAATTTTGACAGCAGATAAGTAAATTCTCAATTGCTTGGCTTTTTTTATAGTTTGATTCAGCTGTCTATCTCATGCTGTACATTATCTTCATAAGGATTGCATATTTTGTGAAATTCTACCTTGGCAACACACAGCACCAGTTGGCAGATGAATAATGTTAAGATATGAAGCCTTCAAGCAGTCTGTTTTCTCAGGTAATGACCACTGTAAGATATATTGGCAATTTCCCAAGTGAACAGATTCAGAGAAGGTGAGTTTTGAGTCAAGAGATCTGATCCAGAGATAGATTCCATCTCTATCAAGACATGGAAGAGATTAGACATTGTATAATAGACAAAGATAAGGAAGATGATCACAGAGATCCGATTTCAAAGAATACCATACCTAATCCTCAGGGATACTTTGTGAATGTTGCAAGTCAATCGTAAGTAGTCAATCACCGACATTAAAATTAAAATTCAGTTTATTGGAACAAATATACAAAGATGACATTGTATATTGTTTGGCTTTTACAAGTGTGTGCATTTGCCACTTGTTGAGGTTACACATATAAAAAGTTCAGCTTCCTTCATTCCTGCTGGCAGTCATCTTATCATGTTTCACCTTATTTTTTTAAGAAAGGTGCCATTTGTATACAGTTACTGTTGGTTGTCATTAACTTATCACTGCCTGTTTTGTTGTGCTGTTTGTGTGCAACCACACCAATATGATAACCTACACATTTCTTCAAATGGCAAGGTAAAATGGTCTGAAAGAAAAAAACCAGCAAGTCTATCATTTTAGACATACTGCAATGATACATGTATAATTCATCATGATGGTGTTCTAAAGGCTGAAAGCTGAAGGTTTGTCTAATAACACAGTATGATTTCTTGCTGTGGCTTTATGGTGCATTACAATTTAGGATTTTGATTCTATCTGCTTTAGGCGAAAGCTCTTGATAAAGATAATGAGGGACATTTAGGCTGAAGGCCAAACAAAGTGTGGTAGATGACTTGACAGATGCAATTAGTCTTCCCAAACTACTGTGTGGAGAAGAACATGTAACTTAGCTTTGACAGCCAATGCATTGAGTCAAAACCCCCCAAGAGTTTAGACCTGTGACGAGAATTGTTAATTTCCTGAAAGAATCATAATTCTAACTCCTTCCTTCATTTTCTTCCTGTGTTTTGACCTTGTGTCTATAGTCCAGACCTAATCTCTTAAGTTTCCTCTTGCTGGCTTTGGAAGTCATTTTATCCAACCATCCATATGATGACCAGTACTGTAACTGGGGGGTTTCGAGCGGGGGGGCACCTGGGGGGGCACACGATTCTCTGGGGGGCACCCACTATACTAATTGTATATTTTAGCCAGAGTTGGAAAGTTCATATGGGGGGCACCTGGGGGGCACAGGTCCAATATGGGGGGGGGGGCCTGTGCGCCCCGTGCCCCCCATAGGGACGCCACTGATGATGACTCAGTATAAGTCTCTTGGTAGTTTGCTAATCACACAAGAGAAGTAGCCTCATGCATGTTATTATGAGCTAGATAGCTTTATATTTGGTGGTCAGCAATGTCATGGAAAGATTTAAACATCATAGTAGTATGCGAGAGTATGTTGCTTATTACAGTAGTTTTTATAAGCCAAAGTTTCTTTTCAACTTCGCTATCCTGAGGGCAGGTAGATTTGTGTAAACATAGTGGGCCAGCTGAAATTACATTTATATTTAGCTTATGATTCCTGAATCACCCAGGCCCAGACAAGAAGGAAGGGAGTCAGGGATGGCGGGGCATACATTATCTTTTAAGCCAACATATATGTAAATGGACTACATCAATATAGTTGGGTAAACTTTTGAGAAAATGGACATTTTATTTCTGGCCCTGCATAGCTCTTTGAATGCAGCCTCTTAACATCTAAACCATACAATCTTTATGATCTAAACACAGACTCTATTTGATAAATTGTTGAATAAAACATTACATGCTTGGATCTGTTTGACGGAAATAATAGTTTCTTTTTGGCACATTAACCTTGATACTTCTGTGGAAAACTTCTGAAACTTTCATAAAAAACAGCAACCATAGAGAATCAGCAGATAGATTGAAATTGTGACAAACCAAGGCAAACAATTAAAACCAGAGCATATTGTTCACCTCATGTCAAGACCTTTTTCTATGGAGGTAATTGAGACATTTTCATCAAGAGAATGATATAAATGCAATGACTGTTTGACGTAGCTCTCTCAAATTTCACTTGTGATACATTTGCAACTGCGCATTCACGGAAGCTACACATCCATTTCATTCTCTTATCATGTGGATGATGTCTGAATTTGGGCAAGTACACTGAAATGTGTAAATGGGTCTTAGTTGAGGAAATGTGAAATGTCTCCTTGTGTCCAACACAGGTCCTGGTTGTCAGAAGCATATGGTTTAGATTGGTCATTGAAACATTTTGTAGATTCAGCAAATAAGTGGTATACGGGTGATGCCTATGCAAAGTGATATTTTACAGAAATTGGTATAACAGTGTCTGCTGGAGATTAAGAGATACAGGTACAGCTTTACAACGTCATGTACCTTATACAGACAAAGCCTTGGGGTTGCTTGGGGTTGTGTCAACACCATCATTTAAACAATTCAAACTTTTAGTGTGATTATAAGAGAGACTTATCATCATTGCGGGCAAAAATATTAAAGGATTTTTTTAGAACTCATAAATATTTTGGTGGTAATCTTGCACTTATAATTGGTGAAAACATGAGCCAAACTGCATAAAACATTATTTATCATCTCGTTAATTAGACATGTTAATTGCAAGATATGTTGTCAATTATCATGGTTAAATCTGACTGTATTGATCAGTTCACCCAAAATAGCCTAAATGATCGATTAAGTTTCACCGGAAAAATTAATGCTTTGAGTAAAAAAAGAAAAACATTCCCAATAAATCTTATATGTGTAGTATATGGACCACAAGTAGGGGTGTCACGAAATTTCGATACATCGATATATCGCGATATTTTGCTTTAAGATACACATATGGTATCGTGGACTGGGTATCGAGATACTCACTTTATTGAAAAAACCACATAAAAGAGTCTTAAATCACAGTCAAATTTGTCATATTTTGCAATCTTTGTTTCTCTCGAGGAGAGTAGTGTCTCAAAAATAAGCGCCCAACAAAAATTGATACAGCGATTGTGCTGCCTCCTTGTGGAAATGGCATTTTTGTCTGCCAAAAAACTTGTTTGTTGCTGTCTGCAGCATATCGTATCGTGTATCGTATCGTGACCCTAGTATCAAGGTACTATTGTACCGTGGGATAGGTGTATCGTTACACCCCTAACCACAAGACCACTATAATGATTTATTTGTGCTTCTGCAGAGAGATAATAAATCTAGACTGCGACTTTTTGTGTTGACAAGCCCAAATTAACTGTATTTATTAGATGACAAAATGATTGCAGTGTAAACATCCCTACAGTAATAATTTGTAACAATCCAAACTTCTTGTGATTGCGAAAGATATGTGCATCTGTTGTAACAGTGTTTGATAATAACATCCGCATTGGGCTGATCAAAGGCAGCTCTGATGGCAAAGGCAGTTGTGCCTCACTCACAATGCCGATTGATGGCGTGTATCTCATGGATCATATGGTGGGAGGAAACAGAGGCTAGTTTGCAAAGTGATCTACACATCGATTCACCGCAGAACAAATTGATAGAGATGGGTGGCCAAGAAGGGAGATCATCCAAGATGGGGTCTAGATGCTGGAGGGAAGATGACTTCCGTGAAAATTTCCGATCCCTTTATTGGCACATACCGCATTATACATAAATGATACATGTCTAATATTATACTAACACAGCCTAGGAATTTTTATATATTATTTCAGGGTGTTAAATTTACAAAATATATTGGTCTATATATCGACATTTGAGTCATACACTTCTAAAAGGTCAGGTAATCAGCGACATTCTGTAGGCTTACTCGAGTCGCATTTTATACAGAGTGGCAGCACAATTCATGTCACATCAAGCTGATTTTTAAGAACTAGTCCAAGCTCCTGCTTGGAAAGATAACTTCAATGATATGGCATCCCATGTGACCAACTGTCTTGCAAGTTGGTAAGTGTGACTTATAGTCAATATTTCTCTGAAACTTAGTGAAAGTTGGTGACAATTGCCTATTGTATGAGCCTGTGCGGCTGGGGACATTGGAGCATACCAGTTGACACTGGTTTCACCAACAGAATTGAGTTCAGGTTTAAGGTTAGACATAGTCTTAAGGATATTTCTTATTATACAGTGCTGCCATTACATGTAAATGAAATGGGGTACCAATAAATTTACCATCTAGCAGTTAGACCTGGTCAAAGTTTCGTAGCTCATGGTGCGTTGAGTAAGGTTGTCTATCGAATCCTGTTATGCATTAGATTAAAGGCCAAGTGGCAGAGTTAGATGATCCAAACCAATCCCCACCATGGACTAAACATGTTTCAACTATATTTCCTCCAGTTCCACTTTCAAGTATAGAACTGTCACTGATACTGGCGGGAGTGTGAGGTCGCCCAGAATATCCAGGCTTCACCTTCAGGGGTTAAAATAATCTCATTACCTACTGGATAGGGTATCTGAAGCCGAATCTCTGAACTAATGCAGCCTGCAACTACATGGCATAGATAGAACGCATACATCATTTAATGCAAAAATATATTGCTCCTTTTGAGAGATGTATAACTCTCAATCGTGTCGACACCTGCTAACAATACTCTACTGATGAATGAGTATCATAAATAAAAGTACAGCTTCTACAAATTCTCAATTTGGCAATATTTTTACTTCGCGACATACAGCAACAGATGGCAAATACATAAAGTTAGGAATGAAGCCTCTCAGCAACCTGCATTATTAGTGAGTGACCACTGTATGTTGTATGGGCATTGGGCAACATTCCAATTTCAATAGATTCAGAAAAGGTCGGTTGTGGGGCAACAAATTTGATCCAGTGTACAACGGATAAGATGTTAACAAAATTAAGACAGGGAAGAGATTGGGAAAAGATTAGACAAAGATCACATGGATCATATTGCGAAGGAAAACCTTCTCTCATCCCAAGGGACTATAATAAAACCCACTCAGGGTGGTAGATCAGTCCACTGAAACCCATGAGTGGTCTGGCTGGCGGAGGAACTCACGAGTGGCGAAGCCACGAGTGAGTTCCGCAGCCAGCCAGACCACGAGTGGGTTTCAGTGGACTGATCCACCACCCTGAGTGGGTTTTATTTATATCCCACATTTTCTGCTATTTTGACAACCTATTAGGTCATTTTAATGCTTGAATATGGATAATTAAAAATAATAATGACCTAATCACTTTGGTGGATGGATCTAATGTTTTGATGGTGGCCAAACCAATCAGATCAAACTGTAACATAAACAAATGACAAAGTAGGTGGAGTCTGACTGGTTGCTATAAACAAAGCCGACAAAGTCACATGACTGCTGGTGACGTCACCAATGCTGATGATGTCATAGTGGTTCAGCTGCTATTGTGACGTCATGAGCTGCTGTTGTGATGTCATGTGTCGTGATTGTGACCTCATGTGTGATCTGAAGTAGTGCCACAAATAAATAAAATATGTAAATCAAGGATAGTGGATCATATTTAAACAAGAGCAGGTATACTGCCTCCATATCCCCCATGCCCTACACATCTACCTTTACCCACCAGAATTCCCATTTTAGTTATACCAAATATTTCCACCAGGGGCACAATTGTGCATACATGTAAGGATGTGGAGACACCTGGTGGTGGAGTTTGCTTTTAAAAATAACATGGCTGCAGGCCAAAAGCTCAGCAAAAAGTATTAAGGATGTGAAAATGGTTATGATATTTATTGATTTATGGTCAGATTTGACTAGTTTAGGGGGGTCTTTGAATGTTGGGAAAGGATGAGCATTGTGCATGGTGTGGTGTTTGAGATATTTGATGGACGCCATGACATGGAGACTAAAAGTAAAATCCCCCATAGCATAGCATGGGGGATAATTAGGGATGGTGGATCACAAAATTATATCCCATGGGCTGTTCCTCATGGATTTTCCATGGGATCACTGGCAAGTGTGGGATATACACTTGAATGTTGGAAGTCAGTCAGTGTGATTGTGTCAGACAACAAGGTGTATCTTCCCTCCATCTTGTTGGTGATCTGTTAGACTGTATTTCTGAAAACAATTTGCAGCATATTGTACACCCGTTTTCAGTTTACATGTATAGCTGATAGCTTAAAAATTTCACTAGGGTACATGGTCTGGTGCTTGAGAAGGAATCATTTGATTATATAAAATCTGGTTTGATCAGAGCAACCAACCACCTCTATAACACAGAGGGGCTGCAAATTGCTATGTGGTGGGTAGTTTCATGCACTGCATAATTACCAATGCATGCAGATGATGAGGATATTCTGAAGATTTCTGTATGTCTATAGTTTATAATGACATAATCTGATATATTCCCATGGCTTTATGGTAAATCATCATTCGGGATTCAATCTGCCTCAGAAAAGCTTCAAGGCTGAGCCCTCAATAAAAGTCATGATGGACAGTTAGGGTAAAGGGTAAGCAATCAAACGTGTGGATTTGCAGATGCAATTTATTTTCACACAGCTTGATATCCCAATGCAGCAGCTGCTCTGTTGGAAACCACATTAACCTGATTACGGGAGTAAATGTCATGCTTCTGTGCTTTACCAGCCTATTAACAAAGGCAATGAAAAAACAGACCCTATGATATATTTCAGTAACTTCATTATACAGAACAAAGGCCATGGATGCCTTGCCCAACAGAAAACATGATGAAGCATAGCATTGCAGGTGCACTGAGCATCCCATAAAGTATAATAAGCAGTAATTTTGTGAGATTCTGTTGCTTTTATTCAAAATTATTGACCACTCTGAACATAATTATGTTAAGATTTTTCAGCTGACAAATGCAAAATATATGATAATATATTGAATCGGAGAATGCCCTACTGCTCGGTTAACAATTGTTGGAAATTGCAAAATAAAATTCAAATTAAATCACCACATGATTTTCAATCATTTTTATTTGTTGCATCAGTATCAGCTACATTCAATATTTGTAACAAAGCTATGAATTATCAAATCCGTGCCGAATTCCATGTAGGCAGATTTTGGAAGTCTGTAAAGCCATTAAAATGGGCAGAACAACGAAGCTTTTATGCTCTTTGTGGTATACTTTATGATTTTTTGTGCCATATTCCAATGTGGTCAATGCATCCTTTAATGTACAATAAAGACATAGTGAGGCACCCCTACCAAATTTGATTTCTTATATTTCTACATCTGGAGCTAAATTGTGCTATTCGAGATCCATGCATTTTGCAAACTGATTTATAACCCAATACCATGTACACCTCCCAATCAAAAGTTTCTGGATCTACCCTGCTGCGGACTGTAAAAAGATTTTGTAATAATATCATTAAACTTCTATTATTTACCAAAACACAAACGAAGTCTGTCATTGTGATTTTAAAAGGAAGTTTGTCTCAATTTCCCAAATTTTATTAGGCAATGATAACAGCAAAGAATAGATATTTGATATGACAAGGTATGCTTAAATTGTTAATAAGATTAGTCATTTGCTTTGTTGGAAATCTAATATCATAATGCATGTTATTCACATATCAGTTATAATGAAATAGCTCAACGTCTATACTTTTAAAATCAACTGTGCTGATAGAAAAATTGTTTCTTGCTCAAAATAATCAGATAAATTTTGCAGATTAGGGCAAGATGAAAATGTTCACTACTGAAAGAAGACTGACATTATTTTTTTCATGCTATTTTTATTTCCTAGTGACAGGCTCTCAAACCAGACTGAAAATTTTGGTAACTTTAAGTTGGACAAACAAATGCATTGAGGTAAACCACTTGACACAATAGACCAGTGACAAGAATTGTCAATTTCTTGAAACACTTGGACTGAAATAAGTTTGTAGAATAAAAATCAGACAAGTAGAGGCAACCTTTCCAGCAAGATCTAGCCAGATGGTCTAATTACGCTCCAGTAGTACAATATATGTAACTAGCATGGGATCTTTGTCCTCGTCAAGGACTTGATGGTGAATAATTTTTGTACTGATTTAGCCAAGCTCAGTTGTAAAAGAAGAATTCTATGGAGAGGAAAAGGACAAATGATTATGGTCGATTTGTATTTGTATTTATCTATTTCATTCTACCCCCAGATTTGGGGAAAATTAGTAAAAAATTACCATTTATCATATAATGTTGAAGAAAATTAGTACATAACACATACATATACAATCATGATGATAACATCAAGATGACAAAACATAAGATCAACCCAATTATAACAGAATAAAAATAAAGTTTAAATATAAACCATGGCACTAAAGATGTATACCTTGAAATAAAACTCTAAAATGACCTTGTCAACAGATTTGTAAGGATATGTTCGTCAGACTGCGGTTTGATATAATTATCGTGAAAAAGTAAATGGCATAAAGAGTCAACAACACCTGATTCCTCATTACAATCATAGGAAATTCTACACTTGAAAGTGTATAATGTCAATTACCTCTGTCTTGACTTTTGATCCATGCACAGTTATGCACTATTTGAGCACTTTTTGATGATTATAAGAGCTGCCATCCATACACATTTCATGTGAAGGCATATTATATGCAACCAAAAACTATATAACTGTTACATAAATTTTTCACCACATGTTAGCCACATGGTATTGAAACACCATCATTTAGATAGATGTGGTAATACATGTAGACACTAAAAGCTGGAATTGCACGGTCAGTGCAGATCACTTGATATTGGCAAAAAGAAGCCCACAGGGGTCACTTAACAGTGGATACATAATATCCTACTTAAAACTCCTTCCTGTATTTTAACCCTGTGTTTTAGCCTGGTGCCATTTCGCCATCACTTTGTGACTCATGATAGCCGATGAAGTGTCATTTTTTCTGCTTTCAACATGGGAAATATAGAGGTTGTTTGATTAGTCATGATCAAGAGAAGGCCATTTGACTCTTAACTGATTTTAGAGTGGAAATCAGATGCATAGTCATTTGGTTTGGCTGTCACCAACAAGCGGCATAATTTCTTCCTAAATAAAATTAACATTGGAAGAATTGGGTGTGATCATGACAGGTTCTGCCTGCCTCTTCTGAATTTATGCTTTGTTTCTCATGAATCACTAGACAGAAGTAAATACACGAGAGTGAGCTAAGTGTACAATACATTTTGATTCACAGCAGAATAAATTGATAGAGATGGGTGGCCCAGAGAGGGATTGTCCATAATGTGGCTTAGATGGCACACGAGTATAGAGCCTAGTACTGCAAAACATTTTTGGATGGCCAATGGACTTCTTTGTTGACTCTTTTTAGTACAACTCGATGTAAATCCATGAAATTTAAATGTGTAGTTCATTGAATTTTTTATTTGTGAGAAAATCTTTTCACCATGCATAGTAACCAACGATCCCACAAACTGGTACCATCCTCTTTTGTGAGTTATCGAGTTGTTACCATACATTTAAATTAGTTTCTTTACTTCCAAGTAACAACGACCAAATACTTACCAATATCAATTAAATTGTAACCAAGATCCAGCCAAACCATAAGCCAATTCCCAAGCTGATCTTACCTGTTTCTCCCCTGATGTTCTGACCTTCTTTTGCAGATGTCATAGCAACAACGACAATGAGTGACGTCACATCCTCGTCGTTGAGCGGCGCTGGAACCATGGTGACGTCATCGCCGGGGAATGTTACGGATGCGGACTTAAACTCGAATGTCAATGATGCTGCATTCAACAAAGACATCCGCATAATCGCCCTCTACGTCCTCATCACCACTGGGACCATCGGAGGACTTCTTGTGTTCGCATGGCTCTGGCACAACCGTCGACGCAAGTCACGAGTCAACGCTCTCATCCTGCATGTGGCTGTGGCTGATCTGTTTGTCATCCTTGGAGCTTGTCTTATCCAGCTCATCTGGGAGCATGACCGAAATTGGGCTTTGGGTGAGGCCGTTTGCCGAATAGTCAAGTTCATTCAGAGCTTCGCCATGTCCTCCAGCAACTACATGGTGGTCGTACTGAGTCTAGACCGTCACCAGGCCATCCGCTCGCCTCTGAGAGAGCCTTTCCCTGTAAGTAACAACCAGTGATGTTTCTCCCTTGAATCTCTGTATTATGACATGAAAATTATACTCAAAAAAGGCGAGAAAAATAGACATAAATAGATCGTTTGTATTTCTATATCAGCAAAAGTAATGAACTGGTACGGTTGCAAAATAGGACTTTTGAATTGTAAATATCTTCCTTGACTGTCAGAGATTGTTTCTCAAGACATATCACTTTTAGCCATCAGTTGGTAGACCAGAAACTTGTCAATATTCTGAAGATGGCATAATTAAGCATGTCCAAACATGTTCAGGGCTGTATCCTTGGTGCTGATTGTGTACAGAGTTTTTCCTTTTGATTTGTTTCACAGGTGTGGAAGATGACACTGACCGCCTGGCTTTGTGCTGCCTTCGTTTCTAGTCCTCAACTCATTGTGTTCCGAACTAACTTTATCAGTGACCCCAACAGCCCTTTCTACAACATGACATTGTGCGAGTCTATATGGAGGGAACGACCCCGGGTGGAACGTCAGGCCTACATTGTGTTTGTGGATGTTATGGTCTTCATTCTCCCCTTCATCATTCTCGTTTTATGCTATGTCCGCATTTTTCTCAAAATTGCTGAAAAAGCTGACGAAGGGCGCTCGAACAAAAAGCAGACCATTAAACCAGGAAAGGTAAGGCTGAGTCCAAATGCACCCTTTGTGTTCTTTTGCAACATATATTTTCCTAAAAAGAAATTAGGAACATATTTTCGAATGTTCAACTAGTTTACTTTACCAAGAATTAATTTTTGTCACCTGTAAAAAAAAGGTCCATCCTTGGAAAGGCTTGATATTAGCATCCTACAGAGAAATCCATTATGTGGATAGAAAATATGACAGTTCGTGCATGTACATGTTTAAAGGAGGTGCTCTCTATACCTGGACTAACAAAATGCTGCCAAGGCTTCTGCATGTACTTGCATACTGAGCTGCGCATAAACAAGCAAAGATGTGCAGATGGTTAACCTCTCCTACTGATAATAGTTTGGAGGCTAATCAAAATACTTGTCAGATTTATTATAGGTCATATGTATTCTTGCTAGACAATAAATCTTGGGATAGCTTCCCTAAAAAATGCCAGCAATAAATAGCAAAATTAGTCATGGTACAAATAAAGAAACGTGAATATCAAAACATTCTTGTGTAACAGGTTCGGCCATAGCTTTCCAAGTACATACATGTAACTGTAGGAATCCCTGTTTGATATCCCTCAAAGGACTGCCTGCATCTTCCTTTAATTCACATGAATTTTATAAATCTTAAGGTCAATTATGCATATTCTGATTTGGATGATTCGTTTTTCATTCAGTTCAATGGCGGTGTTACCCTGAGGCTGGCATCACACAACATACAAAATTAATAGATACCATCATTAAGGTTGATTTTGCTCACAGAATGCATCCTATTTTTTTCAGGTCCATCTACAGAGCACGCCATCCAGCTCACTACCAAAGGCAAAGATCAAGACCCTGAAGATGACCGTGGTCATGGTGTTGGCCTTCATTATCTGCGGAATGCCCTATCCAATCTTGGAGCTCATATATTCCTTTGGAGATCACAAGAATGTCTCGGCCGCACTGGCTGCTGTCCTTGGATCTATGGCAGTGGCCAATTCAGCTGCTAATCCTTATGTGTTTCTCCTCTTTAATGCCAATTGGGCATGTCTTCGTCGAGTGTTCTTGGCCTTGTGTCCTTGCTGCGCTCGGCGCTTTGAACCCTCCCCCAGCACACGCTCTGACTACACCCTCAACCGCTCTGACTACACGACCATGAACACTGAGATGAGTCGTTCCCACATATCTCGTTTTGGGAGCAACCAAGCTCCAGTGGAGATGTCTGTCAAGAACAAGATTGCAGGTCAAAAGGCCGTCAAGAACCCCTCAGCCAACTACACTCTCATTAGCGGAGAAGAAAATGGGAAGGATGCTGCCAACAAAAACTGCAAATTATGAGAATTCAAAGCCTCTGTAATGTTTATAACTATAGTAAATGTGTTCAAAGATATTTTTCTATTTCAACAACGAACTATTATTTACAACTTATGTTAATGATATGTCACTATTATAGGATGTACAAAATATATCAGACAAATACGGTTGATTAAACTGCATAGCTCTTGGACATGAAACAAATGAATTTGCATTTGTTACAGACAGTCCATGGCAACAATTACAAATGAGCCATCATCCATTTACTGAATAATGTGGTGGATTCTTGCCTGCTTTAGCCACCAGTACTTAGATAGTGCAACAGCTGAATTAACAACAATGTGGTGATTAAAGCATGCTGTAGAAGACTGATTGAGATCATGAAATTAATTGATTAGATGACACCACATTGAAAGTTTCATATCATTTATATGCCTGGATTATACATACAATATCATGTTGCTGTAACATTATCCTCCATAGATTAACGAGAAAGACCACTGGTGTCTTGAAGACCTCCAGGTCACTTTTACACAAAAATGTTTTTAAGACCGGAAAAATTTTTGTGTAAGTGACTCTATTTCTTTTTGGATCAACATTCCAGTTTAATACATGGCTTAACTTATTAAACTTTACTGGAATCCTTCCTGAACTCAGAAACACACACTTGCCATGAAGGGATTGCTTTTTGAAACTCCTCGATAAAAATCTGTCTCGGAGGTAAGATGTATGACCCCCGCCATTTTCAGCTTGACCACAGGGGATCATAATGGTGAACTACATGAACTGTCAAGGATTATTTATGTGATAATATTTGACATTTATAGTAATTATTTTGCTGTATATTTGCCGATTCCTAGCCATTTACCCAAGGACTACCTGGAGTACCAGAAGTGAATCTTTAACAGGAATTAACTGATTCTAAGATCCAACTGGAAGTTAAGTTTCACAAGTGTGTGGAGAATTTAACCAGCGTTTGCCAAGATTACATCATGGACAAACACAGCATGATTTCATACAATCAGGTGGCATTCGCATTGACTTTGATGTGAATAAGGATAATTTTTCATAAGTATTGTCTTGTTTTGAAGTAAAATGTCCATTATAACCTTGTGATATATTGTGAATGATGTAAATTCGAAGCTGATGAGTGTGTTTTTGGCATAAAAGTATATTTTGCCATGAAAGTGAATTTTTGTGAATCATTGGTCATCAGTTTATGTGATATGTCGCCAATGGATATCATAAGTATGGTCATGTTTGAGCATTTATAGGTATAGTCAATAGATCTATGTAGTTTAAAAGTCTGAAGCAATACTCCGTCCTCTGACAAACTTAATCAGCACTCCTCTTGTTACACAAAATAGCCTAACAGGTCAAAAGAAATTGTCTAATATTGAAATGTTAATCACCTAATCACCTTACTTAACACTACAAATGTAATCAACAACGAAATTGTTTTCAGTTATGTATATATTGATATTACATATTATGTTATATGAACATGGAACAGTGATTGTTGATTGTTGAAATATAACTGTTGGGCATTGTACAAGTATTCTCCATTTATTGAAGCAGGACTTACCTTGAAAAAAAAAGTAAAAAAAGAGCTGCTTAATTGTATTGTCATTGTGTCAATAAACAAATGTTTCAGGTATGATTCTTTTCTTTTTTTAAACAATCATTTTCAAATGGCTGAATACCAAATTTTTGTAAATATGTAGATCTACATCTATAGATTTCTATTTTCAGGCTTCATATTATGGTGCAGGACAATGAATCTTCCCTTGGTCTTTGCTTCATATTATGACACAGCACAAAAATCTTCCCTTGTCTTTAGTTGTGTGAAGGCCATTGTGGCTGCCTGAGTTATACAGTATATGGGTGCCTCAGCCCAAGTTGTAAGTCTTAATTAATAAGTCTGTAGTTGGAATCTTTCCCACTTGTCCATCTTCAGTACAACCAAAAATGCAGTAAGAACATTTTCTGTCAGAAATCTCCGTTTACCTATTATGCCTTCCTTTCTCCTGTCCACCCCAAATATCCTTACTACTACCTTTGACTCTCCACTACAACTTTATCCCACATCAAGAACTCTATTAAGACAGCTGGCAAAGTAATTTCAATTAGCAAGGGTCACAATGTCAAAGAAATCAAACAGAGTTGGGGTGATGGAGTTTGAATTGGTACGGGCTTTTAAAATACAAATTTAATGCAATTTTAATAGATATTTTAAAGTAGGCAAAGGGAGGAAGTGATTTAGGGGTAGCCAAAAGGTGTGAAAGGGTAAAGTAGTGGCTGATTCTTCCTTCCTATTGGAGTAGCCTTACTTTATTTTGGGTTGTACTGTGTGTTATGCACCAGATCAAAGGCTAAGTGGTGTGGTCATGTGGTCCAAAACCCCAAACAGTCCATGTTTCAATTCAAATATGTTCCTTCCGGTACCACATGGAAGAGGAACTCTCTCTGGATTTACCTTTACCATGCTGAATTGCTGATACTGCCTGGAGAGTGAAATCCTAGATTACATGTATTTCCAGCCTTCATGGAGAACGGCCTTTCTTAGGTGCACTAGTATCTAGAACCAATGGTCTGAACTGCATCACATAGTTGCAAATGTATACAGAATTCAATGCAGTTGAGATGCTTTACACGTTCTTGTTGATGACTGCTAACAATACTCCACTGCGAAAGAGTATCGTGAATTAAATGGTTACCCTCCACAATCACTAAATATATCAATATTTTATCATGGCATCATACAGTAACATGGATGGATGCCTAATATTAAGGTATGACGTCTCTCAGTAACTTGTGTTCTCAGCAATTGACTACTGTAGGCTGCAATGGCAGTATTCCAAGTTAAACAGATTCAGAAAAGGTCAGTTGTGGGGCAACAAATTTGATCCAGTGAACAATAGATAAGATGTTAACAAAATGAAGACAGGGAAGAGCTTAGGAGAAGATTAGAAAAAGATCACATGGTTGATATTGAGAAGGGAAACCTTTCCTCATCCCAAGGGACACACTTGAATGTTGGAAGTCAGTCAGTGTGATTGTGTCAGATTAGATCACAAGCTGTATCTTCCCTCCATCTTGTTGGTGGTCTGTTTGACTGTATTTCTGGAAACAATTTGCAGCATATTGTACACCCGTTTTCAGTTTGTATAGCTGATAGCTTAAAAATTTCACTAGGGTACATGGTCTGGTGCTTGAGAAGGAATCATTTGATTATATTAAATCTGGTTTGATCAGTACAACCAACCACATCTATAACACAGAGCAGCTGCAAATTGCAATGTGGTGGGTAGCTTCATACGCTGCATAATTCCGAATGCATGTAGATGATGAGGATATTCTGAAGATTTCCCAAGGTTGTGTGTATGTCTAATGACATAATCTGATATATTCCCATGGCTTTGTGGTAAATCATCATTTGAGATTCAATCTGCTTTAGAATAGCTTCAGGGCTGAGGCCTTGATGAAAGTGGTGATGGACAGTTAGGGTAAAGGGCAAGCAATCAAAAGTGTTGCTGCAGATGACTCGGCAGATGCAATTTGTTTTCACACAGCTTGATATCCAAATGCAGCAGCTGC
This sequence comes from Platynereis dumerilii, assembly GCA_026936325.1. Taxonomy (NCBI): domain Eukaryota; kingdom Metazoa; phylum Annelida; class Polychaeta; order Phyllodocida; family Nereididae; genus Platynereis; species Platynereis dumerilii. Next base: position 250,565 of record JAPTHN010000132.1, read on the forward strand.
TCTGCTGGAAACCACATTAACCTGATTGTGGGAGTAAATGTCATGCTTCTGTGCTTTACCAGCCCATTAACAAAGACAATGCAAAAACAGACCTTATGATATATTTCAGTATTATCATTATACAGAACAAAGGCCGTGTATGCCGTACCCAACAAAAAATGTGATGAAGCGTAGTCTCGCAAGTACACTGGGCATCCTATAATAAGCAGCAATTTTGTGAGATTCAGTTACTTTTACTCAAACTTATGGACCATTGTGCACAAAATGATATTGAGGCCTCCCAGCTGGCAAAAGCGAAATATATGATAATATATTGAATTTGAGATGGCACTACTTCTCAGTTAAGATATGTTCGATGTTCTATCAAGACAAGTGTAGAAAGAGTTGTGAATTGTAATAAACTTTTGAATTAAATCACCACATGATATTCATTCATTTTTATTTGTTGCACAAGTATCAGCTACATTCAATATCCGTAACAAAGCTATGACTCATTAAATCAATGCCGAATTCCATGTAGGCGGATTTCGGAAGACTGTAAGGCCATTAAAAATTGGCAGGCCCGCTAAGCTTTTGTGCCATTTTTTGTGGAACACTTAATGGTCTCTTGTGCTACAGTAGTCAACTTTTGAAGTGGATCAAGATTTTTCATATAATTTACATTAACACAAAAAAATATGAGTAACTGATCTTAGTGCAGTATGTTGGTGATTGTTGGTGTGATGTCTTGGCAATGTTTTGGCCAACAAAACTTCATGCTTCACTAATTTTTTACCCTTAAAAACGATGATTGTTTGTCACAAGGTGCAAAATGGTCTGTAACACTAATAAGCAATGACGACCTTAATTGAAAACAGGTTATTATTTCTTTTGTAACTGTGCAATATACCAGGCATTGTTTTGTTAACTCAATTGAGCTCAACTTTTGATTTGACGTTCCAGATTCACTGTTTTCAAAAATCTGTGGCTTTTCCAATGGATATGAACAATTTCACCAAGAGGGGGAGCCACCGGCTGGGGCATACTTCATCAAGTGACTGAAGAAAATTTGTTTCTCAATCATATTCAGTAGAAAATTTAGGACTTCTTTTTTTAACACTTTCACAGTTTAGGTTCCTTCGGTCCAATCCGACATTGTTTGAGTGACCAAGGCTCTGAAATCACCACTCTATTTTGGTGCTGCTACAGTGTATTCACCAGTGTGTGACAAGTCATTTTGCACCTTGCTTCAAACAATCGTGTCTAGTGACCATCAAAGTCACTGAAGCCTAACAATCTCGTTCAAGCACATTACCAAGATATCAAAGTTAACATTTCACACAAAATTATGCAGCAACAACAACTGATGTCAGAATTGCTACGATGTAAATTCTTGATCCACTTCAAAAGTTGACTACTGTATATTCCAATGGCAAACCTAAAGTAATGACATTAGAAAAATCATGCATGTGTATCAGTGGTCTGGCAGCAGTACAATGCATCCTTTGATGTACAATACAGACATGGTGAGGCATCCCTACCAGATGTGATTTTTGATATTTCTACATTGTACATCTGGAGCCAAATTGCATTACATTGAGAGCCATGCATTACGCAAACCCAATACAGTGTAGCTCCCAATCAAAACTTTCTGGATCCGCCCCTGCTTGTTTTCATGTCATTAACCTTCTATTACAACCTTCTAGTTATTTACCAAAACACAAAGGAAGTCAGTCATTATGATAAAGGAAGCTTGCCTCAATTTCGCAAATTTGATAAGGCAATGAATTAGCAAAGAATACACATATTTGATATGACAATATATGGTTAAATTTATCAATAAAGTTAGTAATTTGCTTCATTGGAATTCTAATATCATAATGCATCTTATTCACATATTAATTATAATCAAATAACTGTAATCTTGTTTTCAAAAAAACACTGCTCCTCAACTTGACTAAACATTAATCCAAGATGCAAGAAATTTCATGCTGAATAAGGCAAACTAAGTCATTTGTGATAAACTGCACCTCTAATCAAAATAACAACATTGCTGATAGAAATATTGTTACCTGCCCAAATAATACATCAGAGAATTTCAGATTAGGGCAAGGTACATGTAAACATGTTCACTATTGAACTGGCACAATTTTCTTTTCATTTTTTTATTTTTTATTTCCCATTGGCAGGATTTCAAGCAAGACTGGAAATTTGGGTAACTTTAAGTTGGACAACAAATGCATTGAGGCAAACCACTTGGCACTATAGACCGGTGACAAGAATTGTTAATTTCCTGAAACACTAAGACTGAAATACCTTTGTAGGATAAAAGTCACAAAAGTGCAGACAACCGATCCACAAGATCTGGTCAGATGGGCTAATTGCACTCCAGTGGTATCCAGCAGGAGATTTTTGTTCTCATCAAGGACATGCTCAATCTATGATTATTGTAGTGATTTACTCATGCTCTGCTGTGGGAGAAGACGCGACTATTAGGAGGAATAGGACCAATTAATGAGTGTGTTCAATTTGGTAAAGAGATGAAGGCCTCTATCGAGACTTTCTATCAATGCCATATTTGAGCACTTGTTTCTGATTATAAGAGCCTTTCACCTTTCACCTGAATGCACATTACACGCAACCCAAAAAACTCTAGGGTAACTATTGAAGTAATTTTCACCAGCCAGTCGGTCACTTGTTAACACTGTATTGAAACTCCATCATATAGACCTATGTGGTGATAGACACAAAAAGCTGGGATTGCCGGGTCAGTGCAGATCACTTGATATTGGCAGAAAGAAGCCCACAGGGACCACTTAGCAGTGGATATAGAATATCCCACTTCCAACTCCTTCCTTATTTTAACCCTGTGTTTTAGCCTGGTGCCAGTATTCCCAATCGCTCGGCTTGCTATTGCTGGCTTTGAAGTCACTTGAGGCTACAATCCATATGACATCCTGCAGCTAAGAGTTAAATATACAGTATAGAATATTCGAAATTGCTTGTTATTCTTAAATTGTTGGAGCTCGACTGAGGGGAAAGGGAAGAGCTAGATAAAGGTCCTAGAATTTACCTTTTTAACCAACTGATAGTTTATTCACCATTTTAGGCGACATAATTATATACAGACATTATATAGTACATTATCAGTTGCCAATGTATAGATATAGCTGAATATAACCAGGCCCAATGTTTTTTCTGGCTTAGCCTGGCCCTGTTAATCTAAAATTTGTTTTTAGTCTAATAGCCCTGACACAAACATTATCTGCTCAAGAAAAGATTATAAACTTGGTCTTTTTATGCTACAGACATATAGGGACATTCCAGACCATGACCTTTGACCTCAGTGTGAACATTTTCTGCCCAAATTAAAGCAGTCTTGCAAAAAGCTGCTTTCCATTAAATAATTAATTAAGGAAAAGAGGGACCTTCGAGTAAAGAGGAAGGATGCATAAAAGGGTCCAAGAAATTGGTGGAGTTAGTTACACAGAGTCTGAAAAGAGATGAAACTGAGAACTGTCCAATCTGTTCAGATTGTGTTATCACTTTCTTTGGCAGTCAAAGACATTTTCAAGAAAGGCATTTTCATGTATGGACTGTTTGATGAAGTTCACATTAATTTCACACTTGGCATGCATGCAAAAATCTGCACATCCACTTCATCCACTTCTCATGAGTGAAGTGTGTAAAATGGGTCTCAGTTGAGGAACTGTGTGGCAATGCGGCAATGCCTCCTTGTGTCCAATACAGATGTTCGGTTGTCAGAAGCACATGGTTTGATTGGCCTTCAAAGCATTCTGTATAATATTCTGCCAACAAGGGGCATATACATTGTAGGTGATGCTTGAGTAAAGTGGCATACAATTAGACAGAAATTTGTGTAACAGTGCCCTGGAAATTAGAGATACATATACAGCTTAATCTTATACATAGAAACAAACCTCATTGTACCTTGATGGATGGATGATTAGGACTTTGCATCCTGCACTTAGGACAGGGGGAGGACACAGAAATGAGATGAGGGATATATCTGAAACAACCATCCAACATAGGCCTGGGGACTCGGCAAGAGCTAGATTAAAATCCGAGACCAAAAGATTTGCAGGCTAGCATGATACCACTGAGCTCCCCCACCTCTTCTGCTTTGAACTTGTGTCAAGAATAGGGTGCCAATGAAATGGCAACTTTGGAAATGTCAATGTCTTACTCCCTGAAACTCCAACTGAGTCGCAGATTTGTCACAATACACAAGAATATTTTGGAGGTATCTAGAATGTACTGCGCGAATGAGAAAAACATAGTTGCAGGCAGGATGCCCCCTTGTCAGTGCAACAAACACTTCAGAAGTAAGACAAAGAGCTGGAGAAATATGTAACTTCATTGATTTGGCTGGCTGTGACCTTGAGACAAAGACAATTTTTAGCAAATAATCACATACTTGCGTACTTTCTAAATTTATGTCTCAACAATATTTTAACTAATTATATTTATCGCCTGTACCAATGACTGTACATACTAAATGATATATATATTAATGTTGCATGTGGTGAGAAGTCTTTCTATAGCCTGTATTTATGGTCAGTGGCCAGTATAATTTCTACTGGCAGAGTTCCATGTTAAACAAATTCAGAGAAGGTCAGTCTCATATGAGGCAACAAATTTGATCCAGAGAATAATAGATAAGATTTCACCATTATCAAGACAGGGAAGAGGTTAGAGGAAAGAATACCTTTCCTAGTCCTTTGGGATACTTTTGAATGTTGGGAAGTCAATCAGAAGCCAAACACTGACATGTTGAGGATTGAGGTAAGATAACAAGCAACAGCTTTCATCCTTCCTGCTGCATTGGGTCTGACAATGTATGAAGTGCATGAGTTGTAGAATAGTTTTTAGGTCCTTTCTGTTCAAGCTGAAGGATTAATCAATAATCAGTATTTGGAAGGTTATGTTAAAGAATGTGAAATATTCATTAACCCACACACAAAAAAAAAGACTGCAATGGCTAAGTCGTTTTCAGTTTGATGCACTGCAGAAGCTATGATAAATGATACATGTAGATGATGTAGAAGATGATTTTGTGCTTTTGCATTCCCAGGGCAGCAAGGTTAAATGCATGTCTGATAGCATAGTCTGATTCACTCTTGGGGCTTTATTGTCAATTATCATTTGGGATTCAATCTGATTTAGGATAGCTTCAGGGCAGATATCTTGATAAAGGTGATTTAGGGACAGTTAGGGCAAAGGCCCAACACTCAAAAGTGTGGCTGCAGATGACTTGACAGAAGCAATTTGTCCTCCAAAGCAGCTGTGTTTAGCAATGTTTGATTGCAGGAGTCAATGCCATGCTTGGTTTTATTCCTTACCTTAATTTTTCTGACATTCTATGCGATTACAACTTCTTTAGAATGCAATAACGCTGTATTGATAAAATTCGATGTGTGAAGTATTTTTTTTGTTTGTCACTCCTTTTGTAAATATAGCTTTGCACCGGTTTCAGCTTCATTCTTCAAAATTAACTCTGGACCAAGCTCTGGACCAAGCTCTGGGTCAAGCTCTGGACCAAGCTCTGGACCAAGCTCTGGACCAAGCTCTGGACCAAGCTCTGGACCAAGCTCTGGACCAAGCTCTGGAACAAGCTCTGGACCAAGCTCTATCTATGCCATGATACAAGGAAGAGGATCTTTACAGTCTGTCACTTTGATAAAGAAAAATGAGGACCAGTTCACTATGAAAAATACATTTTGTGACTCATGATAGATTATGAAGTGTTATCTTCTCTTCTTTCAACTTGGGAAACATAGAGACTAGCAGTTTGATTGGTCATGATCAAGAGAAGGCCATTTGACTTGTCATAACTGATTTTGGACTTAAAATCAGATGCATAATCCTTTTGTTTGGCTGTCACTAACAACCTGGACAAGTCTCCTTAAATCAAATTAACATTGAAAGTATTGGGCATGATCATGACAAAACATCAGTATGACGATCGACACACAAAGTTCCATTTTGAGAGTGCAAAAGTAAACTCTTTTTCGGTAGCAAAGTGACAGGCGGTAATTCTGTAAAGTTTATGAGAAGCAGGCAGGGTAGAAGAGGTAAGTGTGATTCACCTTATGGCACAGTGCACACTATTTGTTTGATCTGGAAAAAACATGAATGCACAAAAGCGGTATGACAGTAATATTTTCCTTGATTTACAACATACATATGGTGAGATGTGGTGAGGCAGATCCATGTTATCCCGTTTGGAGTGATTCTTTTATGTGTGTGTACATCAAACTTTTTCCTGAACAATGGTAGGCCCTATCTTAGCTAAGCTAACATATGCACTTTGGCAAACTTTGCCATTAGTTGGCCACACATTAAATCCCTGTTTGCATTTTTTTTTTTTCAAAACTTTGACAAAAGATCTTGAATACCTAGTCCTACACATTACCCACCGAACTGAATATGGCATAATGTGTCTTTTAATTTCAATGCACTGTATTTTTCATAACTGAGCTACAATATCCTTCTAACACATATGGGGGATAATCATAAGGTTATACTGTGACTGGCTTAACTTATGTATGACTGGTTCTTCGCCAAAAGGGAAATTGAGTAGCCCAGTACCATATAAGACGCATCTTGGATGGTCTCCCTTCTTCGCCACCCATCTCTTTCAATTTGTTCTGATGTGAATCCTTATGTATAGTACTCTTTGCTTACTCTCCTGTGTGATACATCCTGTCTTGTGAGGTACAGAGCATAAATTCAGAGGAAGGAGACCCGCAGAACCTTTCAGCATAACTGCCTTTGCCATCAGAGCTGCCATAGATCAATCTAACCCGGATGTTGTCATCAAACACTGCTACATCAGACACATACATCTTCAGCAATCACAAAGAGATCAGGCTGCTATTACCATGGGGATGTTTGCATGACCACCATTTTGCAATCTGATAAATTACAGTCAGTTGTGGTTTCCCTTAACAATGCAAAAGTTGCTGTCTGAATTTGTTTATCTGTTTACAAATGTACCGCAATAGGGCTCCAACTACATTCTACATTGTACATGTATGTATAAGACTCATCTGGAAATGGTTGATCTTTTTCTCCAATCTATTGATTCTTTTTGTGAAAATAAGTTGATCATGCACCAAAACAGTGAGTATAACCTTTTAAAACACTGGCATTGTCATTCAAACTAGTCAGCGATGCATGTTCTACTGAATAACAGAAGGAAGGAGTTTGTTGGTTAATCTTTATTTTTAAAGTCACATTGGACACATTTATAAATGGACATACATGACATAAGCCATCAAACTTGCAAATCCCTTGAAGTATGTGGTGGAGAGAAAAAATCTTAGGCTTGTTTTTTTTTTGGCATGTGGCTGCAGGGAGTGATATGGAAGGTATAGTCAAATAACTTACAGCCAGCAATAGCAACTCAGAGATGAGGACTCAACACAAGCCTAACCCAAGGTTAAAATACAGGAAGGAGTTGGAAGCAGGTCATTCTATATCCACCGTCAAGTAGCTCTTGTGGGCTTTCTCCATTATCAAGTGAACTGCACTGACCTGGCAATTCCAGCTTTTAGCATTTTTTACAAACCTTTTTTTAAGTTCAAAATACTGCATACTAATGATAACGATACTGATATACTTTATTTTAGTCTCAAATAGAGAAACTCTTTTTGGTTTTTACATTGTGAGTCAACAAGTGTAAAACATAAAACATACAAAACATTCATAGTAGTAATACTGATTAGAAAAAAAGAATGCTGATTTAAAAATAAATAATACTGAAAAATATGTAAATATTTACATAAAGCTACAGTAAGAGATATATATATATATACATTATTTATTCACAAAATTATAATATCTGATGCTAGATGGTACGAAAGTATGATCAAATCTACTTGTTCGTTGTACAGGTGTATTTAGTCCTTCTTCAACTTGACATACGTTTCTGGTGTGACGCAACACGATGCATTTCTACCAACTTAATTTAAATTATTACAACTGTTATATAAAGGAACTTTTGTCAACATTACGAATGTAACAAACACCTAACTTGCTGTAAAGGAATTGCAATAATTAATTTCAGCCACCAATCTGTTGCTCAAGAAACTCTTCAATGAACATGAAAAAACCTGCCATAAATGGATTTCACATGGAGTTGCTTCACCATATCTCACCAATTCTGTATTCAAGTGTATTGTACATCAAAGGATACATTGTACAGCTGTCAGATTGCGGTTATAAAATATGCTTTTATGATTTTTAAATGTCATTATCTGAGGATTGCCTTAGGAATATTGCACACGATACTACATGAAAACGTACCACAAAAGATTCACGATTGTGCTTCTTTGTTGAATAGCCTTACAGATTCCAAAATCTTCATGCATGGGATGCAACAAAGACTTACTACGTAACGGCTTGTCCAAGAATGTTGATTGCAGATGAACTATAAGTGCAATTCAAATGGACAATGTGGGAATGTGGGGTGATTGATTTTAGAGCACATGACCTTTGTTTTCAAAATGAGGTCATTAAGATACATTGTACATTATAAGGTCTGGTTGACTTAACGTTTCAACCTCTCTCTTAGAAGTCTCAGTGAACAATAATGCAGCATATCATGGATATAACTGGGATCAATTACAATTTATTCTCCATAATTATTATAAGGTTTTGAACATATTGGGTGAAGCTGTACAGCTCTTCTCATCTCCTGTAAGCACTGTTAGGCCATACCAATTTCTGTCGTCTACATAATTTTCAGAATGTTTTGAAGACCAATGTGCTTCTGATAAATGAGGCACACAGACTGAGGCATTTGCACACATATTTGAAAAGTGATATACATGAAATATTCCATATGTAATGTATACAGAGATTCTTTGTCAGAAACAGTGGTTAATATGTGTTGAGATGCAATGTCTGTCAGCTGTAACAACTTCTTGTAGCATTCTATTTCCACTTCTCTGGTTTCCTTGAATCACAATTGTGTAATGGAACAGACAGTTTTTTGCAAGACAACTGTCATGCAGGAAATAGCCACTCCACAGCCAAAGGTCATTGGTGTGAGACTTCCTCCTTAATTAATGAAAATGCCAAGGTTGTGTTTTTAGTGACCTCATTGCTCAGAGCACCAAAACTGTGAGTATAACACTTGCAAGCAAGGGCATTGTCATGACAACTAGTTGGTGAAACATATTTGTATATCGAGAAACAAGAAGAAAGTGTCAACAGAGACCAAGCAGTGAGATCTCATTTTGCAGTACTACCTTCATATTCGCAACAGGTGAAACAGCTGATCTGGTCTTGGGGAATCTGCAGCATATATTTACCATTCTTCTTGCATTCTAACAACTATGTATTTACATAACAATGGCCATGGAGATACTCACTTACTACTGGCCCACATCCAATGCTTCAACTATTTGTCGGAGGCATAAAAACAATATCCTTCTATGTGTTGATAACGCGTTATCTGCACCAAATCAAGAGTTGACAACAAAAAGAACATGCTTCAAATAAACACCTCTACATATTAAGGATTGTAGTCAGCATTTCAACAGAAGAATCCCAGCAAGCACATAACATTTATAAGACATTGAATCAATGTTAAAACCTAGCATTAGAAACGTTAAACCCAAACATCAGTAAATGGTTCTGATTTTATTGTCAATGGAACGTTCAACAAAGTGTGATTATAACTTGGAATGAATGAAAATAAAATGTTGAAAATTGATATCACTAAAGACACATTTAAAGATGTTTAGATGAACATTAAAAAGTGGCTTAATGAACGTTAAAAATTGATATAAAAAAAGTTATCAGGAAGGTGTTCTGAACCTTACTCTATATCTGAAAATGTGCTCCTCCAGTTTGCCAGCCAATCCCAAATGTTTTCCTGGAAGGTCACCCATCCAACTGTTAACCAGACCCAATGTTGCTTAACTTAAAAGATGTGAAAGAGTTGGTGCCTGTCCCTGTTCTATTACCATACGGAAGACCCATGATACTTCAAGAGGTTCAATGTCAAGAACAATTCATTACTTACAGATTATGGCGTCAAAAAATTTCATACTTCAAGACTAATTAAATGTTAAATTTATATATTATTTTTATATGAAATAAGTTTTTTTTTCTTCATGCATAGTTAATGCCAAAAGGCATAGCTTTGTCAGGCAGAAATACATTCAAGATCAATGTTTAAATTACCTTTAGATTTCAACAATAAATTAACATTTTTTATGAATCAGAATTTGACATTATTTCAATGTTGATATTGAACCATAATAAAAATCAACATGTTCTTGCTTTTGAGAGTGTTTAAAGTTGGTCTAGAATGTTGACTATGAAATCCTAAAAAATAAAAGGTTTTTATAACATTCATTTCAGCTCAGCTGAACATTTACTTTCAGACTTCTAAAAGAATGATTAAATTACATTCTATCAAATATGTTCTACTAACCAACCAAAATTTAATGTTCCTTAAACATTCTAGTGCTAACTATTTAAAAAATGTCAAAGATTTAGCTTTTCAACAGTGTCAATATCACATTGACAAAAAACAAGCAGGGATAAATCTGATCGAATTAAAAAATTATCTAGATATTCCTTTGTGACACTTAAAATGACATCCATTTTGCAATGTTAAAAACATTTTCAAATTACCTTTGAAAACGTTCGGAAACAAAAATAACGTTTTAAAAGGTTGTTTTAACATTAGAGTGCTTGCTGGGATAAGATATACACACTTGTCCGTTGAGATGTGAAAGTATATAGGGGAGATGAGAGCAAAGTGGTTCTGTTTACAAAACAACCTTCTTTTATTATGTACAAAAACTATGTAAGTAAAAAATTTCCTACATCCTCAAAAGCTTCATAGCACACACTGAGTGACAGATCACATTTTTGTTTCAGACCAGGAAAGTAAATAATTCGGCTTAATCAATTTTTTGTCATTATTTCCAGGCTTTTTTTTTTTACCACAAATCAATCCACTGGATTCGAAATATTTAAAACGAAAGATCTGCAGGGTACTGTGAGCAGTTTGTGAAACAGTGAAACACTGTGAAATGCTCACGAAACATCTTGAATGGAATGTACAACCCACAAATAGGAAATGCCAGTGTATGTAGCTCTGATTTTAGAGGCAGAAAATGCTCAAATTAGCGAAAACTGTCGATGTCCACTCACAATAAAATATACACATTTCAAAAGAATGTAGATATTTCCAAGCACAAAGAAGGAATATAACCCAGCCAACCTAGATATGGCCAAATAAGGTGCTGCCAAGGCGTTAAATCCAAAGCACACACACACAGGCAAAAAAATGGTTTTGTCAAATATATTTGTGATCTCGAAGGTCATATTGAAAACCGGAAATGTGAGCTTGTCAATCACTTGACGCATCCTTTTGCAGCTGAAGTTCAGGCTTTCTTCCGTGCAATCATCCTGTCATAGGGCTTGGTGATGGAAGATTGATGAATCAACTTGTTAAGGATCCATCCAAAGTCAATCTCGAGTAACATCAAGCAATTACCCGGGAGTAGATCAATAAATCACACAGGTCACAATGGATAAAAACCAGGACCATTTCTTCAAATATTCTGCCTGTTTGCTCTGAGTCGCTGAAAAGTTGCATGAAACAGGGGGAGGGTTGGTCTAGTGGTAGCGTGCATGACTGCCAATTGCTGGATCCAGGGTTCGAATCTCTTGCTAGGTCACCTGGGCCCATGTTGGACGGCTGTTTCAATCATCTTTCGCCTCATTGCTGTGTCATCCTCCTGTCCTAATTAGCCTACAAAGTGCAATAATACAGGACATAAAGCCGCAATCATCCTTCCATCCAGTTGCATGAAACACACTAGCTTCGAGAGCAATATCATGTCTGGAAATAATGGCTTGCAATGGTTGTGATAAAAAATAATACCCTACCTTAAAACGGTATCACTTGAACACCATCCTGTACATCTAAAAGCCCAAAGTAAATGAATGAACTAGAAGTGCAGCACTGGATCTATAGGTGGCATAGGCTTGCATTATTTATTGAGACTGCCAATAAACTAGTCACCTGGATTTGGTCAACCACAAATGGAAAACATCTACCCTGTCGGCTTCTAGGCTGATCTTAACTGCTGGCCACCCACATCCCTGTCAGCATGCCTCGGCGGTCCAACGTCGGCCCAGCGTCAGTCCGATGTCAGTAGCATCGGACCAGCTTCGGGCCGACGTTGGACCGCCGAGGCACTCTGATAGGGATATCTGTCCATTTGTTGTGCAATGAACCTGTAGTAGTAGGTGTCGTACACTTTGCTCATTCCCCTGTGTTTCATTCTGACTTCTGATCTACAGTATGCGTATCATCGTATTGCATAGCAAAGTTTCAGAGGAAGGATGCACTTGGAATCTCTACCTGCTTCTGCTGTCAGAGCTGCCATACATTCATCAGCCCCAGGACTGCAACATCAGATTGTAGCCTTAGTAATCAGGAAGAAATTTGTTTGATGTTACTGCATCTTTCCTTATCTAATAACACCCAGGGGCGTATATTCATGCTGTTGTAATTTGTTCAAGTGTGTCTTGCACAATATGTAATTTTACTTTTGCTGCAATCCAGTAGGTTTTTTCATGGATTTTGATGCATTTCTGTGAAATGTTTGCCCATTATATCTTGGGAATTGGAGGGTTGATGTGACTTGATAGGGTAAATGCAAGCAAAGATTGGTCTCAGCCATGCATTCCAAGCTGCACTTCACTGAATAATGCTACTAAGCTGACAAAAAGCTGTCTCATAAGGCCGAGACCACAGTAATTGTTAGTCATACTATCTCTCCTAAGAAGCTCTTGGAGTGACATGATTGCCATTGTCTGGGTTTGTATTTCTATATTCAGCTTTTAGAGTGGGCGCAAGTGTCAGTTGCTTGACACAGGGTGAGAGGCCATCACATCATGTCTTCTTATTCATATCCCAAATTATTTATGATCCCCATCTGTCTCGAAATACGATTCTTGATAAATATCGAGCAAAGACCCACCAGTGCTTCCTGTTGTTTACTGATGTTGCGACATCCATTAGCAGCTTATTTCTGAGTTGACATTGGCTGGTCCTCTCAATGTTGCCTTATTCTCTTGCAATATGACAGCCACTCGGAAGGAACAAACAGGAAATTATGAGAAATATTTCCATTGTGAAACCTGTGTAATCAGTTGATTGATTCCTCTGTTGTTAATCGGTTGATTTCTGTAGAAAGATAATTATGTCAATCTAGCTTCTGTGAAACATGTCCAATTGTCTTGACGAACATGAGTCTCATGACAGAGAAAGAAGTGATAATATTATAAGGAAGTGATAATATTAGCTGAATGGAAAGGTCTTGCCTCTCATGTTTACTATAGTTTCAAATCCTGTTTTTCTTCCACATTGGTGCTTTTGTGTAATTAACAATGTATTATGTGTGCTGAGGTGGAGTGTCTGTCAACTCTTGTAATATCCTGGATTTGCAATTTCTTAATGGAAACGGTTTTTCCAAAATGTCCACACCAAAAGTCAAAGGTCATCTGAATGAATTTCCCACTTAATCAATGTAATTGCCAAGGTTTTTCTTTTTAGTGAGAGTGAGTGTACCTGCAGAGAGTTACACTGTAGATCATTGTCAAGAGCTTCTTCACAAGTTATCATATTTCATTACAAGACAGACTCGTGATAGAAAAAAAATTTTACCGAGAAAAGTAAGATGACAAAAGCATTCTGATAGAAATCTCTAATACAAACCTTCTTGAATGGAAATACATATGCAGGTATATAGTACAAAATAACTATTTGTTGTACAAAATGAAAAAAAACAATGCATGCTGCAAGCACAATTCTGTGACTATCTTGCAAACTTCTGCATTTATGAATCAGTGGAAGTCACTGTGGCTCATTGCTGCCTTCAGAATTTATCAAGCTGCCCCAATCTTCTGCTACCATAAGGTTGGTCCTCTCAATCACATTACTAACCACCAACGAGGTGAAGCTATCACGCTAATGGTATCATTTGTGACGCTACTTCTACTGTGTCTGTGTGATAGAATAATGATAGTACCACTTAGACTAACCACTACACCAATACTCGTAGTCAAAGATTAATGCATATTTAGTGGATTCCTAATATCATGAAATGAAGCAGCCTCAAAGGATACGATTGGGTCACATGTTGTTGCTGTACAAGGATGATATACTTCAGTTCTCAAGTAAGAAATAATAATTTGAATGACTGCATTTATACTTGAAGATAAACACAAGTTTTTTTCTCGATGGTGCTGTTTTCTAAGGATTAACTGATTAACTGATTCATCTAAAGGCATCAACTAATATTGAGAGTGAGGATCACGTGCGGGATGCTTTATGGCTATAGATTTCCAAGTCCTTTCAGTGATACTTTGTCTTGCAGTAATCTTCTTCGGAATTGGGCAAATGAGCAAGAAGATGGTGTCATTATAGTAAGGCATAGTAAGATTGGGATCCGATGGACATACCCAATATTTTCATTGTTAATTTTATTTAAGGAGCCTAATTCCGCTTGTTGGTGATGGTGAGACTCAAGCGAAAAGATTGTGCATCTGATTTTTTACTGTAAAATCAGTTATGACAAATCAAATGGTCTTATCTTGATCATGACTAATCAAACAGCCTCTATGTTTCCCATGTTGAAGGCAGGAAATATGAAACTTCATCGGCTATCACGAGTCACTAAGTGCAAAAATCTACATGAACCCATACTCATTTCTGCACATCAGGTTGAAAAGCTGACAGACGGTGATGTCTTAATTACATTGAAGTAACATGGCTTCCAGAATGCTCATTGGTTTAAATTATTCTGACTTTTGGTGTCAGTGAGCCTTCTGGACACTCTTTTTTATTTCACAACACATCTTGGTTCCATTACAATAAGTCAAGTGCCTCAATTATATTGTTGAATTGATAGTAAGGCATAGTAAGATTGAAATACGATGGACAGGCGATGGTCAGTGATCAGGTTTCATTAATGTTTTAATTACATTGAAGTATGATGGCTTCCAGAATAATGAGCTCATTGTCATTGGTTTTAATTTTGACTTTAAGCCTCAATGAGCCATCCACTCCGTTTTATTTCACAACAAATCTTGGTGATGGGTGTATTTGAATGAATTGCATTTGCTTAATTTGACCCACTGCTGTCTTATTTACATGTCCCTTTGAATACAACCCTATAAAATGCAATGAATAAAGATGTCCATGCTTGTGACTGGCATTAAAGCCATGGTTATTTATAAGAGTCTAGATCACTGTCCAAAGTGCCCATAGACAATTAATACTATCTGAGCATTGGTGATCCACAAATGGAAGATATGAGACATTACCGGTCCTGACCACTTCTTGGTTATCTCTGTGTGTCCATGTGAAGGCAATGCATGTCTTCCTTCCTTTCCTCCTATCTTGTTTTTGTGCTAATGATTCACTTCTTGTAGGTTTGTCGTTTATGTAACATGATATATATATTTCTATGTTCTGCTTTTTGTGTGGACGCAAGTAAATTCAAATTAAAGAATTGCCAGGGCTTCTTATTTATCCAGATGCCTTTAGAAATACCTCCATTAGCAGGTTGTTTCTGAGTTTAATCTTGTTGCTGTAAATGCACCCTTTGTTCTATGTAGCTCTCACCACTTAGTAGTAGAAAAACCCAGACAATGTCAGCCAAAAAAGCCATTGTTCTTCCCATTTTCCCATTTGGCAATCATTTTATCTTGCATTAGAGTGGCATTTGATGATTGATGTATCTTTCACCAATTTACATGGCAGTATAAAGAAAGCCTGAACCCTTACATTAAAAGTGCAAAGTTAAAGCAAGTTGAATTAAACTATGTTTATATTGCTATGTACACACATTGAGCAGTACAACCATGTACATTTTTCATTGCTCAGAAATATTGTGGGAGTGTTGCTGGTCAGGAAGCACATGGATTGTTAATGGTTGGAGTGCCAGCGCTTAAATCCAGTTAGGCTCTCAGGAACAGGATTCGACTCCCGCTCTCGGCACTACACAACAGGATGATGTATGCGCCCTGAAATGGCCACAAATCCCCTGTGTTACTCACCTCATTATCAAACTTATGTCAGCAGAGTTCGGTTAAGTCCGACTTTAAGACATGATAATAATTTCATTTACATAAAATTTTAATATCAGTAGCATGATTAATTTAGCTAGCTTCGATATCAGGTTAGACAGGAAATGGGGGTCTCTATAGAGAGAAATTCCACCTTCTTCCACTGTTCTCAAATATCAGCTGAATATACAGAATAAAGTTGCGCCATATGCCCACAATTCCTCTTGCTCTTAAATCTTGATTAAAGATGCCATTATGTTATGATCCCAATTGTTGTGACGATCTTTTTCACACTGCAATGTCACTCAGCGGCTGGTCGGTTGGTCTAGCCATGTAATTTTGAGGTTCGGGGTTTCATTCCACCGCATTGCATCTGATATGTGCTATTAAGATACTTACATCGAGCCACTGGGTGAGAATGACATTGCAAAGTGGCCAAGCAAATGGAACTCAGTTGGGCTTGAAACTCCTCTCCATCTTTCTATGTGGGAGGGTTAACGCGGCCAACACAGCCGACTGAGAGATGAGGACTAGACAGGATAGGAAGGAGCATATCCAGTGTCAGCAACTAAGTGGGTGTTCTGAGCAGCAGCTTCTTTCTGCAATTATGACGTGATCAGCACTAAACATGACAATTCAGGTTATGAGCTTCTATTTCAGTGGCACCTGCATCATAAGACCACCTGTTGTAAGACCGACTTGCCTTGTGCAACAGCCTTCCTCCTGCACTATAAGTAGTTTTTTAAGTGCATTTTGCTCTCCGATGAGAGACCGCACCCCCACGAGAGACCGCTTCATCTCTTATAATGCAGGGACCACTGTATTGCAAGGCAATGATGTCTTCACATATATAGATTTCTTAACCAACCAATTAGTAACCAACGATCCCACAAACTGGTACCATCCTCTTTTGTGAGTTACCAAGTTGTAATCAAACATTTGGATTAATTTCATCACCCTACCAAGTCGATCGTAACAGCCAAATTCTTTCCACTATTAAATTGTTACCAAGATCCTGCCAAAACATAAGCCATTCCCAAGCTGCTCATATGCCTATTCTCCTCTGATGATTTGTCCTTCTTTTGCAGATCTCATAGCAACAACGACAATGAGCGACGTCACAATCTCGTCGTTGAGCGGCGCTGGAACCATGGTGACGTCATCGCCGGGGAATGTCACGGATGCGGACTTAAATTCGAATGTCAATGACGCTGCATTCAATAAAGACATCCGCATAATCTCCCTCTATGTCCTCATCACCACTGGGACCATCGGAGGCCTTCTTGTCTTCACATGGCTCTGGCACAACCGTCGACGCAAGTCACGAGTCAACGCACTGATCCTGCATGTGGCAGTTGCTGATCTGTTAGTCATCCTTGGAGCATGTCTTTTCCAGCTCATCTGGGAGCATGACCGAAATTGTGATTTGGGTGAGGCCGTTTGCAGAATAGTCAAGTTCATTCAGAGCTTCGCCATGTCCTCCAGCAACTACATGGTGGTCGTACTGAGTCTAGACCGTCACCAGGCCATCCGCTCGCCTCTGAGAGAGCCCTTCCCTGTAAGTAACAACCGATGATGTTTCTCCCTTGAATCTCTGTATTATGACATGAAAATTATATTTTAAAAAGGCGAGAAAAATAGACATAAATAGATCGTTTGTATTTCTATATCAGCAAAAGTAATGAACTGGTACGGTTGCAAAATAGGACTTTTGAATTGTAAATATCTTCCTTGACTGTCAGAGATTGTTTCTGAAGACATATCACTTTTAGCCATCAGTTGGTAGTCCAGAAACTTGTAAATATTCTGAAGATGGCATAATTAAGCATGTCCAAACATGTTCAGGGCTGTATCCTTCGTGCTGATTGTGTACAGAGTTTTTCCTTTTGATTTGTTTCACAGGTGTGGAAGATGACACTGACAGCTTGGCTTTGTGCTGCCTTCGTTTCTAGCCCACAACTCATTGTGTTCAGGACTAACTTTATCAGTGACCCCAGCAGCCCTTTCTACAACATGACATTGTGCGAGTCTATATGGAGGGAACGACCCCGGGTGGAACGTCAGGCCTACATTGTGTTTGTGGATGTTATGGTCTTCATTCTCCCCTTCATCATTCTCGTTTTATGCTATGTCCGCATTTTTCTCAAAATTGCTGAAAAAGCTGACGAAGGGCGCTCGAAAAAAGAGCAGACCATTAAACCAGGAAAGGTAAGGCTGAGTCCAAATGCACCCTTTGTGTTCTTTTGCAATGTATATTTTCCTAAAAAGAAATTAGGAACATATTTCGGAATGTTCAACTAGTTTACTTTACCAAGAATTAATTTTTGCTACCTATAAAAAGAGGTCCATCCTTGGAAAGGCTTGATGATATTAGCATCCTACAGAGAAATCCATTATGTTGATAGAAAATATGACAGCTCGTGCATGTACATGTTTAAAGGAGGTGCTCTCTATATGTGGACTTACAAAATATTGCTTAGGCTTCTGCATGTGCATACATACTGAGCTGAGCATAAACAAACAGACATTTGCAGATGATTATATGATGGTTATGATATTATTCAGGCTTTAGAGATATCTCTAATGCAGGTGATTAAAGTACTGTCCCAAATATAAACCTCTACTGGGCAAGGATAAGACGTTTGCACTGTCTGAGAGATTGAAAATTTAAACTGACATTGATGTTTCAGAATAAAATGATATCATAATTGGATTGTAACTGGCATCTCTTATGCCAATGATAGCTTGGACGCTAATCAAAATACTTGTCAGATTTAATGTGGTACATATGTTTTCTATCTATAAAGTAAATCTTGTGACAGCTTCCCTAAAAAAATCAATTTGGGGTAAGTTGAACCATCTTGTTTGTTTTAGCATAATGTGGCATATCTACAGCCATGATATTAAATTTTGATATCTTAGCCAGTTTTTTTTCCGCAATTATGTAGATGTAAAAAAAAAATGGTGCAACTTATTCCCCTTACCATTCAAATAGACCTAAAGCCATGTAATGGAATTGAAAATATTCAGATACTATTGTGTAACTTGGGTGAGCCGCAAAATGCCAGCAATAAATAGCTAAATTAGACATGGTACAAATAAAGAAATATGAATATCAAAATATTCTTTTGTAACAGGTTTGGCCAAGGCTTACCAAGTACATAACAGTATGCATCCGCATTTGATATCTCTCCAAGGACAGCCTGCATCTTCCTTTGATTCATATGAATTTCATCAATCTTAAAGTCAGTTCACTGGTGGTGTTATCTTGGGCTGGCATCACACAACATACAAAATTAATAGAGACCATCATTAAGGTTAATTTTGCTCACAGAATGCATCCTATTTTTTGCAGGTCCATCTACAGAGCACGCCATCCAGCTCACTACCAAAGGCAAAGATCAAGACCCTGAAGATGACCGTGGTCATGGTGTTGGCCTTCATTATCTGCGGAATGCCTTATCCAATCTTGGAACTCATATATTCCTTTGGAGATCACAAGAATGTCTCGGCCGCACTGGCTGCTGTCCTTGGATCTATGGCAGTTGCCAATTCAGCTGCTAATCCTTATGTGCTCGGCGCTTTGAACCCTCCCCCAGTACACGCTCTGACTACACCCTCAACCGCTCTGACTACACGACCATGAACACTGAGATGAGTCGTTCCCACATATCTCGTTTTGGGAGCAACCAAACTCCAGTGGAGATGTCTGTCAAGAACAAGATTGCAGGTCAAAAGGCCGCCAAGAACCCCTCAGCCAACTACACTCTCATTAGCGGAGAAGAAAATGGGAAGGATGCTGCCAACAAAAACTGCAAATTATGAGAATTCAAAGCCTCTGTAATGTTTATAACTATAGTAAATGTGTTCAAAGATATTTTTCTATTTCAACAACGAACTATTATTTACAACTTATGTTAATGATATGTCACTATTATAGGATGTACAAAATATGTCAGACAAACACGGTTGATTAAACTGCATAGCTCTTGGACATGAGACAAATGAATTTGCATTTGTTACAGACAGTCCATGGCAACAATTCTATATGAGCCATCATCCATTTACTGAATAATGTGGGGATTCTTGCCTGCTTTAGCCACCAGTACTTAGTGCAACAGCTGAATTAACAACAATGTGGTGATTAAAGCATGCTGTAGAAGACTAACTGAGATCATGAAATTGATTGATTAGATGACACCACATTGAAAGTTTCATATCATTGATGTGCCTGGATTATACATACAATATCATGTTGTTGTAACATTATCCTCCATAGATTAACGAGAAAGACCACTGGTGTCTTGAAGACCTCCAGGTCACTTTTACACAAAAATGTTTTTAAGACCGGAAAATTTTTTGGGTAAGTGACTCTATTTCTTTTGCAGCGACATTCCAGTTTAATATATGGCTTAACTTATTAAACTTTACTGGAATCCTTCTTGAAACACACACTTGCCATGAACGGACTGCTTTTTGAAACTCCTCGATAAAAATCTGTCTCGGAGGTTAGATGTATGAACCCCGCCATTTCAGCTTGACCACAGGGGATCATAATGGTGAACTACATGAACTGTCAAGGATTATTTATGTGATAATATTTGACATTTATAGTAATTATTTTGCTGTATATTTGCCAATTCCTAGCCATTTACCCAAGGACTACCTGGAGTACCAGAAGTGAATCTTTAACAGGAATTAACTGATTCTAAGATCCAACTTGAAGTTAAGTTTCACAAGTGTGTGGAGAATTTAACCAGCGTTTGCCAAGATTACATCATGGACAAACACAGCATGATTTCATACAATCAGGTGGCATTCGCATTGACTTTGATGTGAATAAGGATAATTTTTCATAAGTATTGTCTTGTTTTGAAGTAAAATGTCCATTATAACCTTGTGATATATTGTGAATGATGTAAATTCGAAGCTGATGAGTGTTTTTTTGGCATAAAAGTATATTTTGCCATGAAAGTGATTTTTTGTGAATCATTGGTCATCAGTTTATGTGATATGTAGGCCAATGTATATCATAAGTATGGTCATGTTTGAGCATTTATAGGTATAGTCAATAGATCTATCATAATGTAGTTTAAAAGTCTGAAGCAATACTCCGTCCTCTGACAAATTTAATCAGCACTCCTCTTGTTACACAAAATAGCCTAACAGGTCAAAAGAAATTGTCTAATATTGAGATGTTAATCACCTTATCACCTTACTTAACACTACAAATGTAATCAACAACAAAATTGTTTTAAGTTATGTATATATTGATATTATATATTATGTTATATGAACATGGAACCGTGATTGTTGATTGTTGAAATATATCTGTTGGGCATTGTACAAGTATTCTCCATTTATTAAAGCAGAACTTACCTTGAAAAAAAAAGTAAAAAAACAGCTGCTTAATTGTATTGTAATTGTGTCAATAAACAAATGTTTCAGGTATGATTCTTTTCTTTTTATAAACAATCATTTTCAAATGGCTGAATACCAAATTTTTGCAAATACATAGATATAGATTACTATATTCAGGCTTCATATTACAGTGCCGCCTGTAAGTGAAATGCATGAAATGGTGCCATTGCATCAATGTGAAACATCCTCAGCAAAACTGCTTGGAGAAGCATGAATTCTCATCCGATAACAGGAAAACGTATTGGGTCATATATTATATAGGTCGATATCTGAGGCATGTGGGATATTAATGGAAGCCAATTTTCTTTGTAGTAGTTGGACTTAGGTATGGGTCAAACTAAGTCTTTGTTAAGTAAGTGAACAACCCTTCCCTATTAAATAACATTGGGCCTGTGTTTGACTTACTTATCAAAGACTTTGACCCATACCTAACTCAATGTACAGCAAAGAACATTCTCTGTCATTGTTGTACCACATGCCTCACATATCGGCCTATATGACCCAATATGTTTCATCTCATCGGATGAGAATTCATGCTTCCGCAAGCAGTTTGGTAGAGGATGTGTAAAATTGATGCAATGGAACCATTTCATGCGTTTCACTTACTTACAGGGGGCACTGTATGGTACAGGACAATGAATCGTCCCTTGGTCTTTGCTTCATATTATGACACAGCACAAAAATCTTCCCTTGTCTTTAGTTGTGTGAAGGCCATTGTGGCTGCCTGAGTTATACAGTATATGGGTGCCTCAGCCCAAGTTGTAAGTCTTAATTAATAAGTCTGTAGTTGGAATCTTTCCCACTTGTCCATCTTCAGTACAACCAAAAATGCAGTAAGAACATTTTCTGTCAGAAATCTCCGTTTACCTATTATGCCTTCCTTTCTCCTGTCCACCCCAAATATCCTTACTACTACCTTTGACTCTCCACTACAACTCTATCCCGCATCAAGAACTCTATTAAGGCAGCTGGTAATGTAATTTCAATTAGCAAGGGTCACAATATCGAAGAAATCAAACACATTTGGGGTGATGGAGTTTGAATTGGTACTGGCTTTTAAAATACAAATTCAATGCAATTTTAAAAGTTAGTTTAAAGTAGGCAAAGGTAGGAAGTGATTTAGGGGTAGCCAAAGGTGTGAAATGGTAAAGTGGCTGATTCTACCTTCCTACTGTGGTAGTCATACTTTATTTTTGGTTGTACTGTGTGTTATGCACCAGATCAAAGGCTAAGTGGTGTGGTCATGTGGTCCAAAACCCCAAACAGTCCATGTTTCAATTCAAATATGTTCCTTCCGGTACCACATGGAAGAGGAACTCTCTCTGGATTTACCTTTACCATGCTGAATTGCTGATACTGCCTGGAGAGTGAAATCCTAGATTACATGTATTTCCAGCCTTCATGGAGAACGGCCTTTCTTAGGTGCACTAGTATCTAGAACCAATGGTCTGAACTGCTTCACAGTCACAAATGTATACAGAATTCAGTGCAGTAGAGATGCTTTACACGTTCTTGTTGATGCCTGCTAACAATACTCCACTGCTAAAGAGTATCGTGAATTAAATGCAGGTTACCCTCCACAAACACTAAATTTATCAATATTTTATCATGGCATCATACAGTAACAGATGATGGATGGCTAATATTAAGGTATGACGCCTCTCAGTAAGTTGTATTCTCAGTAAGTGACTACTGCAGGCTGTAATGGCAGTATTCCAAGTTAAACAGATTCAGAAAAGGTCAGTTGTGGGGCAACAAATTTGATCCAGTGAACAATAGATAAGATGTTAACAAAATGAAGACAGGGAAGAGATTAGGAAAAGATTAGACAAAGATCACATGGATCATATTCTGAAGGAAAACCTTTCCTCATCCCAAGGGACACACTTGAATGTTGGAAGTCAGTCAGTGTGATTGTGTCAGACAACAAGGTGTATCTTCCCTCCATCTTGTTGGTGATCTGTTAGACTGTATTTCTGAAAACAATTTGCACCCGTTTTCAATTTACATAGCTGATAGCTTAAAAATTCACTGGGGTACATGATTTGGTGCTTGACAAGGAATCATTTGATTATATTAATTCTGGTTTGATCAGAGCAATCAACCACCTTCATAACACAGAGGGGCTGCAAATTGCTATGTGGTGGGTAGTTTCATGCACTGCATAATTACCAATGCATGTAGATGATGAGGATATTCTGAAGATTTCCCAAGGCTGTCTGTATGTCTAATGACATAATCTGATATATTCCCTTGGCCTTATGGTAAATCATCATTTGGGATTCAATCTATTATGGAAAAAGCTTCAGGGCTGAGCTGTTGATTAAAGTGATGAGGGACAGTTAGGACAAAGGGCAAGCAATCAAAAGTGTGGCTGCAGATGACTTGGCAGATGCAATTTATTTTCACACAGCTTAATATCCCAATGCAGCAGCTGTTCTGTCGTGAAGCACATTAACTTGATTGTGGAAGTAAATGTCATGCTTTTGCGCTTTATCAGCCTATCATCAAAGGCAATGCAAAAGCAGACCCTATGATATATTTCAGTATTATCATTATACAGAACAAAGGCCGTGTATGCCGTACCCAACAAAAAATGTGATGAAGCGTAGTCTCGCAAGTGCACTGAGCATCCTATAATAAGCCGCAATTTTGTGAGATTTAGTTACTTTTACTTAAACTAATGGACCATTGTTTACAAAATTATATTGAGGTTTCCCAGCTGGCAAAGGCAAAATATATTATAATGTTTTGAATTGGAGACTGTCCTACTGCTCAATTAAGAATCGTTGGAAATTACAAAATAAACATTTTAAGTTAAATCACCACATGATTTTCTTTTATGTTTTATTTCTTTCCCTGTGACACGATCTCAAGCCAGACCGTAAATTTGGGCAACTTTAAGTTGAACAACAAATGCTTTGAGGCAATGGGCCACTTGGTAATACCATATTGAAACATTTAAATAAAACTTACATCACTATTACGATTTGAAATTATTTATTAAACAAATCTGCCTTATCCTTACACCTTGTACAAATCCCAACATTTACAATACATATCTCCCTATGCCTGATATACATACAAATTAGGCCCTATAACTAAACTCCAAAATAATGCACAAAGAATAAAGACCACGAGATGTCGCCACTAGTACTGGCGACATCCACACCCCTAGTGGTACATAAATAATTAACAAATCTAATGTGACTCCACTTTAAATAAAACTTACATCACTATTACGATTTGAAATTATTTATTAAACAAATCTGCCTTACTTAGAGAGAAATTTTTATACCTAACTGAAATATATATATATATCCCAGAACGGAAATACCACCTAATACAAAACTAACATGCATACAGAACATCTGGGCAAAAACACGGAACTGTAAATACAATGTGAAAAATACTGAACGGCTTAACGTGCAAAACCATAAAGTTGATGCATTAAACTAGAAACCCATAATACTGCTAACTTATAAACGTAAGCCCCTGAGAAGGAGACTTTGAAACATCGTATACCTGTGATAATGCCCACAATTGTGACAATACATACAAAACATGAAATAGTACGAAGAAACCCTCTAGTGGTCAACCAATGTCACAGTCACCAAAACAGCATTGGGAGTCATAATCAAAACACAAATTAAACATTAAGCACAGTGTCCGTATAATCCGACGGAGCTCTAGGATACACATATCGATTGAAGAAGACTTCTTTGGTATTCCATCGTCCAATCTGCATAGCAGTTTCTGGAGTGCATGCCCCATTCACAGCTGCAGTAGCAGCCGTCGGCCGGAAGGAACGCGCAGTGTACCCATGACCTTGAAGACCGGCAAGCTGAATGCACTCCTCAAACACATGTGCTATCGAAGCAGCCTTCAAAGCATGATACGGAGCTTTAAGACTAATAAACACAGGTGATTCTGGTTGAGGTCTCTTGGCCTCTGTTGCACGTAAATATTGTTGTAAACACACAATTGGGTCAATCATCGGATCTGAACACGGAGGTATGCGAACCTCAAATCCTTTGCGATGCGCATCATTCTTGATTCCAAAGAATACAATAGTCAGGGAATTGTCATCATGAAATTGCAAATGTTCGGTCTTGAAGATAAACCTTTCAAGAGTCATGTTATCTGGATTCAACGATACAGCATGCGGAGCCAAATCAGAAGGACGTGTCATAGTTGTAAGCGCTAACAACACCAATGTCTTCATCCTTAAACGCTTCACATCAAGGATTTCATTCTCCGGCCATGAGCGAAATAAGTCCATGAAAGGTTGGATTGGCATAATTTTAGTTCTAAGCGAAGGTTGCACCGTACTCGCTTTAACTAAGCCAATTGTAAGTTGACGTAAGTCTGGGCTATCCATAGGATTAACTTGCCCCATACCTCTGTAGAAACATGTAATCGCTGCCGAAGTAGATTTAATCTGAGAAGCTGGCGCCGGAGATGAATCAGAAATATAACACAAGAAATTTGCCACATCAGCTGGATTGTGGATTGGAAATTCCAACATGTTCTGTTCACAAAACTGTTCCATCTTTGACACTTGTCGATCATACAGTCTTAATGTATTAACAGACCAGCTAAGCGTTGTTTGAGTAGCTGCTCTATCAGACCACCCTGTGTCTAACAACCGGTCCTTCCAGACACGCGCCAAGCGTATATTTGCCAGCGGGGATTTTTCAAAGGTTCTGGTATTTGAGTCATCTGGTTGTCCGGAATCCAACTCTGATAACAATTGGGAATTTTGATGGGAGGTGCTATCGTCAACCGTTTCAAAGTCTGAAACCAAGATTGGCTCCGCCAAAGCGGTGCTATTATTGTAGCCTCCGCCTGTTGATCTTGAATAAGATGAAGAATATCTGGAATCATCCGAAATGGGGCATTGACCCAGTTCATTTCTTGGCCCCAATTCTGTTGGGCTAATCCATCTATGCCCTCGGTATTCGGATCCCAATACCGGCTGTTGTACCGCACCAACCTGGTATTGTTCATTCCTGCAAAACGATCCACTGTATGGGGTCCCCATATCCGATCCAAAAGTTGAAACACTTTCGGATTGAGTGCCCATTCGTAGGGGCTGGTTAGTAGAGAAAGTCGGTCTGCATGTTGATTGGCTGAACCCGCCAAATGTTTTGCGCAAATTTTCATATTGTACTTTAGTGCCGTACTCCACACCCCTGAGCTAACTCTGTCAAGGCCTCGCTGGGACCTCCCTGGAAATTGATGTATGCTACTGCACTCACATTGTCTGTCAGTATCTGAACAGTCTTCCTGTCAAATCCGGAGCAAATGTTTCCAGGCACAAAAGAATCGCCATCAACTCGCGATAATTTGAATGACTCCTTTGCAGGCGGGTATTCCATTGTCCGTGAGCCTCTTTGTTCATACAAACGCCGCCCCAGGCTGTCATCGAGGCGTCTGTTACCATCTGAGCGTCTATAACTGTCGGAATAACGGCCCGACCATTCCAAGAGTCTAGAGCTGACATCCACCATTGAAGGTCCTTGTAGGTTCCATTGTCGAGATGCAGACGGGTTTGCCATGACGTTCGAGTTGCCAGTAAACGATATATATTTCGCAGAAGGAGCTTTGCCGGTATCACTGCCTGCGACATTGCAATGAGCTGACCCGCGATCCGGGCCAATCCGCGAGCTGTGACCGCTCCACTGTTCAACGCCCTTGATATATCCTTTTTGACTGCTGTGATACGGCCCCTTGGAATTTTGATCCATGTATTGCCGTCGGAGTTTGTCGTACTGATTACGTACCCGACGAATGTCACCGAAGTCTGAGGATTCAGACATGACTTTTCAAAGTTCACATATAATCCAAGGTCATGCAAAGTTTTTAACAAGTAATCCTTATGTACAATAATGTTCTCACAAGAACCAGTTACACAAAAGTCATCCACATATAATGTCAGGTTGAGTCCCACCTCACGTAAGTGCGTCAAAACTGGTCTAAGTATTTTACAAAAATAATAGGGGCTCAAAGATAAACCAAACGGCAACACAGTCCATGCGAATGTCTTACCCTTCCATCGAATGCAAAGGTATTTTTGAAAATCTTTATGCACCGGAATATTGAAATATCCAGACTTGATATCCACTGTAATCAACTGATCTCCAGGAGTCACTTGTTCAAAAAAT
Organism: Platynereis dumerilii; assembly: GCA_026936325.1. NCBI lineage: Eukaryota > Metazoa > Annelida > Polychaeta > Phyllodocida > Nereididae > Platynereis > Platynereis dumerilii. The sequence continues at coordinate 278,263 of JAPTHN010000132.1, forward strand.
TTAACCACCTCTTCATTTCGGAATGATTGAGCCTTACAAAAAGAATTGACAGTAAGCAGGTCAGTAACAAGCCGATAAGACTTCTTCTTTGGAACACATATAATAGGTGATATGCACCAAGGATCGTCACACTCAACTAAAGCGCCTGAACGACGTAGCGCTTGAATTTCGGAATCAAGAAACTGAGCCTCTGCAAGTTTAAATTGTTTGTTGGTAGACTGAAGCCATGCAGGTACAACATTAAACGCTAATGGCACACCGGAAAAAATCCAATCAATGATCACATCATGCGCTCCAATGTCACGCCACTTACTAACACAGTTTTGAACATTTCCAGCAATAAACACTGACTCAGTTTTCTGCATTGTCATTATTGCCGGTATTCACATTCTGTGAACCAGGTCGACGATTGGGAAGCGACCTGTTGCCAAATGAGTGAAAAACGTCGCCCCTGTTACTCTGGCCTCTGTAGGTTCCTCTGTAGCCACGGCCTCGATAATTATAAGAATTGTTCGAATTGGAAGACGAAGGGTTGAATCTTGACCTAGCATTTTGTAACTCAACCGCAGCCTGCAAGCGTGATAACGAACCTTGGTCAAAGGTGGAGCTTCCCTTCTGCAACATTTCATAGGTTTTCGCAACCTCTTTATTGAATGACGACTTCACCACCAGCGATGTGAATTTTGATTGCAGAAATGAAATTTGCGCATGTATAACTTTCTCCAGAATAGCTAAGTCCGCCTCATCAATCCTTGATCCTTCTCTGTATTTGTCTTTCATAACCACACACCATTTCATGCATGTCTCACTGTATCTGGCACATTTAGTAACAACTGCACTTGTTGGCTGACACTCTGCATTAATCCCAGTTTTATAATCAAACACTCTGAGTTCATTAGGCAATTGGACACCTTTTAGGGAATCCCGAACCTGTTCATAGTACTTTTCGACCTCACATGGATCATCATAATTAGACAGAGAGCCCATGTGGTCACGACGGGGACTGTCACTTGTAAAATCGCCCACCTGTGAGCTTGTGTTGGTATTTTCCACCCTCTGTTCGACTGATTTCAGCCTTGTATCAATGTCCTGCTGTAGCTTGAGTACATCATCGAGTTTCTTTCCCAAATTCTCCATGCCAAGACACTTAAAATTTCAATCCAAACACTGATAGTGAATATTTTTTGCAACTCATTGCAAAAGGCCTCTTTCTGTGGGAATGCACAAAGAATAAAGACCACGAGATGTCGCCACTAGTACTGGCGGCATCCACACCCCTAGTGGTACATAAATAATTAACAAATCTAATGTGACTCCACACATCATACAGGTCTATGTGGTAACAGACACTTAAAGCTGGGATTGCCCGGTCAGTGCAGACCACTTGACATTGGCAGAAAGAAGCCTACAGGGGCCACTTAGCAGTGGATATTTGGTATCCTACTTCCAACTCCTTCCTGTATTTTAACCCTGTGTTTTAGACTGGTGCCAATTCCCCATCGCTCAGCTTGCTATTGCTGGCCTTGAAGTCAGTTACCTTCCACGTGGTGACAGTCGCCCTACTGCTACACACAAAGAAAATAAAGAGATTCAAGTAAACCGTTCAAGTAGGCGTCATAGATATTTAGAACTGTTTGTGATATAAAAGATATCTTGGGGCTGGACAGAGGGAGAAGAGGAAGAGCTAGAACGGGGAAAGGTACTTGATAAAGGAACTAGTATTTACCTTTTTAACCAACTGTAGTGCTTTATAGCTTCCAAATGTGTAGATATAGCTGAATGTAGCCATGCCAGGTCCAATATAATTTCTGACTGAGCATAGCCCTGTTGATCTGAAATGTTCTTTTTAGTCTAATAGCACTGCCACTTGTGTAGAAAACACAAACATTATCTGCTCAAGAAAAGATTTTGAACTTGGGTTTATATGCCCGAGCCGAATAGCTTGGACATTAGATCGGGGCCAAGAGAAAGTAAGCATCTCCATGGCCATTGTTAGGTAAATACAGGGTTGCCAGAATGCAAGAAGAATGGTAAATATATTGTACAATAACATGAAAATTCCGAAATTTGCAAGGATTATACAGTTGTGACATTTTGAACAATGGAGTCCTTGTACAGTGTAGGTGTCCAGATCTTCCAAGTTGTCAATAGAAAAAACACCTTGGCATTTTCATTTTCTCAGGGAAGAGGTTAGAGGAAGATTGGGGTAACATAACAGAGATCAGATATACAAAGAATACCTTTCCTAGTCCTTTGGGATACTTTTGAATGTTGGAAGTCAATCGGAAGCCAAACGCTGACATGTTGTGAACTTGAGGTAAGATAACAAGCAACAGCTTTCATCCTTCCTGCTGCATGAGGGCCGACAATGTATGGAGTGAGTTGTAGAATAGTTTTTAGGTCCTTTCTGTTCAAGCTGAAGGATTAATCAATAATCAGTATTTGGAAGGTTATGTTAAAGAATGTGAAATATTCATTAACCTACATAAAAACACGAAAAAGATTGCAATGGCTAAGTCGTTTCAGTTGATGCACTGGAGAAGCTATGATTAATGATACATGTAGAAGATGATTTTGTGCTTTTGCATTCCCAAGGCTGCAAGGCTGAAGGTATGTAAGAACTGTAAGATAACATAGTCTGATTCACTCTTGGGGCTTTATTGTCAATTATCATTCGGGATTCAATCTGATTTAGGATAGCTTCAGGGCAGATATCTTGATAAAGATGATTTAGGGACAGTTAGGGCAAACACTCAAAAGTGTGGCTGGAGATGACTTGAAAGAAGCGATCTGTCCTCCAAAGCAGCTGTGTTTGGCACTGTTTCCAGATATATTGCTTGATTGCAGGAGTCAATGTCATGCTTGGTTTTGTGCCTTACCTTCATTTTTCTGACACTATGCCACTTGTACAACTAATTAAAATTACAATAACTCTATATTGATAACTTTCGATGTGTGAAGTATTTGTTTGTTTAGGTCGCTTTAAGTTGTCACTCCTTTAGTAAATATAGCTTTGCACCGGTTTCAGCTTCATTATTCAAAAAATAACTCTGGACCAAGCTTTAAAGCCTTGGACCAAGCTCTGGACCAAGTTTTGGACCAAGCTTTGGACCAAGCTCTGGGCCAAGCGCTGGCCAAGCTCAGGGCCAGGCTCAGGGCCTAGGCCTGTCTATGCAATGATACAGGGAAGAGGATCTTTAATTCTGGACATTTGTAAAGTTTTTGAGAAGCAGGCAGGGTAGCAGAGCTAAATGTGATTCACCTTATGGCACACTATTCCTTCAATATTGACATCTGGAAAAAACATGAATGCACAAAAGCAGTATGACAGTTATATTTTCCTTGATGTACAACAAACATACGGTGAGATGTGGTGAGGCAAATCCATGTTATCCCTTTTGGAGTGATTTTTTATGTGTGTGTACATCAAACTTTTTCCCAATGGTAGGCCCTATCTTAGCTAAGCTAACATATTCACTTTGGCAAACTTTGCCATTAGTTGGCCACACATTAAATCCCTGTTTGCATCATCTTTTTTGTCAAACTTTGACAAAAGATCTTGAATACACATTACCCACCGAACTCACCCTGCCATAATGTGTCTTGTAATTTCAATGCACAGTATTTCTCATAACTGAGCTACAATATCCCTCTAAAATATATGGGTGATAATCAAAGGTTGTAATACTGTGACTGGTTTTTAAAATATTCATTACTTATCTATGGCTAGTTCTTCACCAAAAAGAGAAGTTGATCATCCCAGCAACGTATACATTAGGGTAGGTTGATTTCGGAACTTCACTATTGGACAAGTTGGGATAGTAAGATTTTCATATCAGAAGGCTATATCCAAAATTTTAGGTTTCTAACTTGAAAACTTTTTTCAGGAAATGACATTGAATTTTTGACATTTTGAACATTTTTCGGTTGTTTCGCAAAACTGCGGTTTCGTATAACTTAGTCATTTCTCATCATACAGTAATACAACCTACATATTTGAAAAGATCTAAAAAAGACGTACAATTTGAATACAAACATGAAGGGTTTCCAATAATTTTTCATCTGCATTTGAAAGTCAGATCTGCTGATTCAAAGCAGTAATAAACAGGAAATTACTTGAAAAAAGTTTTTCCCTAGTCACGTTTATACTCAACCCTATGTCAGTCTACTTGATTACACTTTCATAAGCATTGGAGGTCTTACAATGAGCCATATCGGAGGTATTGGGAGCAACAGTTTCATTTCGCAAACCTATGAAACTTTGCCGAGTTTTCCAGCTGCACAGCTTAATTTTTAGTAAATTAAATCTCAGAAATAAAATTTCAATGTGGTATTGATGTTAAAAAGTTAATAGCCAACATCAAGCATAAAGCTAGGTTAAAATTTGAGATGTAGGTCTTTATATGGCACTGCACACAAAAAAAAGCAAATTGTATTTTTTCTCTCTCTTTCTGAGCAATGATATTATTTTTGAAATGTAATATTCCCAATCCAAAAGGCATGATGTGTTCCGTAAGGCTCCAGTGATGACATATAGAGCTGTCTAATAATCTATCAAGACCTCTTAGTTCCATTATAGAAACTAAAAACTGCAAAGAAGTGCTTAAATAATTTTTACAGTACTATACCTTAATTTTCAAAAGCAAGGAAGTTTCATGTTACAACTTCCGCACACCAGTACAGAAATAAACAATTTCCAATTAGGTGGTTGTTCTATTTGAACTTCTTTCTTGGTTAGAATGATGCCCTGGGTTCCATTTCTTTCTCTTTTTTTTAGGACATTATAATAATACTGAATCTGATTCTGAAATGACTCACTGACAAAATCTAATAACCTGATACCCGTGGTCAATTAATATTTACAAGATCTTAATTTCAGTGATTTTATTTATGATACCTGTGACAATCATTGAATTGACAAAGGTAACTATATTATAGGTCTGGATGCTTTACCTAAGATCACTAATATTTACAGATATCTCTACAGCCAATGGAGTTACATTTACATTTATAGTCGTACTTTGATTAGCAAGTCAAGCAAAAAATAAAAAATGTCAGATTGTGAAGTTACTTGCGCCTTCAAATTTTGCCTAGACCATTGATGTTGGTATTCAAAATTTCATTGTCCGATCTCTTAAATTGACTATATTATCCAATACCGCAAATCAGCAAACCTATCGAAAAATGTCTAGAAACTCAAAGCTTTAAATGGATTTTCCTGAAAATAGTATTAGAGTTAGAGACCTGAAATTTCGGATATGGCCTTTTAACATGAATATGTCACTATCCCAACTTGTCCAAGATAGAAATTCAGAAAATTTTGGAAAATCAACCTGCCCTAGTATACATATATTGTAAGATGGTCTCCCTTCTTGGCCTCCTTTCTCTTTCAATTTGTTCTGCTGCGAATCCTTATGTATAGCACACTTTGCTTACTCTCCTATGTGATACCTCCTGTCTAGTGAGGCACAAAGCATAAATTCAGAGGAAGGAGACCCGCAGAACCTTTCAGCATAACTGCCTTTGCCATCAGAGCTGCCATAGATCAATCTAACCCGGATGTTGTCCTCAAACACAGCTACATCAGACACATACATCTTTAGCAATCACAAGGAGATCAGATTGCTATTACCACAGGGATGTTTGCATGACCATCATTTTGCAATCTGATAAATTACAGTCAGTTGTGGTTTCCCTTATCAATTCCAAAAGTTGCTGTCAGAATTCATTTTATCTCTTTACACATGTACCACAATGGGGCTCAAACTACATTCTACATTGTACATGTATGTATAAGACTCATCTGGAAAGTGTTGATCTTTATCTCCAATCTATTGATTCTTTTTGTGAAAATAAGTTGATCATGCACCAAAACAGTGAGTATAAACCTTTCAAACACTGGCATCGTCATTCAAACTAGTTTGTGATGCATTTTCTTATATTGAGTAATAGAAGGAAGGAGTCGGTTGGTTAATCTTTATTTTTGAAGTCACATTAGACACATTTATAAATGGACATACAACAGAGACCAAGCAGTGAGATATCTTTTTGTAGCACTGCCTCCAACTTGGCAACTGTTGACACTGCTGAACTTGTCTTGCAGAATCTGTGCTATGATTTTTCTGTTCTTCCTGCTTACTAACAACTCTGTGGGGCCTATTTATAATTTTGCATGACAATGGAAATTGTAATACTCACTTGCTACAACTGGCCCACATTCAATGCTTCAGGTACATGTACTTATTTGAGGCATGAATAAACTAACTAATAAAAGAACTGAAAATTGAAATTTGACCAAAAAAGGAATAGCCGGGTTCCTAATCAAAACAGACATAATTTTAGATACTACCATGTATTTCATCAGATAAATGATACTCCATTTTGAAGTAGTGTTTGAATTAATAGCAAAATGCACAACCAGGAGAAGGTCCTAAGATGTTTACCCCATTATATTAGTGCACTTGGCTACACACTTGACTTCGTAAACAAAATCTGCAGGTGAGCAAGGTAACCGCTGTTCAGCCCTTGAAAACAAAGGCTTTTATTAAAAGGCTACTATTGTACAAATGCTCAGCTCAAGTATGTGGTGAGGAGGAAAAACCATAGGCTTGTTCTTTTTTTGCATGTGGCTGCAGGGTTTCTAGGTATTCATATGGATGGTATAGTTAAATAACTTACAGCCAGCAATAGCAATTCAGAGATGAGGACTCAACGCAATCCTAACCCAATGTTGAAATAAAGGAAGGAGTTGGAAGCAGGACATCCTATATCCACCGCCAAGTGGCTCTTGTGGGTTTCTCCATCATCAAATGAGCTGCACTGACCTAACAATTCCAACTTTTAGCATCTTTTGTGAAGCTATAATTTTTTAACGTTCAAAATACTGCGTAGTAACAATAAGGATGACAATATACTTTATTTTAGTCGCAAAAAGAAAAACTCTTTTTGGTTTTTACATTGCGAGTTAACAAGTGTAAAACATAAAACACACAAAACAGACATGATAGTAATACTGATTAGAGATAAAGGATACTGATTAAAAATAAAGAATACTGAAAAACTGAATACTGAGATGTAAATATTTACATTTTAAGCTACAATATATATTCATTATTTGTTCATAAAATTAAAATACTTGATGCTAGATAGTACGAAAGTACAGGGTGAGGAAGCAAATTTTTCAAAATTTGGAATATTTAAAACTTCAGTCGAAAAGAAAGGCTTTTCTAAGTCATAACAAATTCATATTTTCAGGCCTTAGAAACAAGACAAAAACTATCCTTTTTGTGAAGTTTGACTGGTATCATCTCCAATCAAAAATTCAACATTGCCGTCTAAACTTGGGGGTGCTTTGACAAAAAGCACCATCATATTTTGAGCCCATGAGGCATGAAGACAGTAAGGGGGACAACAACATCATGGTAACAGGTCTTGTGGACCAACTATTCTAAGATGCCCCACACGGAAAAGTAAGGGAATTAAGGTCCGAGCTGGAGAAGGGCCAGAATGTGGCCGCCCAGAAGTCTGAAATTTTTTAAAGTGGAAATCCTGAACTTTCTTGGCCATAAGGCATGGGGAACCATCCTGAGTCTGCCTATAGATGCCATTGGGGTAATTCACATCCAGCCATGGCAAAACATGACATCACTGGACCTAGTAGTATGCATCAGGTCCGTCCCCCTTTACTCGCATGAAAAAGAGAGGAAATAAAGCATAATTTTTCTAACTGATGTCATGACTCCCGATTCCCGAAACCATTGTCTGAGCTGGATACTTCGCCTGAATGTCCCATCGACATCTTCTATTGATTTTTTATAGAATTTCCCATTTCTTTTGTTGACAATAGAATCCACAACCAAATGTTTATAGTTTGAAAAAATTATTGAATATCGAGCCATGCTTCCTAATGTAGCCCATCATTTCTATCTTCTGGCCTTCATGGAATAGGCCGAATGGTGTCTTTGGGGTCTTGACATATGATATCAAGCCAAAATCATTTTGCATAGCTGCTCTGGCAGCCTTAAGGTCCACCTGAAGCTCTTCAACCACCTCTTTCACGGAAGTTGCAGATACCTTGTCATTTTTGTCATCAGTGACTCCAGGAATGCGCCATTCCTCTCTCAATTCTCTCTAAAAACTCCCAGACTTCCCTCTTATTCCTTTCCAATCATTGATTGCCTTCATAATATTGTATTCTGGTTGTGAGGTCACTCTGACTATGTCAGGGATTGTTTTTTAGTCCATTTGGCACTGAAGCAAATCTGACCACCTCTTCCTTTTTGTCTCCTGTGGAGTCATTTTTAATCACAGCACATTCTAACCTTCCACGGGTATGGCTGATACCTTTTAAAATGATTATGCTGTATTTTTTTCACAATTTTCCTGTAGATGCAAATGCTCTTTTAGCACAAGGAAGTTCATGGAAAATGTTGGTTCTCCACCCTGTATGACCATATCTGCTTGTTTGTTGTACAGGTGTATTTAGTCTTTCTTCGACTTGATATACATTTCTGGTATGACGCAATACGATGCATTTCTAACAAATTATTACACCTGTCATAAAGGAACTTTTGTAAAATTACCAATGCAACAAATATCTGATATGCTGTAAAGGAATTGCAATAATTAAGTTCAGCCACCAATCTGTTGCTCAGGAAAATCTTCCATGTACATGAATGAACCTGCCTGAATGGATTTCACATGAAGTTGCTTCACCATACCTCACCAATTATGTATGGTGCATGAAAGGATACATTGTATTGCTGTCAGACTGCGGTTATAAAATATGCATTTATGCTTTTTATTACCTTCAGCGAACGAAGTTCGAAGAAGGTATTGTTATCACTTTGGTCAAAAGTTGTCCGTCCGCCGGGCGGGCGTCCGGGCGGTCGGGCGGTCGGGCGGCGGGCGGATAGATAGTTTCCGGGCCAGTACTCAGCCCCTATTGGATGTACATGGATGAAATTTGGTACACATGTAGCCTGTATGGCCTAGTTGTGCCTTTTGATGGTCTGATTGATGGAACTTTTGTAATTTTTGAAATATTGAGAAAAATAAAAAAAATATATTTTTTTCGTTTCCGGGCTAGGACTCCGCCCGTATTGCATGCACACGGATGAAATTTGGTACAAATGTAGCCTGTATGGTCTAGTTGTGCCTTTTGATGGTCTCATGGATGGAAATTTTGTACTTTTTGAAATATTGACAAAAATATTAAAAACTTTTTTTTTTTCATTTCCGGGCTAGGACTCAGACCGTGTTACATGTACATGGATCAAATTTTTCACACATGTAGCCTATATGGTCTAGTTGTGCCTTTTCATGGTCTGATTGATTGATATTTTATACTTTTTGAAATATTGAGAAAAATTAATTAATTTTTTTTTTTTCATTTTGGGCCAAAACTTGGTCACAATTGCAGGTACATGGATGAAATATGTTACACATGTCACCTATATGATATATTTGTGTCTTTTGTGGGTGTGATTCATGGATATTCTATACATCTTGAAATATTGACAAGAAATATTAAAATTATTATTTTTTGTTTCCAGGCCATCATTGTATGTCCATAGATCAAAGTTTATATACATTCCCTATATAGTATTTTAATGCCCTTTGTTGGTCTGCTTCATAGTTACTCTTCATGCTTTTTGAAACATTCTGACCCATACCTCACAACTAATTCCTTGTTTATTCATGAAACTGGTTCATATTATGTGTATATTGCTCTAGTAAGGTCTTTCCATCGTTCCACATACCGTGGCATGCAGTCGGGTATATGGCGGGTCATATAGCTAATTTCAGACCAAGATCAGGCCACTATTGCAAATATAACATGCAATGTGGTTCACATCTTTTTTATGGTGTAATGGTGTCCTTTAAAAATGTTGCTGTTCGCTGAAGGTTTGCTGCTACGCAGCCTATGTTTAAATGTGATTATCTGAAGATTGCCTTAGGAATATTGCACATGATACTACATGAAAAACGTACCACAAAACCTTCACGATTGTGCTTCTTTGTTGAATAGCCTTACAGATTCCAAAATCTTCATACATGGGATGCAACAAAGACTTACTACATAACGGCTTGTCCAAGAATATTGATTGCAGTTGAACTATAAGTGCAATTCAAATGGACAATATGGGAATGTGGGATGATTGAATTTAGAGAACATGATCTTTGTTTTCAAAATTAGGCCAAAGATACATTGTACATTATAAGGTCTGGTTGACTTAATGTTTCAGCCTCTCTCTTAGAAGTCTCAGTGAACAATAATACAGCATATCATGGATATACCTGGGACCAAAAACAATTTATTCTCCATAATTATTATAAGACCTTGAACATATTGTGTGAAGCTGTACAGCTCTTCTCATCTCCTGTAAGCACTGTCAGACCTATATCAATTTCTGTTGAACACTACTAAATGTACTGTGACACCACAAGCCTCTCATTTGCATAATTCTCAGAATTTTTTGAAGACCAATGTGCTTCTGATAAATGAGGCACAAGGATCGAGGCATTTGCACACATATTTGAAAAGTGATATACATGAAATATTCCATATGTAATGTTTTATGACTGCCAGAGAAAAGTGTCATATTCTTTGTTAGAAACAGTGGTTAATATGTGCTGAGATGCAATGTCTGTCAGCTGTAACAACTTCCTGTGGCATTCTACTTCCACTTCTCTGGTTTCCTTGGATCGCAATTGTGTAAAGGAACAAATCGTTTTTTTCAAGACCACTTTCATGGAGGAAATAGCCACTCCACAGTCAAAGGTCATTTGTGTGACACTTCCTCCTTAATTAATGAAAATGCCAAGGTTGTGTTTTTAGTGACCTCATTGCTCAGTGGACCAAAACTGTGAGTAAAATAATGGTATTGCAAGTAAGGCGATTGTCATGACAACTAGTTGGTGAAACATACAGTTCAAATTTATAAATGTAGCTAGTCCTTGGGCCATGCCTCTGTTTCATGTCAGATCGTTGTCACCCCACACAGGATAGCTCTTTTTCACTCACCTAGCGTAGTATGTGTCACATGTACTCTAAATCAATTGAGATTAACTTCCTACAGCTGTTCGTTATTGTAAGCTGAGCCACTGAAACTTCTCAAAATTCCCAGAACTTCTTCATGTCGCCATGATGCGTAGCAGCTTGTTAGCTGCATGCTGATTGGTTTAAAAGTGGGCGGGGCAGTGGCAAGCCAATCAGAGCCCTTGTGACAAAGCACTTCCTCCTTCTTCTTCTTCTTCCTTCCGCTTGTAAACAAAATGAGCGCAGGAACAGTTGTCAAATGTTATAAGCAACTATAAATGATTAAATACTGCCAATATCTTTCTACAAATATATTTATGGATAGATAGGTAAGGGGCTGACCAGGTGATCTTGGGGGGAGGGGGTTGGTTCTGGAATTTTGGTGAAAAAAAAAAAGTTTGTTTCCCTGGGGGTGTTCTCACTATATGTTGGTCTACACAGTATGCTCGGCTGAAAAGGGCTCTTCAAGGCCTAATTTTCCCATGCTAAGGGTCCTAAAATAAGGTCTGAATATTCCTAGACATGGTCCAACTTTTCCAGGCACTCCGAATTTCGCATAGGTATCACCTTCGAGAGACAACTATAGTTGCAAAATAGCATTATTTGGCACAAATATCATGGAAATAATACAGCCGACCGAAAAAAATGGATGGATGGATGATTGGGGCTTTACGTCCTGTATTTATGCACTTGGTAGGCTAATTAGGACAGGAGTAGGACACGACAATGAGGCAAAGGATGATTTAAATAGCTGTCAACATAGACCCAGGTGAAGTGACCTGGCAAGAGCTGGATTCGAACTCTCGACCCAGCGATTGGCAGTCCAACACGCTACCACTAGACAAACTCTCCCCCGCCGACCGAAAAAAAAAAAACCCTCTTAGAACGCAAATTTTTGCCTAGTCCAGGGACCTATTTTTTTTTACTATTAGCAATGTGAGATGCAAAGCAAAGATGACTTAGCGGCCACACAGACGATAGTTGGGAGGGGTTATATGGAATTTAACCCTGCGAAGAACTTTTTTTTCAGTCATGAGGTGTCAACGAACAATTTTTTCCGTATGCGAAAGTACTGCAACAATCTTTTTGATCACAATTTTCTACATTACAGTACCCTAGCTACAGGTGAAAACAAACTTTTCTTTATTTCCATGTGCTGAACAAATTTTTTTATCAGTGTCAACTGTCAAGATGAAGTGGGAAACAAACCTGGGGGGGGGGGTTTCGCCCTGAAATATGACGGGTGTGCTCAGCTGAGCATCTCGCACCCAGACCCAGTAACGGAGTGCCGTGAATCAGTCGAGGCCCACTGCTTGACAACTTGAGAGCCTAAAATATTTCCATACAACCATGGCCGGAGCAATCCACCTATTGCTACTGTTCACCTAAAGGCATAAATTGAGCAACTTGGTAAATTTATAAATCAATGAGTCGAAGATCGGAGATTCTCCTGTCAGATTTGGATTGATATTTTGGTTACCTGCGCAGAGTTTTTACATTTACCAAATGGAAGCAAACTCAAAATCATCAAAAAATCAAATGAGAATCCCAGGGGTTTGAACAATTATTCGAAAACATTTTTTTATGAACTTCAAAATCTCCAATATATTCCAACTCAGCGAGAATCACAGGATCATGAAATAATTCCATACCATTTTTTCATGTGAACTTCAAAACCTCCAACAAACTCTGAGTATTACATGATTCAGGAATAATAGTTGCAAAGAGCATCCATGCAGACTCCCATAATCTCCAATAAATTCAGCACAAATGACAGGGTCCTCAAATAATTAATTCCAAAACATTTTCGATGAGAACTCCAAAATCACCAATAAACTCAATGAGAATCACAGGGTTCTGGAATACTTCCAAACCATTTTTCATGTGAACTTCAGAAAATAAGTAAATTGTTGAAACCAAACTAGGCCTCCAAGCCCAACATAAATTTATGAAAACCAAATGTTTCCAGAAAAATGTTCTAAAAAGCAGCAAATTTCTTGGGGTTGGGCCATTATTCTGTTCATTTTCAAGACTGATGAGAAACTAAACTCAAAATGTGTGTCATAAAATATTTTAAAACACTTTATTTCTTGGATACCTTGTATCTAGGTTTATCGAAAACTGCACATTAGGCCCTAACAAATTATTTGGTTAAGCGTGACATGAATAAATGATTTATATGTTTGATTTAATTTTAAAACCTGTACAACATCAGTAAAAGTATACATGCATACAATGTGAACTATGCCATTGCAGAAAAACTTGCATTGGGCCTCATCTACTTCAGTACATTCATTCTGACCATGCAAATGACATGTGAATTCTCAAGTTGTTCTTCCAGTTGTGGTATGACATCCCAGTCTTTTCCGAGGGTAACAAATTCTGGAATGTATCGATCGTTAACTTTGTAGCATTGCATTGTGTTCTTTTATTTCCCCTTAAACAGTTATAGCTTATCACAGCCTGAATACCCATTCAGTCCAAGAAGAGCTTTAGCATTTTGTTCCTCCTAATGTTTCATTCATTGCAGTCAAATTGGGAGTCTGGCCAGTGGGTCGAAAATTAGTTTGGTGACTCCTGACTCCTAAAAATTATTAATATAATTTACAAAAACACAGTTACCACAATGTGAAATATATTCCAAATTTTACACAAAACATCCAATACAAAACATATAGTATTCATGTAAAATATCCAATGGATACTTTGTAGAATTTGCTTCGCGTTAACCGTGTAATATTTGCGGGCAATAATGCCTATAAGTGGCAGCCTACAACATTTCGCTGGAGGTGCTCTATTTCACGTCCTCGCTCACATGAATTTCTGAAGCTGCACAATAAAGTTCTGCCGGATTCTGCTGAGCGCGGACCTGACAGGCAGCGCGGACCTCAGGGGCAACAGTCCTACTGCCCTATATTCCAATTCGATACCCAATTCAACATGAATTTAGTCAGTCTGCACCCTTGCCAGCTCGTCTGCCCCAACAGCAGACTGTTCTCAGTCAATATAAGTGGAGTTGGGAGTCGAAATGGCAATTAGGAGACCTAAGGTGTCTTGAGTAGCAGTCGATCTTCCAGAAAGCCAAAGCAGTCGGGAGACTAAGTCAATTCACTTAATTATTAATTTACTTTAATACCCAATTCCGAAGCCCTGGCGTTAAGTGTCCTTTGCAGTGTTTGCACCACATTATCTCACCAAATTTGTGAATTGTAAATGCAAGAAAACCACTTGTGCTTCAAATGTGCTCATGTCGAAAAGCTGGAATCTCGTGCACTCAAATGTGTCAGAGCACAAATTGCGAGGATGAACTTCCGAAATCACACCGAATGAATGAGAATGAATACTCTGATGGCTCTGATTCAGAATGTCCATGATTCCAGAAATTATGCGAAGATGCTCTGCCACTAATTGAAATGTTAAATTTCTTGTGATATCCTTTTTTATATTTATTTATCGGCTTAATACAGTTGTGATTCAATCTTCTTTGACCTGAGAATGATTGGCTGGTTGATCGAAGTGACTGTTTGACAGGAGAGTATGATTCTTCATGTTGATGATTGCAGACAACTTGAGTTCTAGGGTGTGATCATCAGGTCATAATACACCACATTTTTTGCTATGAAAATCCTGATCCCGTCTTCGTTGTTGGCAAACCTGTGTAAAAAAAACAAAGAGTTGTTGAAATAAAAAAATCTGCCTATTTTTCTTGAAATCCTTTCGAAAGAGAACTATAAATGTTTAATGAAATATACATCTGAAATTTTAAAATTTTGACACTTCAGTATTAAAAAATATTTGACCAAAATATTCTACTATTCCTTTCTGTATAGTCGAAATTCATTTATAATATTATAACTATATCTGCAGTGTGGGTTTATGGGGGCAGGGTTGCAGCCTATAGAATATAACATGTAAAGAACAGTCATGTGATCTTTCATTTCAACGCCTAATTTAAATGTCATCATTTTCATAATGTGTTATTCACGAATAATTTTGTGTAATGAAAAAGTACCTAACTTACTTTGGTAGAATTTTCATTGATATTCAGCTTTATTAGCAGAACAGGAACCAGCATCATGATTCAGCAACAGGTCTTGTGCTAACCGCCTTTCAAGACCGTCAATGTTGAATGTTCCCATAATTCAGCTGAAAACCATGCGACTTCGGAAAATGAAGTTCTCCTCAGCAGTGTCAGTCCCATGACAGGTATATTCTCTGTCAATCATACTTAAGTAGACCTGCAACGAAATGTACTATGGTTACTATTTTTTCTAGAGCATAAGTGAAGGTTGGCTTTTATTCGAGGTTTAATGTTGGACTTCACACGCTTGAAATAAACGATAACTTCTACTGTTAGGTAGGTTATAACTCCAAGCCCCCCTGATTATTAATAATCGCCCCTTAAAAAATCATGCAACTGCTTTTTAATAAAATTGACTCCAAGCAGAAATTATTTATTTCAAGACTGCCCAAAAGGATTCATCTAATTCACTAGGGCAAAACTGACCAAGAAATTATTTATTAAAAAACTCTAGCGAGCAGTGATGGAATTGGGGGGGGGGGGCTTAGAATGAGCTATGACCTGCTACAGCTCCCCGAATCATCAGTGGAAATATAAAATTATCATGTTAATTTCACAGTCAGCCAGGTATTATTAGCAAATATAAACCCTGGTTTCAGGATTTTGAATGGCACGCCTCTGTCCCAACAGTTGATAGCTCCCCTGACAATAGATCAGCAGAGCAGCGCTCAGTATTCATCCAACCTTTTTTTGTGCAATTGACGCAGCATGCTCTAGAGGCATTAATATCCGGTGCAGTACCTTCTAAGTGGTACCAATGTTCATGAAATTAAATTTCCTACATTTTGAGCTAAGTCTCGGCTCTGTACAATCATTCTTTCTATATTAAAAGTGCGTCCGAAGCACTGTAAGTTGACGTCCGAAGGGTTGTTTACATGTTAGGTTTCCTGTCATTTCTCCATAAATAGGCTGAATAAAAATATTTCAAGTATCCAACGTGTTTTTCAAAGACAAAAGGTACATGACTGTATTTTTTTTAGATTTTTCAAAGCCACAAATTACCCAAAAACATGCCCTAAAGATTCTGTTATTTCACTCAAGAAAAGATGGCGGTGGCCCAGACCTGTGTGTTCAAGACCTACCCTGACAAAAATTTTCCATTTCCATCACTGCCTACGGGCCCTCCCCCTGGATATTATATGCTCACCCTGGGTGACACCCCTAACTTAAAGTTACCCCGAATGATAGGTCAGGTTTCGAAAAAAAGTTTTTCTAATTTTCACATTTTATTGTGTGTCGTGGCCATACTGGCCAATATGAAAATTTTCTTAGCTTTTGAGATATTTTCTCTTGCTTGAATGACCTCCCAAATGCACTAAATGACCCCTAGATTTATTTCGGGTACGCACGGAAATAAATCAGTTTCTTGCTTGCTGTCAACTTTGTGACGTCATCACCATTGTTGGATTTAGTTAACTTGTAACAATATAGTTTTAACAATGGTCATTGTGGCGTCATCAAATATTCATGTCCTGGAGGAGGGAGAAACCATCAAGAAAAATAATTTATAATAACTAAATAATTTACATAATCAAAGAAATACTTAATAAATTCAGAAAATTTAATAATCTCAAGTTTACTTCATAATGGATTTAAAACCAGCAATACTTAACAAAGAATTTTATCATTCAGGGAAACTTTAAGTCATTATCATACCACAAAAATCATGCTGTCACTGTGTCAGCACTCAACAGAATAATGGCACAAAGAAACAACAACCAAGTGACATGAGGCAACCTTCCTGTGCGGGGAGAGGGCTGCAAATCCACACCCTGGATTGTAATCTATATATATTTTCTACTGACAGACAAAGATAAAAGTTGAACTTACCGAAACACTGCCAAAACTTTGCAAAAGAAAGATCAACATGATCAATGGACTCCATCTTTCTGGCTGCGCAATGATACATGTAATGTGCGCTCTGATTGGTCGAACACAGTCACATGACTGTTTCAACCAATCAGCATCGAGCTTGCATCACATGTCGTCTGCAAGATGAATCACTGTTTCTAGTTCCACTTTAATCAAGTAGTGCAAAGGTTTGAACGAGCGAGGCAACACAGTGAACACTGGGGGGAAGTTAATCTAGTGAGAATATAACATTTCAGTGCATTATAAAAAAGTTTAACTTGAAACTGAGCAATCCCTCATGGGGTGACAACGAGATCTGACTTCTGAGCTCTCTGCAGGGAGATGGCCCACGGACTAAGCTCAATTTAGCTGTCTATAGCTATACATTACTAGTTGTATCCAAAACTATCCATAACTATCCATGCCTACATGTATTCATTAGTACGCACTAAAATACTTAGCCCTTTTTTTAGAAAACAGTGATTGTGGATGGCTATGGATAGCTGGGGATCGCTTTAGCTAAGTTTAGCTTCCAATAGCAACCTGTAGATAGCTAAGGCTATATTTTAAACGACGAGCCATTTTCAGAAATTCGTAACAATTTCATATATCGAGAAACAAGAAGAAAGAAGTAGACATTTTTCTGGCATTTGTCAGTATCAACAGAGACCAAGCAGTGAGATATCTTTTTGCAGCATGACCCTCATTTTCGCAACAGGTGAAACAGCTGATCTAGTCTTGGGGAATCTGCAGCATATATTCTGAAAGTGATTTACAGAAGATGATTGATGTAATGTATCAGTGGTGTAGTAAATGGCAAATGAAAGTTAATATTGGTAAAACAAAAATTGTCCACTTTAGACATAAAGGTCTAAATGTTAGCAACTGTGAATTTACCTATGGAAATGAATCAATTGAAATTGTAAAAAGTTATAAATATCTGGGACTAATCTTAGAAGAATGTCTTGATTATAATGTTACATCAACTGCCCTTGCCAACTCGGCTGGAGGAGCGCTTGGAAGTATCCAAAACAAAGTTTACAAATTGAAAGGTTTAGGATTTAAAACATACAGTAAATTGTTTGATTCAGGTGTTGTTCCTATTATGGATTATTGTTCAGGAGTTTGGGGCTACAAAGATTTTTCTAAACCTGAAGCAATACAAAATAGGGCTATACGATTTTTTCTAGGTGTGAATAGTTTTACCCCGAAACATGCTTTTAAAGGCGATATGGGATGGATTGATTCAAAAACTAGACGTCATATTGAAATACTACGTCTTTGGAATAGACTTGTTTACATGGATGAAAACAGACTGACAAAGCAAGTGTTTGAAGTTGATAAACAAATTAACAAGAGAAATTGGAGTAATGAGGTTTTACAAATATTCACTAAATTGAATCTTACTCAAAATTTTGTAGAAAATTTACCTATTAACCTGGAAAATGCACAATGTCAAATGATGGAAATTTATAAAACCAACTGGAAAAATCAAGTAACTAACATGCCAAAATTAAGAACTTACAGAGAATTTAAAACTACATTTGGTACTGAGGATTATGTATATAAAATTTATGATAGAGGTCATTTGTCTGTTCTTTCACAATTTAGGTTCGGTGTTTTGCCATTAGCAATAGAGACAGGACGTTACAATGATATACCATTAGAATATAGAGTTTGTGAATTTTGTTCCCATCATGTTCTAGAAGATGAAAATCATTTTTTGTTCCATTGTAATACTTATAACGATTTACGTAATTTACTTTTAACTCGTGTTTTAAATTATTGTGTGGATTTTTACTTTTTATCATTACAAGAAAAATTTAAGTTGTTGATGTCCAAGGATTTAGTTAAATTTACTGCAGAATATTTGTTTAAAGCTTTCCATAGAAGAAGAAGTTTGTTGTATAATAATTAATTCAAGAAGTTTGTTGTGAATGTTTTAATATTGTAAATATGTGATTGTAAATGTTTTAATATTGTAGTTTCCAGAAAATTTGTTGTTAAAGTTACTTTTGAATTATTTTGATGACTTGTAAGCCCATATAGGGCTGGGTGTACTTTTTTACACAGGTCAATAAAGAATTTGTCTGTCTGTCTGTCTGTCTGTCTATTTACCATTCTTCTTGCATTCTGACAACCATGTGCTTACAAAACAATGGCCATGGAGATGCTCACTTACTCCTGGCCCACATCCAATGGTCCAGCTATTTGTCAGAGGCATAAAAACAATATCCTTCTCTGTGAGTTTCTGCACCAAAACCAAGGCTTTAGCACCAGAAGACCCTGCTTCAAATAAACACATCTATTTAAGATTGTAGTCAAAGTTTCAATAGAGTAATACGCTCGTCCTTTGAAATGTGAAAGTGTGTGCTGAAAAAACTTCTTAAAAGGAACAAAGTGGTTCAGTTTGCAAAACAACCCTCTTTCATGTTGTACAAAAATCATGTCGGTGAAAGATTTTCCTTTATCCTATAAATTTTCACAGCGAATGCTGAGTTAAAGATCACATTTTTGTGTGTGCGGAAAAGAAAATAATTTGGCATAATTAATTTTTGTCACTAGCCTTTTTCCAGGCATATTTGGAAACCCCAAAGCAATCCACTAGATCGCAAAATTTTATGAAGAAAGTTCTGCAGGGCACAAGCAGTGAGCAACTTGTGATTGGCAACAGTGAAATATTACAAAATACTCTAGAAACATCTTGAATGCAATGTACAACCCACAAATAGGAAATGCCAGGGTATCTAGCTCTGATTTTAGAGGCAGAAAATGTTCCGATTTGCAAAAAGTGTCGATGTTTAACCCAAAACATACACAAACACAGGCAGAAAAAGGTATTGTCAAATATTTGTGTGATCTTGAGGGTCGTATTGAAAACCTGAGATGTGAGCTTGTCACTCACTTGAGGTATCCTTTTGCGGCTGGAGTTCAGGCTTTCCTCGGTGCCTTCATCGTGTCATATTGCTTGTTGATGGATGATTGATGCATCAACTTGTCAAGAATCAATCTCAAGTAACATCAAGCAATTACCCAGGAGAAGATCAATGAATCACACAGGTCACAATGGATAAAACCCTGACCATTTCTTGAAACATTCTGCCTGTTTGCTCCGAGGTGCTGAAAAGTTGCACGAAACGTACTAGCTTCAAGTGCAATTTCATGTCTGGAAAAAATGGCTTTCAATGGTTGTGATAAAATGAATACATCAACTTAAAACTATCACTGCACACAGTTTCTGCACATCAAGGAGCCCAAGGCAAATGAATGAACAAGAAGAGAACTGGATCTATAGGTGGCATAGGCTTGCATTATTTATTGAGACTGCCAATAAACTAGTCACCTGGATTTGGTCAACCACAAATGGAAGACATCTACCCTGTCGGCTTCTAGGCTGACCTCCCTGCAGGCCACCAACCTCTGTCAATTTGTTGTGCCATGAACCTGTAGTAGTAGGTATCGTACACTTTGCTCATTCCCCTGTACTTCATTCTGACTTATGATCTATGACATGCATTGCATAGTTTCAGAGGAAGGATACACTTGGAACCTATACCTGCCTCTGCTGTCAGAGCTGCCATTCATCAGCCCAGGACTGCAACATCAGATTGGAACTTTAGTAATCAGCAAGAAATTTGTTTGTTGTTACTCCAGCCATCATCTTTCTTATTCCTTTAAATTGCAATCAATCTAAATGTGACCTGCTCCACCAAAATGAGTTCAAATTAGGCAATCTGTATTTTCTAGAAATGAGTAAAATGTGTCAAAAGGTCACATTTTGATGATTTTTAGCTGTTGGTACCAAGTTTTTTTCTTTGATTATTCAAGACACTCTTGACCAAAAATTGATTTTAAATTATCTAAATTGGGCATCATTCTCAATTTTCCCAGTTCTCTTATTGTAATGGCGGGAATTCAAATTCCATTTTCTCAAAGTTCAATGTTTCGTATTGTCAATGTTTGAGGTGCCATATCTTTGGATTGGGTGGAGATATCAAGACAAATGAAACATCATTTTAAAGCCAAATTCCAGTATAACAAAGTCATTTTCACAACTGAATATGATAGCATGCCGACTTAGAACCCGTTTTGGTGGAGCTGGTCACAAATCATTGACCACTTTGTTACAAACAACAAGTGTAATATTACTGGAATGTGTTGCATTCTTCTTCTTTGTTCTTCCTGTGAGCACAGACACGGTCCAGGGGTGTATATTCCTGCTGTTGTAGTTTGAACTAGTGTGTCTTGCACGATATGTAGTTTTATTTTTTGCTGCAATCCAGTAGGTTTTTTCATGGATTTTGATGGCATTTCCATGAAATATTTGTCCGTTATGTCTTGGGAATTTGAGGGTTGATAGGGTAAATGCAAGCAAATATGAGTCTCAGCCATGCATCCCAAGCAGCTATTGCACAGGTCTTCACTGCAAAATGCTACCTAGCTAACAAAAAGGCAGTCTTATGTGCCGAGACCATAGTAATCATTAGTCATGCTATCTCTCCTAAGCAGCTCCTGGAGTGACATGATTACCACTGTCTGGTTTTGTATTTCTATATTCAGCTTTTAGAGTGGGTGCAAGTGCCAGTTGCTTGACACAGGGCGGGAGGCCACTGCATTATTTCATATTTCAGTGAATTAATGATCCATATCCATCTCGAAATATGATTCTCGGCAAATACCGAGCCACTTGAGACCCACCAGTGCTTCCTGTTGTTTACTGATGTTGCGATGCATCCATTAGCAGCTTATTTCTGAGTTGACATTGGCTGGTCTTCTCAATGTTGCCTTATTCTCTTGCAATATGACAGCCACTCGGAAGGAACAAACAGGAAATTATGAGAAATATTTCCATTGTGAAACCTAGGTAACTAATCAATAAATTGATTCCTCTGTTGGTAATTGGTTGATGTATGTTAAAAAATACATCATTGTAGCACAGATCTGTGCAACATGTCTAAATATCATATGGCAAGCCAAAATACTCGCTGCTCATTGGCCGACAGCCGTGCAATATTCTACGATATTGCACGCATGTTATTGCACGCTCATTTTAACATGTGAAAGATTGGACGGACCTGAGAGGAAGCACCATATTTTCATGCTGCTGCAGCCACAAGCTAACAAAAATATTGTGTTTTTCAATGTTACTAAAACATTTACTGCTCAGCAACGAAGGCAGATAGGAGGATGGTTTTGAAGGCAAAAGATGCGCCTATTAAAGGGTCAAGTAGATATCAACTTTTTGTTCTAGTCATGTGTTTTGTTTTTTTCATAATAGAGCATTAATTGGCCGAAAAACAGCTTTTTTGCCGATTTTTCAGTGACTTTGATGTATTTAGAGGCCTAAAGTCTGCTATAAAGTTTAAGAAAAAAATCTGAAAAACATCCACCATCAAGTACATCATTTGTGGATTGCAATAGTGTGAAAAAAATTTTTTTTGAGTGAAATAGTTACTGAATTTTGACGAGATATATTTTAAAAACGCGGGTCAAAAAAACACAAAAAGAGTTTTTACAAGGAATTACATCCCTTTTCTTTGCATTTGCCACAAAAAACCATATGATATAACAGTTATTGCACATCACCTCGTGCAATATCAGTTTTTATGGCACCTCGGTGACTAATATTGCACTCGGGCTGCGCCCTCGTGCAATATTAGTCACCTCGGTGCCATAAAAACTGATATTGCACTCGGTGCTGTGCGATAACTGTATATTGTCTTGAAAAACATGCTTCTCATGAGAGAGAAAGAAGTGATAATATTAGAATAGAAGGAAGTGATAATATTAGCTGAATGGAAAGGTCTTGCCTCTCATGTTTGCTATAGTTTCAAATTCTGTTTTTCTTCCCACGTTGATGCTTTTGTGTAATTAACAATGAATTATGTGTGCTGAGGTGGAGTGTCTGTCAACTCTTGTAACATCCTGGATTTGCAATTTCTTAATGGAAACGGTTTTTCCAAGACTAGTGGGCAAATGTCCACACCAATGTCAAAGGTCATCTGAATGAATTTCCCACTTAATCAATGTAATTGCCATGGTTTTCTTTTTAGTGAGAGTTGGGAAAATCAGTGTACCTATAGAGAGTTACACTGTAGATCATTGTCAAGACACAGTGTCCTAGAACGAAGTTTAGGGTTAAAAAAAATGTACAAAGAATCCAGCAACACAGCGTTGTAGTATGTGGTGTCAGCTTCGATTTGGTGTAAAGATCAAAAAAATCTGTTGGGAAAATTTTGAGAAAATTGAAATTTAAAATTTGTAGTTTTTCACACCCTTTCTGCATGCAAAATATCAGTTTTAGACCCATCAAATAGCATTGCAGTGCTATCAAAGCACCACAGCTGATCTAGTTATACATTAGGTTACTGAATCTGTTGAAAAAAAATGTTAAAAAGCATTTTATTTCTAATTTTCACACCATTTCGAATATTTAGAGGTGTTGCAAACTTACCGAATCATAAAATGTGCCAAATCAAATATAAACAAGGTAATTTTGGCTTTATTATTTGTTTAACTTGAGAAAAGTGGCAAATGAACCACCAGGGTGAGAGAAAATGCCTAGTTTAAATTCATTAGTGATATAAATCGAGATTTTTAGCCATTCACTAGTTAATGTTTTTCAAGTGGGACTCAAAAAAACGCCTGTAAAGTTATCGGACAACAAATAGTGGACAAATGTAGGAATACCTACTGTAGGCATCACAAAGGTGTGCATCTTCAACACAGCTTTGCATGTAAGTTGTATTTGACATCCGAGGAAATAATATATTTTGATAGAAAAATGTTTCAAATCAATAAAAAAAACATGTATGTAAGTGGGCTAATGGCTTAGATGATCAATTCCAGGTTCTATTACAATATTTCTGTCCGTATTGAAATGTAGGTAGCAATTTATGGTATTCTGAAAAATTGTAAGGGCTTCGTTTATCTGTTTTTAATTGTTTAAAAGATCATTTCATGGAATCTAGTAGTTACGTACTTCATTTGTTCAGTTATAGCATGCCTCTTTGCAATCAACAGAGTATTAAATTAATATTAAACAGATTCTCTCCCATGGTCACACAATTAATATTGTTTATCTGTGCAAGCTATAACTGAACAATTAGATTTTTGAAATAAGCAACCACTAGATTCCATGAAATAATCTTAAAAATTGGCAAAAACAGGTAAACAAAGCAATTAAAATTCTTCAAAAGACCATTAAAATTGCTATCTACATTTCAATACGGTCAGAAACATTTTGATAAAACTAGGAATTGAAAATCTAGGCCATTAGACCACTTGCATAGATGTTTTTTTTTGTTGATTTGAAAAAAAATTCTATCAAAATATATTATTTCCTTGGATGTCAAATACAACTTACATGCAAAGCTGTGTTGAAGATGCACACTTTTGTGATGCCTACAGTAGGTATTCCTACATTTGTCCACTATTTGTTGTCCGATAACTTTTCAGATGTTTTTGTGAGTCCCACTTAAAAACATAAACTAGTGAAAGGCTAAAAATCTCGATTTATATCACTAATGAATTTAAACTAGGCATTTTCTTACACCTTGGTGGTTCATTTGCCACTTTTCTCAAGTTAAACAAATAATAAAGCCAAAATTACCTTTTTTATACTTGATTTGGCACATTTTGTGATTCGGCAAGTTTGCAACACCTCTAAATATTGGAAATGATGTGAAAATTAGAAATAAAATGCTTTTTAAAATTTTTTTTCAACAGAGTCAGTAACCTAATGTATAACTAGATCAGCTGTGGTGCTTTGATAACACTGCAATGCTATTTGATAGATCTAAAACTGATATTTTTCAAGCAGAAAGGGTGTGAAAAACTTCAAATTTTAAATTTCGATTTTCTCAAAATTTTCCCAACAGATTTTTTTGATCTTTACATCAAATCGAAGCTGAGACCACATACTACAACGCTGTGTTGACGGATTCTTTGTACATTTTTTTAACCCTAAACTTCGTTCAAGGACACTGTGAAGAGCTTCTTCACAAGTTATCATAGTTCATTACAAGACAGACTCAGGATAGAAAAGAGCTGTTGAGAAAAGTAAGATGACAAAAGCATTCTGATAGAAATCTCGAAAACAAACCAAATTGAATGAAAATACATATGCAGGTATATAGTACAAAATAACTATTTGTTGTACAAAATGAAAAAAAACAATGCATGCTGCAAGCACAATTCTGTGACTATCTTGCAAACTTCTGCATTCATTATAATCATGAATCAGTGGAAGTCACTGTGGCTCATTTCTGCCTTAAGAATTTACCAAGCTGCCCCAATCTTCTGCTACCATAAGGTTGGTCCTCTCAATCACATTACTAACCACCAACGAGGTGAAGCTATCACGCTAATGGTATCATTTGTGAGGCCACTTCTACTGTGTGATAGAATAATGATAGTACCACTTAGACTAAGCACTGCACCACTACATGTAGTCGTAGGCTAATGCATATTTAGTGAATACCAAATATCATGAAATGAAGCAGCCTCAAAGGATATGATTGGGTCACATGTTGTTGCTGTACAAGGATGATACACATCAGGTCTCAAGTAAGAAATAATAATTTGAATGACTGCATTTATACTTGAAGATAAACACAAGTTTTTTCTCGATGGTGCTGTTTTTTAAGGATTAAGCGATTCATCTAAAGGCATCAACTAATATTGAGAGTGAGGATCACGTGCGGGATGCTTTACGGCCATAGATTTCCAAGTCCTTTCAGTGATACTTTGTCTTGCAGTAATCTTCTTCGGAATTGGGCAAATGAGCAAGAAGACAATGTCAATTATGTCATTTAAATGAGTCCAGTGCCTCAATTATATTGCTGAATTAATAGTAAGGCATAGTAAGATTGAGATCTGATGGACATACCCAATATTTTCATTGTTAATTTTATTTAAGGAGCCTAATTCCGCTTGTTGGTGATGGTGAGACTCAAGCGAAAAGATTGTGCATCTGATTTTTTACTGTAAAATCAGTTATGACAAATCAAATGGTCTTATCTTGATCATGACTAATCAAACAGCCTCTATGTTTCCCATGTTGAAGGCAGGAAATATGAAACTTCATCGGCTATCACGAGTCACTAAGTGCAAAAATCTACATGAACCCATACTCATTTCTTGCGCATCAAGTTGAAAAGCTGACAGACAGTGATGTCTTGATTACATTGAAGTAACATGGCTTCCAGAATGCTCATTGGTTTAAATTATTCTGACTTTTGGTGTCAGTGAGCCTTCTGGACACTCTTTTTTATTTCACAACAAATCTTGTCTTGGTTCCTTTAAAATAAGTCAAGTGCCACAATCATATTGCTGAATTAATAGTAAGGCATAGTAAGATTGAGATCCGACAGACAGGCAATGGTCAGTGATCAGGTTTCATTAAGGTGGCTCGATACTCGTGAACTTTCCAAGATAGGATTTCTTAAAAACAGTTTAGAATGATCCAAAATATAGTTTATAGCAAGGATATATGTAAACAAAAGTGGTCGCTACCAGCCTTTAAAAAAATATATTTTGGGTTATGTACCAGAAAGTCAGTCCACACAAACCTGAAAAACTAATTTTTTTTCTTATTTTTCCTTCTGTGAAGTTTGTTCTGCCATTTAGTGGTCATGCATCCCATATTATACAATGAAGCATGAAATTAAAGAAGAAACTTTCATCACAGTGTCCTAGAACGAAGTTTAGGGTTAAAAAAAATGTACAAAGAATCCAGCAACACAGCGTTGTAGTATGTGGTGTCAGCTTCGATTTGGTGTAAAGATCAAAAAAATCTGTTGGGAAAATTTTGAGAAAATTGAAATTTAAAATTTGTAGTTTTTCACACCCTTTCTGCATGCAAAATATCAGTTTTAGACCTATCAAATAGCATTGCAGTGCTATCAAAGCACCACAGCTGATCTAGTTATACATTAGGTTACTGAATCAGTTGAAAAAAAAATGTTAAAAAGCATTGTATTTCTAATTTTCACACCATTTCGAATATTTAGAGGTGTTGCAAACTTGCCGAATCATAAAATGTGCCAAATCAAATATAAACAAGGTAATTTTGGCTTTATTATTTGTTTAACTTGAGAAAAGTGGCAAATGAACCACCAGGGTGAGAGAAAATGCCTAGTTTAAATTCATTAGTGATATAAATCGAGATTTTTAGCCATTCACTAGTTAATGTTTTTCAAGTGGGACTCAAAAAAACGCCTGTAAAGTTATCGGACAACAAATAGTGGACAAATGTAGGAATACCTACTGTAGGCATCACAAAGGTGTGCATCTTCAACACAGCTTTGCATGTAAGTTGTATTTGACATCCGAGGAAATAATATATTTTGATAGAAAAATGTTTCAAATCAATAAAAAAAACATGTATGTAAGTGGGCTAATGGCTTAGATGATCAATTCCAGGTTCTATTACAATATTTCTGTCCGTATTGAAATGTAGGTAGCAATTTATGGTATTCTGAAAAATTGTAAGGGCTTCGTTTATCTGTTTTTAATTGTTTAAAAGATCATTTCATGGAATCTAGTAGTTACGTACTTCATTTGTTCAGTTATAGCATGCCTCTTTGCAATCAACAGAGTATTAAATTAATATTAAACAGATTCTCTCCCATGGTCACACAATTAATATTGTTTATCTGTGCAAGCTATAACTGAACAATTAGATTTTTGAAATAAGCAACCACTAGATTCCATGAAATAATCTTAAAAATTGGCAAAAACAGGTAAACAAAGCAATTAAAATTCTTCAAAAGACCATTAAAATTGCTATCTACATTTCAATACGGTCAGAAACATTTTGATAATACTAGGAATTGAATATCTAGGCCATTAGACCATTTGCATAGATGTTTTTTTTTGTTGATTTGAAAAATAATTCAATAAAAATATATTATTTCCTTGGATGTCAAATACAACTTACATGCAAAGCTGTGTTGAAGATGCACACTTTTGTGATGCCTACAGTAGGTATTCCTACATTTGTCCACTATTTGTTGTCTGATAACTTTACTGACGTTTTTGTGAGTCCCACTTAAAAACATTAACTAGTGAAAGGCTAAAAATCTCGATTTATATCACTAATGAATTTAAACTAGGCATTTTCTTACACCTTGGTGGTTCATTTGCCACTTTTCTCAAGTTAAACAAATAATAAATCCAAAATTACCTTGTTTATACTTGATTTGGCACATTTTATGATTCGGCAAGTTTGCAACACCTCTAAATATTGGAAATGATGTGAAAATTAGAAATAAAATGCTTTTTAAAATTTTTTTTCAACAGAGTCAGTAACCTAATGTATAACTAGATCAGCTGTGGTGCTTTGATAACACTGCAATGCTATTTGATAGATCTAAAACTGATATTTTTCAAGCAGAAAGGGTGTGAAAAACTTCAAATTTTAAATTTAGATTTTCTCAAAATTTTCCCAACAGATTTTTTTGATCTTTACATCAAATCGAAGCTGAGACCACATACTACAACGCTGTGTTGACGGATTCTTTGTACATTTTTTTTAACCCTAAACTTCGTTCAAGGACACTGTGTCATGGAGAAGCTGATTACAATTTCAAAGAGATATATTTAGTTTAAAGGACTTTTCAAGGGGCTCGGAATATAAGTGTCGATTTTGACAATTATAACTTTTTTTATAAACCATGGCGCTAAAAAAAATTGATGAGATAGGATTTTTCATTTCTTTGTCATTTATTTCCAAAAATAGTTGGGAACAACATGATGATATAGACAGGCCTTCCTACCACACTTCAAATTGATATAAACATTTATTTATATCACAAAGTCATTTTTGAGAAATTAGACCTGCTTGCCGAAAATCGCCTGTAAAAATTTTCTATTTTGAGTATCAAATTGAATCTCCGGCTCTATAAAGTACTCTTCATTGCGAATCTAATGGTTCAAACGAGAAGTCTCTAATCCTAATAGAAGTGGCACAAATTGCAAACGAAGCGACTGACGCATAAAATTCTCAGAATTGAAAAAAGATGATAAAGTAGTGACAGCAGAATGGTGACGCTACCGTAGATAGGGCCTGCCTGGCTGCGCGGAAATATGTGCAGGTGACGTAATTTCGTGGGTAGCGAGCCACCTTAATGTCTTAATTACATTGAAGTATGATGGCTTCCAGAATAATGAGCTCATTGTCATTGGTTTTAATTTTGACTTTAAGCCTCAATGAGCCATCCACTCTTTTTTATTTCACAACAAATCTTGGTGATGGGTTTATTTGAATGAATTGCATTTGCTTAATTTTGACACTGCAGTCTTATTTACATATCCTTGAATACAACCCTATAAAATGCAATGAATAAAGATGTCCATGCTTGTGACTGGCATTAAAGCCATGATTATTTATAAGAGACTAGATCCCTGTCCAAAGTGCCCATAGACAATCAATACTACCTGGGGATTGGTGATCCACAAATTGTATATATGTGACTTTATGTGCCCTGACCACTTCCTGGTTATCTCTTTGTGTCCATGTGAAGACAATGCATGTCTTCCTTCCTTTCCTCCTATCTTGTTTTTGTGCTAATGATTCACTTCTTGTAGGTTTGTCGTTTATGTAACATTATGATGTATGGTCACATGTCGTAATGTCGTACAATTTCAGAAATTTGCATTTGAATGATGATTACATGTACTCTACGAATATCTATTATGTAATATTATACACCACTGGAAGGCCTGACTTCTTCTATATCATATTAGGCTTTAAAAAGTCAACTTTATCACAAAATGAGGCTTCTAGCCATCAAAACCCTCGGGAAAACAAGTGATTTTTTTGTGTCCCGCGTTACGTCAGATTTGAAAAATTCATCTAGAAAGTGAGTTTTCTTGCCAGTGACAAAAGATATTTTAATCTGGTTTTCTCTGCAGGAGTACCTGATTCCTACTCAAGCTCTTGAAGCTTAAATTTTCTATCCAACTGTTACAGTGCCTTCTGTAGATCCTTTAATGTGCAGTGACGTGAACCTGTCCCTCTGGCAAAAAAAAATCAACACATTTTCTTAGATTTAGTCTGTAGCTATGAATATTAAAGCTAGGAAGTTCAAATATGTATCAATTAAATGCTCATAAGTTATATTTTCAAATGCATTTATCAGATTTTGCTTGCAGGTAAAATTCTTTGTGTGCTGCTTGTCTACTTTAGGCTGAACTTTTCGTAACACTTTCAAAAACCAATAAAATTGGATAGGGGTTCTAAGTTTAAACCACGAGAACTCGAAGTAGGATAACCACACCCTGTGGATAAGGCTATTGCCTAAATGCTCATAAGCTATATTTTACTATAGTATAAAATATTGCTATGTTTTCAATAATTTTCTCACTTCTGTGATGCTCTGAACAAGGCTGAACCAAATGTAACACGTACATGCTTGAAGCGTACAAGATTTTTTCGCTTAATGTAATGGACTTCCAAAAGGACAAAAAGGGCAGGCCACATCATCAAATGAATAAATAACAATTTCATTTGATAATCTTGCTCCTATATAGCCAAAAAAAGAGATACATATGGGTTAAATCCACGGACAGCTCCAGAATGGTATGCTCACGTGAGATTTTGATTTCTCATGCACAAGACAATAACTGATATAAGATATATTTGCAACATGTCATGTAAATATCTTATAATTTCTTATTTGCAATATCAGAATTTGTTCTCAAGTGTCTTGGTAATGTTTGAGAACATTTTACTTGAGATTTTGACAATAATCAGGCTTCTGGCACAGTTTTTAATATGATGCCTGAGAAAGGTTTTTTCTCTGTCGCCTAACATAAATTCATTGATGTATATAAAGTCTTTTGGAAAAGAGAACATATTTTTGTTGCTTTGATTAGTAGGACCATCTTCTCAACTTACTTCAGTGAAAATTTCATGGGGATACAAGGAGTACTTTGTACTTTATAGTAACCTTACTGAAATACAGTCGTTTTTGAGAAAAATGCCTTTAAAGTTTGAGCTTTACATTGATTTGTATGGTGAATAAAATCAAATAATAAGACGAACAGCCCTAATTTTTGTGAAATTATGCTGGTTTTTGGTTTGAATAGGATATTTAAGACCTAATTTAGACTTTTTTGATGAAAAAAATTTTTGGTCCAAAACTGCCATGTAACGCAAATTGTACGACCTTGTGACATGCGACCGTATACATTTCTATGTTCTGCTTTTTGTGTGGACGCAAGTAAATTCAAATTAAAGAATTGCCAGGGCTTCTTATTTATCCAGATGCCTTTAGAAATACCTCCATTAGTAAGGTGGATTCCTAGTTTAATCTTGCGGCTGTAAATGCACCCTTTGTTCTATGTAGCTCTCACCACTTAGTAGTAGAAAGACCCAGACAATGTCAGCCAAAAAAGCCATTGTTCTTCCAATTTAAAATTTTGAGTTTTCTGAAATCCTGCCAGCTTCGAAGGCATCATAAAAACAGCTTTGTTACGCTCAAATTGAAGCTAATTTTCTCCTAAGAACAATTGTATTAATATTGTCATTGTATGTCAAATAATAAGCGAGAAACTGAAATTCATAACCGCGATTATGCAAACTGAAGGAAGGGATCACTTGACTCTACTTATAGCTAGCGAAACAAATGTCTACCAATTTTTAAAAGGAGTTACGGCCCTTTTTGTAAAAATATAAAATGGCCTTCTTACCCCACCCATCGGGCAAGACGCCCCCCCCCCCCCATTATAATCCTATGGCAATTCCTTTGCGAGCGCATTCAGCTTGAAAGTTATTTCTGTGGGTTCTTCTATCATTTTTAAGGCATTCTATTCACTTTTTCTGAATTTCAGAATTTTTCTTTTCATTCATTTACTTTTTAATATTTTTTGCCCAGTTTTAATTTCGGCCAAATTTTTGCACTTTCAATTAGCTGTTCTATCAAGATTTAAGGTAAAATTACACATTATGAAATTGTTCCTGAGGCAGCTTCGAGGCCTCAGTGAAGGGGGGCCTCATACCAATATAACAATAACGGGACTTGTGAGGGCAATATGGGATTTTGACAGACCAAGAGCAGGGCCATTTCAGCCCGAAAGTTCATTGTCGGCCCTGAGCGAAGCGAGGGCCGACAAGACTTGAGGGCTGAAATGGCCCTGCTCGAGGGCTGTCAAAATCCCATATTGCCCGAAACTAAGTCTCGTTATTACTATTATTGCCACACTTCAGAAAGTTATAGGCCTACCTTATTCCGATAATATAAAAATGCCGCAGCATAGAAGATGGACGTGTAAATACTTGTTTGGTTAACAATATAGGTAGATGCCAAAGCTCCTTATTTTTTTTGGTAAATTTTTTTTTAAATGTTTTTTTTTTTTTTTTTGAATTTTTTTTTTTCTTTTTTTTGAAATTTTTTTTTTTCCAAATTTTTTATTTTTCCAAATTTTTTATTTTTTCCAAATTTTTTTTTTGGTGGAAAATTTTTTTTTTTTTCGAATTTTTTTTTTGGCGAAATTTTTTTTTTTTTCGAATTTTTTTTTTTTTCCTTCGCAGGACGGCCGACAATAATCATATCGGCCCTGGCCGAGGGCCGTTATTGGAGATATTTCATTGTCGGCCCTGATAGAGGGCCATTATTCATTGTTGGCCCTGCAAGAGGGCCGACAATGATTTTAATGGCTCTGGTGGAGGCCATTATGGGAGATTGTCACATGGCAAAATGGTGACAATCTCTTACTTGTCGGCCCTGGTATGTGGCAATAATACCCAATACCATGTAGGGCCTCTAAACTTACATATTTTAATTTGACCTCTATATTTAGAGCTAAAATGCAAAAAAAAATATGATCCAAATCATATCTATGTAATGGTCATAAAGTGAAGCAATGCAGATATCCATTATACTATTAAAAATTTCCAAATTTATTTCTGATAACCACTTTCAAAGAATTAATTAAGTTACAAAGACCAGGCACCTTTTTTTGTTTCTTTAATTACTTCTATGGTTTTGGTGATGTCACCTAAAAAGCCTCTAGCTTCAATCCTATCAATAAGAAAAAGCACCAAAAGTATAACCCTGGGGGGGGGGCCTCTCGCCTAACCCGGGCTTCTCGCCCCGACCCACTCTATGCGATTTGAAATTAAGAAATTGCCTTTTTTTTTCGGCCACCCTACTGGACCTCCTTTTTCTGTTTAAATAGCTGATAGCTTGAGAATTTCAGCAGTGCAAATAGTTATGCCAACTTTAAAGTTTGATAAGGAAACATATGCATACCAGAGGGTGGGCAGTAGGGGGAAGTGGAACAGTTCTAAAGGCATATCCCTAAAAGATTATTAAGTACCAATGGTTTGCAAGCAATTGAATTGACATGGTTACAATTTGGATTATGAAATTTAGTCAAATGCTGCTCTCCCCCGCATAAGTAATCTGTGTGCTGTATTGGAATCACTTAAGAATATGAACTCTGTTGTGACGGGAGCAACCAACCCCAAAAAAATGCAAAGGGGCTGCAAGTTGCAATTTGGTATTTAGGTGGTTTCATGCACTGCAGAATTACCGTAACATGCAGATAATGATGACGTTCTGAAGATTTCCCAAGGCTGCCTGTGTCTTATAACCTAATCAGATTTCTTCCTGTGGCTTTCTGGTAAATCATCATTTGGCATTCAATCTGCTTTGCAATGGCTTCAGGGCTGAGCTCATGATAACAGTGATGCGGGACAGTTAGGGCAAAGAGTCAAAAGTCAGGCCGCACATGATTTGTCAGAATCAATTTGTTTTCACACAGCTTAATATTAACTTGATTGTGGAAGTAAATGTCATGCTTTTGCGCTTTATCAGCCTATCATCAAAGGCAATGCAAAAACAGACCCTATGATATACTTCAGTAACCTAATTTGCAGAACAAAGGCCATGCATACTCATCATAAAAAATGTAATGCCTTGGTGCACTAAATGACAAACGCATTGTTAATCTTAAATAAGCTGCAAAATCTGTGAGATACCACTACTTTTAATAAAAATTATGGGCCAATGGACATACAATAAATTATATTGATGTTTCCCAGCTGGCATAGTTGACTTAGGGATGACCTTACTGCTCAGCTACCACAAGTTGGATGTTCTATCAATACTGGTGTAGAAAGACTTGAAAATACATATAACACACAAGTTCATTGTCATATTTTTGCTCCTATTTCAGTTTCATTTAGTATCCCTGGACAAGCTTTTGAGTCCCTGCAGCATTCCATGTACATTCAAGCAGACTTTAGAAGTCTGTAAGGCTTTCAACAAAAAGGCAGGACAGCAAAGCTTTTATGCCCTTTTTTGTGGTACACTTTTAAGGTATCTTGCGCTATCCTCCTGAGGCAATCCTGAAATATGACATTTGAAAAGACCATAGGCGTACGGGACGCGCGATTTTTGGGGGGGCGAGCGACATTTGCCCGAATTTCGAGATCTAAATTTAATACCATTTCAAATAAAATAGCCTGGAAGTCACTAATTTTAAACAATTTTTACCTAATCATCTGCCCAAATTTTTTAGCCGTTTTGCCCGAATCTTACTGTTTCCCAAAATTTTGGGGGGGCGACCGCCCCCCCTGCCCCCCCTCCCATACGCCTATGGAAAAGACAAATCTATATGGATACTTAACAACAGTGGTGTGAAAGCAGCACAGCGTATCCTTTGATGTACAATAAAGACATGGTGAGACATGGTGAAGCCATTCAAAGTACAATCCATTCAAGACAGGTTCTTTCATGTACATTGTTCTTTTTCCTGAAGTAGAGTTCTGGTGGCTTCGCATAGTTACCGTTGTCTCTTTACAACACATCAGATTCCGGTTGACAAAATTGAGCCCCTTTTTTAAAGTCGGTGTAAAAACGAGAATATAGCATCTTTAAGAGCCAGTTTTTCTAAGATTCAGGCAAGGTGTGCCACTCCACCGACTCAGATTTTGTTAATAATTTTTTTATTGGTAAACAACTAACAAAAAGTGGGAAAAATAGCATTTCTAGACCTCCAAACCTTTTAGGTAATTTTTGAGGCCCTTTGAAATATATATAGGGCCAAAGTTTGGATTGTGTCAAAGTCCAGATTTCTAATCCCATTATCTCAGTATCTGCTTGATGTACTGCTGTTATATTTTAACAGCAAAATATATGGACCCAACGGCATCATTTGATTTTGCATTTAGGATGATTGACCCTGGGCGCAGGCAACAGGGGGCGCTCAAAGTTACTGTTTCAGTCAATTATCAGCAGAATTGAAGGGGCGAATGTGGCTTCCGCACTGGGTGTACCTCAATGTTTTGTTTATGCATATGAGGCAGGGGACCTATATTATAAGTTTACATAAAAATTACAATGGTGCGCTGAGGGCGCATCTCCGCAGGGGGCGCTGTTTCCCATAAAAGGTGAAATAAACCCTTTTTCAGGGCTCTGTAGCTCATTGCGCCCATGGTCAACAGCATGGTGAGCATCCCTGAATAAGGGTCTAGTTCACTTTTTCTTATAATATAGGTCCCCTCCTTCATATGAAAGCACAAAACATTGAGGTACACCCAGTGTGCATGCCACAATTGCCCCCTTAAACTCTGCTTATAATTGACTGACGCAGCAACTTTGAGTGCACCCTGCTGCATGCGCCCAGAGTCAGTCATCCTAAATGCGATACCAAATGATGCCGTTGGGTCCATATATTTTGCTGTTAAAATATAACTGAGGTACATCATGCAGATACTGAGTAATGGGATTTGAAATCTGGACTTTGACACAATCCAAATTTTGGCCCTATATTTCAAAGGGCCCTCAAAAATAACCTAAAAGGCACGGAGGTCTAAAAATGCATTTTTAGTAATCAGTTAGCAGGGAAAAAAATAAGAGCAATATCCGAGTCGGATGAGTATCACCGCCAATGGTAATGGGCCTAAATCTTAGAAAAACTATGTGTCAATGAGCAATGACAATTCAAGATTTATCCCTCCTCGAGAAAAAGGATTTGGCAGATAACAAGATCTCCCATCAATGAGACATGTTTCATAGAAAGACTGGTGGGTCAGACCAAGGAAAAAGAAATAGATCGGAAACTCACTTGAGTCATAAAAAGCTAACTAGAATGAGCGCTCTGAGATCGCATACCTCTGCCACCCTTCAAATTAAGACTCAGAACACAAATTTCTAATTCATGATATCCGTCATCAATAATCAAGTATAGTTTAAAGAACATGGAATGTCTCTCTGTCTATCTCTCTATCTATGTATTTATCTATAAGGCTAAAACACACCCCCTCCCTGTTGTCTGGTTGTCAGCTGTGTCAACCATGCTATCTTTATGATAAGCTCAAATCAATTTTGAATCTGAGAACCTCTTTTCATTTAGTCAGATTTATGTTTCGATCCATATGTCAGGTTTTTAAAAATATTTTTTAAGGATTATTTGTCAGAAAAATGACTTTCAACTAAGAATATAGTTTCCATGCAATTGGTAAGTCTGTTGTCCAATAAGAAAGATCTGAAGCTTGGATAAGCAGCCATTAATTGCATTTGATGATGATTATACTGACCGATGCCAATCAAGAAGCAATTACAATCCATAGAATTCTGTAATTAATTAGATTCAAGCAAGATTCACAATTGCTCAACAGACTGTAGAAATATATACTCTCTAAGTCTAAATTCCTACAGGAAATGGTCCCAGCTGAATGATATTTGGCACCACGACACTATATAGTTGATCTGAGGATCAGTACCATATAATTTGTTT
This sequence comes from Platynereis dumerilii, assembly GCA_026936325.1. Taxonomy (NCBI): domain Eukaryota; kingdom Metazoa; phylum Annelida; class Polychaeta; order Phyllodocida; family Nereididae; genus Platynereis; species Platynereis dumerilii. The sequence goes on from JAPTHN010000132.1 coordinate 314,988, forward strand.
GGTCTAAAAAAATTCTTAGCGAAGTTATAAGCCAAAATCAAGTGTTGCGTTTCTTTTGCTGTTGAGTGTATATTAATTTAATGCTGCTTTGTGACACAATTTAGTATACGTTTATGTGAATGATATCATTTTCTAGCATTTTTAAGGCACAATTCTTGAACATCCTTGAACATTGTCAGTTATTTATAAAAGCTCAAATCAATTTTGAATCTGGGAACCTGTTTTCTTTCAGTCAGATTCAGAACTGTGTAACTGATAAGTTCTCCTATATTTCATGTCATGACACAAAAAAAATTCAGTACTGTTTAGCAGATTGCTAGTCTGAAGGACATTCCTTACAGCTTTTCAACCAGTGTCGCAGATCAGGTAAAAAAAATTGTAATTGGATAATTTTGAGTTGCTTTAAATAATTTAATTTTTTAAGTATTTAAAGTATGGAAAAATAAAATCAATAAACTTTTTACTTATGAATTGTGGGCAGCTCATGCATGGGATTATGAACAAAATTAAGAACAAACGATTTTCATAATTTATATTAACAAATAGTTGTAAGTACGGTACATCATGAAAATGTATGAGAACAAAATTGCAATAGATTGTCACCAGGACAAAGACGACAAGTTAGCAGTAACTTCCACCAGGGAGAACATAACTACAATCAATGAATGTGTTCAAATGAAGACCTCTTCGTTGTCAGAATCGTCACTCAAGTCAAGCATGAAGAGACCCTGCAACAACAAAAGAACAAAAATCATCAGAAGAGAATATTAAATTATTAAAGCAGTTTCAATAAGCCTAAATTTGTCCTTTTGGACTAAAAAGTGATACATGTTCAGTATTATTCACTCGAGATAATCACCACTTTTTAATCACTACTTTTTTTACTATTGTGGTTGTTTACATGGACAGTTCCAGTAGACTGACATTGGCTCATCGTAAGACATGCACATTTTTACCTAAACATTAAATAAGGATGTATAAATCTATTTTGACTCTTCATTTCTCCTTTTTTTTTAAATTTTCTCCAAATTAAAAAGAAACTTTATTTCATCCATTGCAACGATTGCATAAATTCAGGTTATTGGCAGGTAGGCAACAGAAGCCGACATGTGATGATAGACAATTTTTAGACACAAAAAATTTTCAATTTTGAGTATGGTTTTAATATCTCTATTTTTTCTTTTTTAAATTAAATTTTATCAAAGAAGCTACGAAATTGTGTGCATACAAATCGTAGCTTCCATGCATATACATGGTAAACATATATTTGGCAGAGCTCTCAATTGCAATTGCAATTGTAATTTCCTTACTCAGTCATTGAATTCTGTTTTCTGTCAAGCACCCCATGCCATGGTCGTAGCTTCTTCACAGTTCAGTATAGCCTGAAATCGTGGCTTCTGTATCGATGCATTGACTGGTTACATTGACATTTCTGAGTATCTTGGTAAATGGCTGTTGAATGAATATTTTCGTAGCTTCTCGGGAACACATGCATTTTTTTAAAACCAAAATTTATTATTTGGAAAACTTGAAAAAAGTCAATCTCAATCACAGTGTCCTTGAACGAAGTTTAGGGTTAAAAAAAATGTACAAAGAATCCGTCAACACAGCGTTGTAGTATGTGGTCTCAGCTTCGATTTGATGTAAAGATCAAAAAAATCTGTTGGGAAAATTTTGAGAAAATCTAAATTTAAAATTTGTAGTTTTTCACGCCCTTGCTGCTTGAAAAATATCAGTTTTAGATCTATCAAATAGCATTGCAGTGTTATCAAAGCACCACAGCTGATCTAGTTATACATTAGGTTACTGACTCTGTTGAAAAAAAATTTTAAAAAGCATTTTATTTCTAATTTTCACATCATTTCCAATATTTAGAGGTGTTGCAAACTTGCCGAATCACAAAATGTGCCAAATCAAGTATAAAAAAGGTAATTTTGGCTTTATTATTTGTTTAACTTGAGAAAAGTGGCAAATGAACCACCAAGGTGTAAGAAAATGCCTAGTTTAAATTCATTAGTGATATAAATCGAGATTTTTAGCCTTTCACTAGTTTATGTTTTTAAGTGGGACTCACAAAAACATCTGAAAAGTTATCGGACAACAAATAGTGGACAAATGTAGGAATACCTACTGTAGGCATCACAAAAGTGTGCATCTTCAACACAGCTTTGCATGTAAGTTGTATTTGACATCCAAGGAAATAATATATTTTGATAGAATTTTTTTTCAAATCAACAAAAAAAAACATCTATGCAAATGGTCTAATGGCCTAGATTTTCAATTCCTAGTTTTATCAAAATGTTTCTGACCGTATTGAAATGTAGATAGCAATTTTAATGGTCTTTTGAAGAATTTTAATTGCTTTGTTTACCTGTTTTTGCCAATTTTTAAGATTATTTCATGGAATCTAGTGGTTGCTTATTTCAAAAATCTAATTGTTCAGTTATAGCTTGCACAGATAAACAATATTAATTGTGTGACCATGGGAGAGAATCTGTTTAATATTAATTTAATACTCTGTTGATTGCAAAGAGGCATGCTATAACTGAACAAATGAAGTACGTAACTACTAGATTCCATGAAATGATCTTTTAAACAATTAAAAACAGATAAACGAAGCCCTTACAATTTTTCAGAATACCATAAATTGCTACCTACATTTCAATACGGACAGAAATATTGTAATAGAACCTGGAATTGATCATCTAAGCCATTAGCCCACTTACATACATGTTTTTTTTATTGATTTGAAACATTTTTCTATCAAAATATATTATTTCCTCGGATGTCAAATACAACTTACATGCAAAGCTGTGTTGAAGATGCACACCTTTGTGATGCCTACAGTAGGTATTCCTACATTTGTCCACTATTTGTTGTCCGATAACTTTACAGGCGTTTTTTTGAGTCCCACTTGAAAAACATTAACTAGTGAATGGCTAAAAATCTCGATTTATATCACTAATGAATTTAAACTAGGCATTTTCTCTCACCCTGGTGGTTCATTTGCCACTTTTCTCAAGTTAAACAAATAATAAAGCCAAAATTACCTTGTTTATATTTGATTTGGCACATTTTATGATTCGGTAAGTTTGCAACACCTCTAAATATTCGAAATGGTGTGAAAATTAGAAATAAAATGCTTTTTAACATTTTTTTTCAACAGATTCAGTAACCTAATGTATAACTAGATCAGCTGTGGTGCTTTGATAGCACTGCAATGCTATTTGATAGGTCTAAAACTGATATTTTGCATGCAGAAAGGGTGTGAAAAACTACAAATTTTAAATTTCAATTTTCTCAAAATTTTCCCAACAGATTTTTTTGATCTTTACACCAAATCGAAGCTGACACCACATACTACAACGCTGTGTTGCTGGATTCTTTGTACATTTTTTTTAACCCTAAACTTCGTTCTAGGACACTGTGCAATATCTTTGTAACTCTTTGGGATCTAGCGAAAATAAACTTATCCGATTCACTGTGGCCCCTCTTCCCCTACTGATGTACAATTATGGGGCTCCGCATTTCACTAATGAGATTTATGTATAGGATTCATCTGAAATTGTTTATCTTAACAAGTTGTTTGCATTTGGGGTGGGGCGTTGTTTAGAAGGTATAATTAACTTAAATTTAGCTCAAGCCAGCAATAGCAACCAGGAGCTAAGAACTCAACACCAGGATAACACAAAGGTTAAGATGCAGGAAGGAGTTGGAAGTAGGGTTTTCTATAGCAACTGCTGAGCAGCTCTTGTGGGCTTTCAGGTTATTCAAGCTTTCAGCATCTTTTACAAAGCTGTCATTTTTCAACATTTAAAGTACATATATGCAGTTAACTTGCAGGTGTTAAATTAATTCAACAGTTTTCTTGAAAATGTGGTGTTGTTGTTGCTTTGGCAATGGTTATTCCTATTGAGAAGCATTTATATACATGGGTGAGTAAGGCCACACATAATTGATTCTTAGCTTCGCGGACCCGCCGACACAAAAGATTTTCTGCCGACGGAAAAAAAATTAAATTTATTTGGCATTACAAAAAATTTAGATTTCACCTTTTTTTTATTTTGACCTACCGACCGACCCTAGAAAAAGGCTATCCTTTTAAAACATATTTGAAATAAAAGTAAAAATAAAAAAGTGCCTAGAGAAGACCCCAGAAGCTAGAGATCAATTATGTGTGGCCTAAGTATACCCAACCTGTTCATATGCCATAAGGTTATTAAAAAACATTATAAGGTCTGTTTTGCTTTGTTTTTTTCTCATTTTCTCCATATCAGTTGAGGCTGTACTGCTCTCCTCACCTCTTGAAGGCACTGTTACACCAATATATGTCCAAAACCTCTTTAGCACCAGTATTTTGTTTGCAGAATTTACAGAATGTTTGAAGGCCAATCTAACCACGTGTTTCTGACAACCAAAAACCTGCTTTGGGCACAAGGAGGCTTTTGCACACATTTCCTCAACTTGCCTCATTTGCACAATTTGCTGCACTTGAACAAATTCTGGCACCATCCATAAGTGAATGAAGTAGATTTTTTCAAAAATATTTTACAAGGGTAGTTTGTTCAGTATTTAAAAACTGTTTTTCAACAAAGCCCTTAAAATGTATAATAAATATTCACAACAATAATAAAATCACAGTCTCATAAATATATATAAAAAAACACTAACCATTCACTTAAAGGTGACAAAAATAAAACATTGGTAAAATCTGTTAACACACAATTATTTAAAAACAATCACTAACAATATATGATATGAAAACAATCATGAAGATGTGTAGCTTTGTACATGCACGACATTGCACATGTGGAAAGTGAAATACATCAAGTACATGTAAACTATTTTTTTCCTATAGGTGCTTTCTCTATAAAATAATACTTTTATGCCCATCAGAGAGTTTTGGCATGGGATGGTCTAAATTGTTTGCCTTGGTTTCTCTTTGTAGAATCTGATTATCTAAAAGAAACAGTGATTAATGTATGCAGTTGCGGAGACATTTAGACAGAAGAGCATTTGATTTGTGACTGCCCCATATCACAGAACATCCGAAACTTAAATCCACATATGACTTATAAATTTACAGATTTCTTTTGTAATACGAATAAGGATATTTTGTCGAGTAATTCATGAAATTTTGTTGTACCAATGATGCTTATCAAGTTGGACTGTGGTCAATAAAACTACTACTATGCTAAAATATATAGCATAATATTCTCCTTCACTTCTCTGGTATCCTTGATTCGCAATTGCTTAATGGAACCAATTTTTGTAAGACTACTTTCAAGCAGGAAATAGCCACTCGAAAGTGAAATGTCATTGGTGTGAGACTTTCTCCTTAATTAATGAAAATGCCAAGGTATACCATTTAGTGACTGGATTGCTCAGAGCACCAAAAGCGTGAGTACAATCCTTGCATACAAGGGAATTGTCATGGCAATATTATGTTCATATATCTTGAAACAAGAAGAAAGATGTAGATAATTTTCTGGCATTTGTCAGTATCAACAGAGACCAAGCAGTGGGATCTCTTCTTGCAGTACTACCTTCATATTGGCAATGGTTGAAACTGCTGATCTGGTCTTGGGGAATCTGTAGCATATCTTTGCCATACTTCCTGCATTCCAGCAACCATGTATTTATATAACAATGGTCATAGAGATGCTCACTTACTCCTGGCCCACATCCAACGTCTCTGTTATTTATCTGAGGCATAAAAAACATCATTCTTACCTGTGTAGATGTGCGTTAACAGTGCAGAGCTACTGTATCAACAGTTTTCTGTGTCAGAATCAAGGCTTTAGCCCTGAAAGAAGTTGCTTAAAATAAACACATCTACATATTTAAGATCTTATTTATATACATGGGTAAGTATACCCAACCTGTGCAATGTGTGCATAAGGTTATTAAAAAACATTATAAGGTCTGTTTTGCTTTGCTTTGCTTTTCTCATTTTCTCCATGTAAGTTGAGGCTGTACTGCTCTCCTCACCCCTTCACTGTGCACTAACGAGAGGGGTACCCTCACCATCAGGGCAGCCATTACAACACTCGATTCAAAGTAATTTTCTGTCATCCTGAGCTTATTTCATCAAATCCAAAGCTCATATTTGTCAAGCATGTAGTTCAGATGTTAAGCTAATCATAGGACACACTAGGGTGATGCAGATATTGCGCACAAAAAAAGAAATTTTTGAATTTTCAATGGGGCACCCTCCAATTATGTTCGAATATATGAAAAAAAAATTCAGTAAAAATTTGGGCCAAATCGGGCAAATTTTAGAGGGTGCTACCGCAATTTGAAATATAACATTGTATTGCTATGGGCGAAATCCCAGTTTTATGGGTGATGGGTGAAGGTAGTTATCCTACCACTAGAGTGTTTGTAATTTTTTTATTATTTAAGCCTTCCACTATTCTCATCACAAATCCATTCATATTTTGCCAATATCCGGTCATTTGAGGCTACAGGGCACTCTTAAAGCAACAATTTTTGCCAGATTTTTACAGTATTAAGGTTATACGCGGTATGGAATAAAATAACCAGGAATAAAGGTACACAAATTTAAGTTCCATCATCTTATTAAGCAGGAAAAGAGCGTTTATTTGAATACAAACATTACTATGTTGCTATATTCTAATGTATTACAGCAGTGCCTTGAATATTGGGAATTTTCGCAAATAACTGTAAATGACAAATAACCTAATTCAATGGGGGTCAGATGGTCAGAATATAGCAGTGTTGGTATTCAAATTAAAGCTCTTTTCATGCTCCATCTATTGAAGTAACTTTCATTTCTGTGACATCAAAACCCGTAATGTTATTAAATACCGCGAATTTGGTATATTTTGACTATTTTATCTTCGTTAGTCTGGTGTTAGGAGCATGGAGAAGTAAAAAATAATCCAAATTTGTATTGATCCGCTGTTCTGACAACCAGACCCAAAATTATGACCATGCCACATTGATTTGGTGCACCAGGTATAGTTGAACTCGCTACATGCCGAAATATTGGATATTTTTGTATTGAATGCTGATGTTAATTTTCATGATGCGGTAGCACCCTCTTATTTTTGTCCAATTGAGCTCAAATTTTTACTGAATTTTTTTTTCATATACTGGAACAACTTCAGGGGGTGCCCCATTGACATTTCTAAACTTCACTTTTTTGCGTCACCCTAGGACACTCCTTCCACGTGTGATTAGTCACATAATTATCAGATTTTGCACTTGAAATATATTGTCATGGCGAGGGTAACAAAAAAAGCCTCTCGAGGGTAACACCATTTTCAAATATTGTCATGGCGAGGGTACCACCCAAAATGACTGTTATGGAATTGTGTCTTTTTCCTGTTTTTCAAACATTGCTACAGTGTGATATAAACAGCAATGGTGATGTGACGAGATTAACTAGAACAATTAGATAAGATTAGATAGATAGATAGATAGATAGATAGATAGATAGATAGATAGATAGATAGATAGATAGACTGCTGGCAAAACGTCAGGAAACAGTGCTCGTCATTGAATTAGTGTATTACAAATCTTTTTGTGGAAACATCAATTATTACCTCATTAGAAAAAATAAATCATGATAGGAAGAGAGATGTTAAAAGTCCTATGTAGTTTTTGTAAAAAAAAAAGAAAAAATTAAAAAAGGCACTGGAATTTGTCTTTTTGCTTTTGAAAATACACATCAGTCAAAACAAGTGGGCACCCATCTCAGTTAAATGGCATTGACCAAGATTTACTCAGTTTGATTCATGAATTTATTTAAGCAGTCTTTAAAAAGCAATACCCTTTTCTGTAATATACCTCTAATTTTCCTTTTCGCACTCATCAAAGTCTATCTTAATAAATTCAAGTAAGAATCCAAGCACCCAGAAGATGTATCGTATAATATTAGAGCCTTCCACTATGATAAAGAAAAAATGAAGACCAGGTCACTATGAAAATGCACTTCGTGACTCATGCTAGCTGATGAAGTGTCATCTTCTCTACTTTAAACATGGGAAACATAGAGGCAGTTTGATTAGTCATGATTAAGAAAAGGCCATTTGACTTGTCCTAACTTTTTTTTGAAAATCAGATGCATAATCCTTTCGTTTGGCTGTCACCAACAAGAGGGATAAGTCTCCTTAAATCAAATTAACATTGAAAGTATTAGGTATGATCATGACAAATCATCAGTATGATGACACATGAAATGCCATTTTCACAGTGAACTGGTCCTCATTTTTTCTTTATCAAAGTTGAAGGCTGTAATAAAAATGGCGAGCAACACACTGTTGCCAAATTTTTGGCCTGCAGTGTTTACAGATAGATAGAAATAGATAGAAAGATAGAAAGATAGAAAGATAGATAGATAGATAGACAGATAAATAGATAGATAGAGAGAGATAGAGAGATAGATACACTACACTCCAAAAGGTTAGATTTCTTGCAAAAATACCTCATCTTCAACACAATTTTTGTTTTATACTTGCATCAAACAACATGGTAATTCACATTCAGGCCATAAGGTGTCCATATTTCATGGTTTTAGATCATTTTGGTATAAATTTATATAATTTTCTCGATATCCCATTTTATCATTTTCTGTGAAAAGCTATAAAAGCACAGTAATCTTCCATATTTATGACATTTTATCATTTTTTACACATTTCCATTGATTTGTGATGATTTTATCAGTAGTTTAATACCCGAAAATGGCCACTGAAAATCGGCCAAAAAAACTGATTTTGGCTATTTTTGGGTTAAAACAATGCTGAAACAGCTCAAATAAAATAATTTTTGCTTGAGAAGATACATTCTATGATTATACTTCACGGTGACCCGAAATTATCTACATTTTGTATTTTTTAGTGGTCAATGTGCAATTTTTAAACTTCTTTTTGAGGTTTAAAACTACAGTTATGACCATGTTACAACTCTAGAAACACCTAAATATGATTAAATTTCACCAAAAAATGTTCCACAAATTGCTTTCTGCCAAAACAATACCATCCACAGTGAAACTTTCTAAAAATAATTGTTATGCCTTTTATCAAGCTTTTAATCTGAGATTCACCATTACATGTTTTGATGCTATGATGCTTTACGGAGCTGACTAGTACTACTCTCAAGAAGCAATGTCATTGTCATAATGATAATTATAAGTTATAACGACATACTCATTCAGACTAAGTGTCTGACCATGGGTATTTGAGCCACTGAATATGTCATGCATTGTCTGTATCAAACTGTATAACGTGATGACATATATATACTCAACCACTTTTGAATAAGTATATGTCCTTTTGACTTATAAAGCTGTAATGGTTATGCAATGCTACAGCATGCAATGCTGTGTAGCCATATGCAAGGGACTGCAGTCAAATGCATGGAAATGTGTATAGCTATGCACTGAGAGCAGAAAAATCAAACATGTTTAATTTTAACGCAACAGGGCTGCGTTTTGTACTGGTTAAATTCATTCTTACATGTTTGTTTTAATATTTCCCGTATGGGAGTTTAAATAAAGGAATAAACATTTTTAAAACGTACCAATACGCAGGTTTTTCCATGTCTCGGTGCATTTCTTCCCTGATTCAGACATTTTTCCCTGGTAAATACAAACACATGAGGGAAAATACCAGGGGAAATACAGCTTTAATATCTATATGAATCTATAGTTTCTCGACAAAACGGATTGTTTAGGCCAATCACATAACTTTGACACTATTTATTGCAACTATGTTCTTGATTGGAATTCTTGATTGCTAACTTCAGAATTGCGATCAAGACATTTGTGTCAGAACATGCTCTGATCTTGCACAACAAAGAAAACATTGCATTAGCTGATTCATTAACTTTACTACCCTTGACTAAAACCATTTGCTATGCTTGCTTCTGTCTACATGTCTTGTGTTACCCTCACCAATGTTAATGGAGGTTACCCTCGCCAACCGGAAGTGACCCTCGCCCAAATCTTGCAGTACCCTCGCCACTTCCGGGCTGGTACCCTCGCCATTTAGGTTGGTACCCTTGCCATTTTAGGTTGGTACCCTCGCCAAAATGCTGGTACCCTCACCCTGCCATTTTTTGTTTTTTGTGATACCCTCACCTCGAGTGAATTTGAATTTCATAAATATCTTACTTCATCTTGCATGTTTGAGTCTGTCACTTGGCTCTGATTCATTCCACAGGCCATTTAACCTGTCTAAACAATTTGAAGACCTCATTCCCCCTACATTTTTTGCAATTTCTCTTTGAAATCATGAAGTGAGAGTTGTCATGGCCACCCTGATGGCGAGGGTACCCCCCTCGTTAGTGCACAGTTGAAGGCACTGCTACAACAATGTATGCCCGAAACCTCTATAGCACCAGTGTTTTATTTGCAGAATTTACAGAATGTTTTGAAGGCCAATCTAACCATGTGTTTCTGACAACCAAAAACCCGCGTTGGGCACAAGGAGGCTTTTGCACACCTTTCCTCAACTTGCCTCATTTGCACAATTTGCTGCACTTGAACAAATTCTGACACTATCCATAAGTGAATGAAGTAGATGTGTAGCTTTGTACATGCGTGAAATAAACAATTTTTTCTTGTAGGTGCTTTCTTTATAAAGGAGTGCTTTCATGCCTGCCAGAGAAAGAGTGTTAGCATGAAATGGTCTTAATAATTATTATTATTGTTTACTTTGATTTCTCTTTGCAGACTATCTTCAAGAAACAGTGATTAATATGAATCAAAATGTCATGTATTATAACATTCTACTTTTCCTCTATGGTTTCCTTGACTCGTGATGGCTTAATGGAACAGATTTTTGCAAGACTACTTTCATGCAGGAAATGTTCACTCCAAAGTCAAATGTCATTAGTGTGAGACTTTCTCCTTAATTAATGAAAATGCCAAGGTTTACCATTTAGTGACTGGATTGCTTAGAACGCCAAAAAAAGAGTGAGTACAATCCTTGCAAACAAGGGAACTGTCATGGTGATATTATGTTCATATATGGAGAAATAGGAAGAAAGCTGTAGCTAATTTTCAATTTTCTAGCATTTGTCAATATCAACAGAGACCATGCAGTGCCATCATTTCTTGCAGTACTGCCCTCATATTGGCAATGGTTGATACTGCTGATCTGGTCCAGGGGAATCTGCAGCATATCTTTGCTATACTTCCTGCATTCTAACAATGTTGTATTTACACAATAATGGCCATGGAGATGCTCACTTACTCCTGGCCCATATCCAATGCCTCAGTTATTTTATATGAGGCATAAAAACATCATCCTACTCTGTGTAGATGTGTGTTTACAATGCAAGGTTAGAGGCTACAGCTTTATTCTTTCGTATTCATATCCCAATGTACTTATCATCCACATCTGTCTGGAAATATGATTCTTGACAAATATCGAGCCAAGACCCGTCAGTGCTTCCTGTTGTTTACTGATGTCGCGAAGCATCCATTACCAGATTATTTATGAGTTGACTTTGGCTGCTGTTTTCAATGTTGCTTTATTCTTTTGCAATGTGACAGCCACTTTAATGGATCAAACAAGAAACTGCTTGAAATTTTTCAATGGTGAAACCTGTGTTATTAGTCAGTTAACTGATTCTTGGTGGCAGTTGGTTGATGTGACTTGGTGCATTTCTATGTGAAAAGATATGGCCATCTTGCATGCATCTGAAAAACTAATTGTCTGATGAACATTAGTCTCATGAGTCATGACAGAGAAAGAAGTGATAATATTTGCTTAATGGAAAACACTGAACCACTGTGTTTGCTTTAGTTTCAAATCATGTTTTTCTCTATACTTTGTCTGACGCTTTTGTAAAATTAGCGATGTGATCAATATGTGTGCTGAGGTGGAGTGCCTGTCAACACTTGTAATATCCTGGATTTGCAATTTCTTATTAGAATGAGTTTTTTTCTTCGTACTAATGGAAAGGAAATCTCCACACCAACGTCAAAGATCATATGTGTGTAATTTCCCACTTTGTTAATATAAATATCATGGTTCTTTTTAGGGACAGCTTGGAAAATCAACACCCCTGCAGAGAGTTAGTTCATTGTCCAATGTCCAGCTCTTCTGCACAAGTGACAACCAGACTCAGGATAGAAAAGCAACTGTTCAAAGAAAAGCAAGATGTCAAAACAAGCAAAATATAAAATTTATGAATCAAGTGGAGGCACTCGGGCTCATTGAAACCTACCGAACTTACCAACCTCCCCCATGAGGTTGGTCCTCACTTTCCATCACATTACTGACCACCAATAAGGTGAATCTGTCATGCTAATGATATAATTTGAGAGTCCACTTCCGCTTTGTGACAAAACAACTGTAGCAGCACTCAGGCTTGGCACTGCAACATGTAGGCAAATGCAAGCATAGTTAATAAAGTCTCACAAAATGATGTAGGAAGAAAGATGTAGATAACTTTCTGGCATTTGTAAATATCAGCAGAGACCATGCAGTGAGATCTCTTCTTGAAGTACTACCCTCACATTGCCAACTGTTGAAACTGCTGATCTGGTCTTGTGGAATCTGTAGCAGCTATTTGCCATACTTCCTGCATTCTAACAACCATATATTTATATAACAATGGTCATGGAGATGCTCACTTACTCTTGGCCCACATCCAATGTCTCAGTTATTTATCTGAGGCATAAAATCATTATTCTTTCCTGTGTAGATAATATGTGTTTACAATGGAGCTACTGTACCAGGAGTTTTCTGTGTCAAGAGTCAAGGCTTTAGCCCCAAAAGAACCTTCTTAAAATAAACATATGTATACATGTTTAAGAATGTAGTCAACACTTCATCAGATACATCCATGTAGGCTTGTTCTTACTTGGCTAGGGATGTCAAAGTATGTAGGGGCATAAAGGCAAGCGGAGCACACAAAGATCTCACATCCAAATGGTAGTACTAACATTCAGTAGGTGAAGGATTACTTTTATTTTGAAAAGTATCACCACACAGGGTGAGTCACATTTGCATGATTTTCACATTGGAAACGAAAGTAAGTAATTTGTCAAATGATTCTTTCATTTCTTTGTCACTATACCCAGGCGTATTAGGATACTGCAAATGAATCTGCTGGACTCCAATATTTGATAAAGAAGTCTCTTAAAAGGCAGAGTGGGACATTTTTGTGAGGGAGTACAGCAAAACGTTATGAAATACTCTTGAATCTTTTTGAAAGCGTTATACTACTACAAACAGAAATAGGAAGTGTCAGTCATGCAGCTCTGATTTTAGAGGTGTAAATTTATCGTGTCAAAATATTTATGTGAGCTTGGACATCGTATTGAAAATCTGAGATATCAGCTTATCACCGGAGGCATCCTTTTGCAGTCAGAGTTCAGGCTTTCTTCCATGCCTTCATCGTGTCACTTTGCCTTTTGATGAAAGATTGATACATTAACTTTTCCAGGATTAATCTCAAGGAACATGAAGCAATTATCATCTGAGAGGATCAATGAATGGCACAGGCCACTACGGTCAAACTCTGGACCGTTTCTTTAAATGATCTGCTTGTTTTCTCAGAGTTGCTCAGAGTTAAACAGAAGCATGGCTAGCAATGTTTGAGATAAAATGAATATAATAACTTTAAAACTGTATATCACCTGATCATCATCCTGCAAATCAAGGCCCCAAATTAAAGCCAACAAATATATGCAAGAAGTGCATTGGATCTGTGGGTGGCATAGACTTGCATTATTTATTAAGACTGGACCTTTGCCAATAAAGTAGGCCCCCTGAGTATGGTCATCCACAGATGTGACGCATCTATCCTGGTGGCTTCTGGGCTAATCTTCCAGCTGGCCACCCACCTATGTCAATTTTTTATATCATGAACCCGAGTGTTTCATTTACACTGCGTTCCCAATTATTGTGCAACTAGGCTTTTTCGTGATATCTCCAAAAGTAATAATACTATTTGGACATCCTTAACACATAATGATCAATATGTCATGGAGCCAATATCCTGTCAATTTTGTCCCATTCCATTTGCTCAGTTTGGAGTTATACCATATAATCAAGTTTTGAGGTGTTCCCAATTATTATGCAAATTATTAGAAACTCATCCAATGTCAGCAAAAATCAACCAGAATGATCTGAAAATGTCATGAACATATACCCCATGATATTTAACAAAAATCAGAACCATCATTCCAAATATTGATCCAGTCATATCCAAGAAATCCATGTTAAAGCCCCACATTGGAATAGCATTGAAATTACAGTTTTATTGCAACAAAAAGCCACTGTTTGCCAGGAAAATTATAAAATCATTACCAAACTCATTGTCCACTTTCCTTAGGTGTCGAACTCTTCTCTAAACCAATGAAAATAAATTTGCACCACCGTAACTAAAAAATATCTTGAGATGAATTGAACTCATTCGATTGCCAATGCTTTTCCAATGGGAAACAGAGATGTTAGATTTTGACCTGATGTCATATGTTGTACAGATGTCGGATTTGGTGGTTTATCGCAAATGATTATCCTAGTATCATAGAGATATATTGCAAGCTGAATATTTGGTGATTTGACTTTTTTTAAGAATGTGGGAGGCTTGTATTTTGAGGAAAAGGCCAATTTCAATGATTTTTCAATGTAATTGAATTAAATTCATTCCTTAGTCATGGATACACCCACATTTGAAATGATAGTTCTGTTTTTCATTTAGTGTTATGAGACACATATTAAAGGCATTTTATGATCAACTTTGTTGATTTTGGGTGGTAATAGAGACCTTTCCTATAATTTGCATAATAATTGGGAACACCCGAAAACCTGATTATATTGCATAACTCCTCACTCAACCAACGGAATTCAATGAAAGTGACAGGATATTTGCTTCATGGCACACATGTCATCATGTGTAAAGGATGTCAGAATAGTGCTATTTCTGAGGGAGATATTAGGAAAAAGCATAGTTGCATAATAATTGGGAACGCAGTGTAGAATTTTGATCTCTGATATTCAAAGCATAATTACCGCCCAATGATCTTGAACCGATGTGAGGCAGAGGCCTACTGACCAAACCAGGCCATTCCAAAGGTTCATCTATCAATATCACTCAAGTTAAATTCAATATTGTCCGATTTATTATTATTTTCACACTTTTGGCTATTCCACTTAAGATGGGACATTATAAATGTTTTCATGAAAGAATGTGTGTCTACTTCCACAGATGTTCTTGTCTATTCATGCTCTCACAACACACAATAGGCTGTTTAGCTCAAGCATTAAAGTTTATGTTGTTGTCATTAAATTAAATAATTACAGGGTGTTGATTGAACACTATCTTTCATAGATTTTACATTCCAATCTAAGAGTGCTTGTGTCACAGGAGGGATTCGCCTGCTTGAAATGTTGCCCATGTTGTCTTTGGAATTGGAGGGTTAATAGTGAAAATACAAAACCCAAGGGAATGATCACACAGGTCTTCATAGCAACAATGGTGAATGCTTGCTGGTGTCAAAAAGAGGCATTCTCACGAGGCAGGGACCACAGTAATTGTTGCATCATTTGGCCTGCTGTCTCTCCTAAGCAGCTCCTGGAGTGACATGATTGCCGCTGTCTGGTTTTGTATTTCTATATTCAGCTTTTAGAGTGGGTGCTTGTGTCAGTTGCTTGACAGAGGGTAAGAGGCCACAGCATTATTTCATCTTATTCATATTTCTGTGTATTTATGATCCACATCTGTGTGGAAATATGATTCATGGTAAATACCGAGCCAAGACCAGTCAGTGCTTCCTGGTGTTAACTGATGTCGCGACTAATCCATTACCAGCTCATTTCTGAGTTGACATTGGCTGCTTTTCTCAATGTTGCCGTATCATTTTGCAATATGACTGCCACTTGGAACGAACAAACCAATAAAAGGGAAATTGGGAAATCATAAGAAATGTCTCCATTGTGAAACCTTTGTTATTGATATGTTAAATGAATCCTCTGTTGGCAATTGGTTGATGTTACTTGGTGCATTTCTCTGAGAATACGTGTCAATCTCATCTAATCGTCTTGACAAACCTTAGTCAAATGAGAGAGAAAGAAGTGATAATATTAGCTTAGCAGAATTAATGATATGTGTGCTGTGGTGGAAAGTCAGACAACTCTTGTAATATCCTGGTTTGCAATGCTAAACAGGACTGGGTTTTTTTCAAGACTGCCAATGAGTGGGCAGGCAATTTCCACACCTAAGTCAAAGGTCATCTGCATGTGTGATGTTCCCCATTAAATTAATATAAATGCCAAGATTTTTTAGTTACAGTTGGGAAAATTAGTACTCTTACAGGAAATTAGTTCATTCAACAAAAATGTCCAGAGCTTCTACACAAGTGGTCATTATTCATTCGAAAAGTGATTGTACCAAGAAAAGTAAGATGACAAAAGCATTCTTATATAAATCTCTTGCACCAACCTACTTGAATGAAAATACATGCTCAGGCATAGTAAAAATCAACTGATCACTGTACAAAAATAAACAATACCATGTTTGTGGACAAAACTTACAACCACGTTGTGGCCTGTTCGTATTTATGAATCAATGGAAGGATCTGTGGCTCATGGGGGCCTTTAGAACAACCTCCCCCAACTTCCTGCTATCATGAGGTTGGTTAGGACTCCCTTTCCATCACATTACTGACCACCAATGAGGTGAAGCTATCACGCTAATGATATCATTTGTGAGGCCACTTCCGCTGTGTGATAGAATGACGATAGTAGCACTTACACTAAGCACTGTAATGCATGAATAGTGAACACTGGATTTCATGAAGTGAAGCAGCCTCAAAGGATATGATTGGGTGATGTGGTTGCTATTCAAGGATGAAACACATATCAGGTCTATTTTGTACTTCAATTTATGCTTCTTTTTTCACTGTAAGCCAGGTTTTCTGAATTTTGACTGTCGTAAGAAACAACAATGTCATGGTGGTGCTTTGTCGACTACAGACCTATTCAGCTTGAATTAACCATATATATAAAATGCAATGAATATACAGGAAGTCCATGCCTGTGACTGGCATTAAAGCCATGATTATTTATAAGAGACTCGATCCCTATCCAAAGTGCCCTAGGCAATCAATACAACCTTGGGATTGGTGTTACACAGATAGAAAATATCTGTGCTTGCTTCTTGATGGTCCTTGTGTGTCATATTTTTCTGCCATGTGTCCATGTGAACACAATGCATACATGTCTTCTTTTCCTCCTACACAATATTATATCTTCTTGTGTGACATATTTAACGAAATTTAGCTTTGCTTGCCTTTAAGGTAGCATTAATTAAGATATATAGGCATGGATTTCTATGTTCTGCTCTTTTTGTGTGGGTGCAAGTAAATTCAAGAATTACCAGGGCTTCTTATTTGTCCTGATGTCTAAATGCATCCATTAGCAGTCTTGTTTCTAAGTTGAATCTTGCTTCTACCACAGCACTCTTTGTTCTATGCAGCTTTCACCACTTAGCAGAAAAACAATCCAAATTTCAGCTTAAAAGCCATTGTCCTTTTATTTCCCATTTGGAAATTATGTTGTCTTACATGTGAGTGGCATTTGCTTATAGATGTGTCTATCTTTCACCAATTCACATGGCATTGTAAAAGAAAGCCTGAACCCTGACCTCAACATTGCAAAATTATAGGAAATTACGTCAAACTATGAGCTCAAGATTTGTAACTTACTACATTGTTACCTTCTTCAGCTAAAATGATTGCACTACAAAAGAAAAGAAGATGGAAATTACATTTTTCATTCTGGAAGACTTGAAAAGAGTTCAAATGCACTCATAAGGATCCTAAGAGTTATCATTGACCCATAACTTTCTTCGATATGTTAAAATTGATAGGACAGCTGCTTCTTATCTGCCAGCAACTTCTGTGACTTTAATCTCGAAGAGAAGATTAGTCTTGAATTCACATCGCTCACTGACACTCAGTCATGTATCATGCAATGTGCTGTATTGCAACTCTTTATAAGCGCGATGTGCTACACAAGTATGTTTATTTTTAGGATGATACTAACATTTTAAAACAATGTAAGAAATATGGATATCTGAGGACAGGTCAAACATTCAAGCATTTTTCCATGTACTCACGAAAGGGGTTGAAAAGAAGCTTTTTCCACGATGATATCAAACCTGTTGGGTTTATTACAGCAGTTTTAATTGTAAACCGTGCAATTCTGTACAGGAGTGAAACATATCAATTAGACAATTTGTCACATGAACTGAATAGTGAATATGTCATGAATAGACCTACTGAATCTTAATTTTATCCAGAGCTATAGAAAATTCCTTTCACATTTTATTCCAGGACACACAAACTGCAAACTTGAATATAACATCATACAATTCCATAATGTAACATCATAAAATTCCTTGATTTGATGATTTGAGACTTCAGGTAGATACGATATCCAAAAAGCCACTGCTAAGACTAGAGCCGCAGACATGCATTTTTATGTTAGACTATGCACTGACACCATACAGGAAGAGATCATCCATGGCAATAATGGAAGGCACACCATCAGAGCCACATCTTCGATGATCTCCCTTCCTAGCCACCTATCTCTATCAATTTGTTCTGCTATGAATTGATGCATAGTTAACTCAGCTCACTCTCCCGCATCTGCTCCTGCCTTGTGATTTATTAGATACACAACATAAATTCAATCAAAGTTGCAGGATAAACCATGACTTTCAGTGTAGTTTCGCTTGAGGTCCAATTTGCCAGAAGTCAGCCTAGTGTGCATATTATTATATTTTCACCAAATATCGCTACTTATCAGACACATGCAAGCTGCTTTTGCAATCACAGGGGGATATGCTTTCTATTACAACATGAATGTGTGCAAAATCTTTTTTGTAATGTAATGAATTCCATTCGGTTGGGCCGATACAGATATTACGAATTGCAATCTAACAGTAATACCTTTTCATGATCTGTCCTCAAAAAAGTATTCTGCGATATACACTATAGCCAATCACATTGCTCCAGCAATAATTTACATGTCAAAAACCAAATTCCTAGATTTTTCATATTCAATATACGCTTTATGGAACTACAGTAAATTCCCCTATCATGAGCAAGTTAGCCGTATTGTAAAATTGCCTTGCCGTAATAGACGGTTACAGCTAGAATAGCCTTATTAGTGTAGATCACTTTATGACCACACAAAAAAGGTCCGCAGGGGCCACCGAGCAGCTGACACTTGATATCCTCTTTTCTCCCTAATGCTATCATTTGGCCTTGTGTCAAGACTCCCATTCCTCAGTCTGCTATCACTGCCATTTGACTGAACCATCCAAATGACACCCTACAGTCACAGCATAAACGTTTGTCTTGCACAAACACTGGAAGACTGTAGCATTGAAAAAACTCTAATAACCACGGTTTGTGATCGGTCAGCCAACAGAATAATACACCAATTGATACCCAAAAGAAACAATGCTTAATGCAGATTATCCTATTCTTGTGGACTCCTATTAATCATTTGTAACAAGGTTACTTGAAAAATAATTCAGTAATGTCATAACATGGCCTGTTTCAGTTAAAACTAGTCACATTTTTTAGATCATTTTATCATAATGATATGAAGTACAAATAATAGTCTTCATTCTCTTTTTTGAGAACGTCGGATTTTGGCAGAGTGAAGCACAAATGTATAAATGGCTTGAAGTTGAGGAAATCTGGGCAAGTGCGTCCTCATTTTCCTAAACGTATGACTTTAAAAAAGAGTTGAGTAACTGGGAAGAAAAAGGTCAGAACTATCAAAAAGTCATGTGATCTGGAAAGTCGATTTGGAACTTGAGATCTGAGATTTCACCAGGGCATACTCTTTTGGTGGGAGTAAAAAACCAAAGCTCTGGTACTCCTTTCACACCTTCATCATGCATGCAATGTACCTTTGTAGATGTGAAATTGATAGGCTAAGATCATGTCCCAAAGGAGTGTTTCAAGTGGTATCAGGCAATTACCCAACGACAAGATCAATGCATTGCACGGGTTTCACGCTGGACAAAAACTCAACCAAAAAAACTAGAGTTTTATCAATTATTATCGTTTTCATAGCTATGTGTTTTCTTGAAAAATTCGTTTTTCAGTTAAACTGTGACATCATCGGGTATCTGTCAGTGTGATTGGTCTAATCTTCAATCTGTCAGTGTGACATATCAGTTCAGAGTTTGACATCACAGTTAGTGACAAAGGAATTTAAAACTGTCAGGCAATGTTACTAATTTGTGTACAACCACAACAAACAATGCATGTCTAAGCTGAGTGTTGCACCTCATTAATTGTTTTCCAAACAAAATGTGTTACTGTTTTTCACAGGACAACAATCATCACAATTTCAAACAAAATTTTTTGTCAGTTATTGCAACTCTCCTTTGAGGCTAAGTAGTCTGTTTGGTTCAGTTAGAGTACATAGTGAAACATACATCATCCATGTGTCACTGCACTTTGTCAGTTTGCTGAAATCTGTGCTTGTAATAAACGGAATTATTCAACTTAATCTCTGACATCACAATTTTGGAATGAAGTAAATTGCAAACTTGAAAAACATGTAGCTATGAAAACGATAATAACGACTGAAAGCATTGGTATCTACCAAGATTCCAAGAATCATATTTCAGGACAGATTTAAAATGCTTTACGTACATCAATTTATGTACCCAAGGAGCTGCTTCAGTATTCATATGGGGTAGGCCTATATGGATGTCAAATATCATGCCATAACAAAAAGTTTGGCAAATCATATCATGTATAGTCACCTGCCGTCTTACTGCTCTAACTAATTTTAGAACAAGACACATTATAATAACGCTCTACAGAAATTGTAGACTCATACATAATGTGGAGACAGATTGACCAAATGGCATTAGTTTGATTTTGGCATGGAAGCAATACACAATATGATTTATTGCATTACTAAATGATGTGCGGCAAACATCCCTGAAGTAATAGAAATGGTGTCCGCTTATGATTGCAAAAGATGTATGTGACTGATTAGCAGCAGTGTTTGATGAGAAAATCCACACAAGACTAACTTATGGCAAATCGGAAGGCAAAGCAGTTATACTGACAGAATCTGGTTTATTCTGGCTACTTCCAATGAATTTATGCTGTGTATCTAATGAATCAAAAGATATGAGAACACATGGTAGAGTGAGCAAAGTGTACCAGGCCATATGCATATATATGGATTCAAAGTGTACATTGATAGAGACGACTATTGACGAAGAAAAGGGATCATCCAAGATGCAGCTTACGAAGCACTATAGGGAAAATGCATTCACTTTACGGCTTTCCATTCATAGAACCCATCTAACATGCAAAAGAATGCATGTCGCCTTTGATTCCAGTCACAGCCTTGTCACATTAGATAAGGGATATGTACAGGCCTACCCATGGCACTCTCTGCATGAAGCTTCCAGTTCAGTTTATGATTCATCTTCTGATTATAATACCAATGATTAAACTATTTTCCCTTTCCGATTCCATCTCCTTGAATTTATATTACCTTGTAAGGTTTGCTAAAGCTTAAAAATCATCAACACTTCTTTTGACTTGTGATGACAAGTTGCAATACAGTAGAGACTAGAGATAAATTCAGAACATTGCAGGATACCAGGGCCAGTGAGTGATGTAAATTCAAGAGTAATCCTCTCCTTGAGATTAAAGTCACAGAAGGTTCAGACAGATAAGAAGCAGCCTCACTATCAATGGGACATGATGTAAAAAAGTGTTGTTCAAACATAACTCTCGAGCACTTTATGAGAGCCTTTGAACTTCTTTTCTTGTCTGACAGGATGAAAAATGTGACTTTCCTCTTCCTATCTTGTCTTGCAAATTCATTTTAGCTGAAATATATTACTATGTAATTATTGACTAATCTGCATCAGGAGCTCATCGAAATACAAGCATCAAAATAATGTTATGCTGATTACAAATCAATTATTACTCAGTAAGTAAGCCATTTTCACTTCGAGACAATGGGATTACATAAATAGTTGATGTAATGGGGCAAGGTGTGAACATAGTAGCATATTTTGGGTACTTTTATTTCAAATATTTGCCTTTCAAGGATTTCATTTTCACTCTTGTGGTCAAAACTTGGTTGGATGCATTTCCTGTCAGGCCACTCCGGCTTTTATGAAAATGCATATTTTACGCTATTTCGCAGGCCTTTAAAAGACAATTTCTTGGTCCTAGCAGCTTATTATGCATGGGAAACACCATAAACTGGTGTAATATGCATTATGGGTAGAAAATGTAGATAAATCATTAATTTATTTATGCTCGAAAATCGTCAAAAAAAGGCTAAAATGCTGGAATTGAGTGACCAAAAAGTTTTTCTAATTGATTTCTTTTATTACAGATGCCTTCCCAACACTCTTAAGACAACATTAAGAGCATTTGTTTTATAAAGTTTTGCTATGTATTTGTCTTTAAAAGGCCTGTGAAATAGCGTAAAATATGCATTTTCATAGTAGCCTGACAGGAAATGCATCCAAACATGTTTTCTTTGCACCATTTTTCATCTCTTTCAGCCCACCCTAATCTAACGGAGAAAAACAGCATTATATATGCATTTCGTCATGAGCTATAAGATGCATCCTATTTAGATTAATTAATCCAAAATTCCCAGTTCTAAAACTGTTGAAATCACATCACCATCAAGTTAACCACTAACTATTGTCTATGGAAAAGCATCACTACCTTGCAGTAATAGAAGCTCGTAGCCAGAATGGCCATATTAGTGTAGATCACGTCATAACCTCGGAAAGAAACCTGCAGAGGCCACTTAGTAGCTCACACTGGACATCCTCCTTCCTATGCTTCCTATAATCTAACGCTGTGTTTTGGCCGTGTGTCAAGTCCCCATCACTCAGTCTGGCATTGCTGACTTAGAAGCAATTTGACTGAACCATCCAAACACATCATGTGGCAACAACATCCAGTAACATAAAAATAAGTTGCTACAATTGCATAATGTATGAAATAAAAGGGAAGTTATAACACCAGCCCAAGTTGCCAGCTGGATAATGGGTGTCCACTGTACATTGAGTGCATTTCGGGCTGATTTAATTGACACAGCTCAGCAGCTAAGCTGGTAATAGGTGTATTGAGGCATCAAAATGAATAAGAAACCCTGGGAATTATTCTTGACTTTACTTGTACCCACTCAAAAAGCGGAATATTGAAATACATACATGCACTGTCATGCAGTTATACACTCCGATGTTATCAGATATATGTAATGGACAACAAGAATGTGCATGGGAATTATCTCAATGAAATACTGGCATGTAATTGGCTGACAGATCGAGGTGTCAAATGGTATAAAGATAAATATGACCTGGCTTACTGCAAATTTTGGCAAACCTTCCTGAGGTTGGTCATCTCTTCCCATCATATTACTGACCACCAACAAGGTGCAGCTATCACGCTAATGCTTTCATTTGTGAGGCCACTACAGTCTCATGATAGAATAATGATAGCAGCACTCAGACTAAGCACTGTACACTACTCAAAGGCTTATACATGGATAGTGAATACATAATCTCACGAAATGAAGCAGCCAGAGAGGCTGTGATTCGGCGACGCTGTTGCCATTCAAGGAAGGTACAATTCAGGTCTTAAGGAAACAGTTATTTTCGCATTGTGTTTTATACCACACCCCCCGTTCCATTAAGCTAATGTTATCACTTCTTCCGGGATCACAATATATGTCTCCTTGGCTTCCGGGATCACAAGACTAACGCAAATTACTTTCAGCTTACCAGGGTGTATAAGTAAACATGTTTTTAACAAACTATGTTCTCATTCTTCTGTGTATGTTCCTTCCAAGTGGCAGTCACACTGCATGAGACAAAAGCAACATTGACACCAGCAGCCGATGTCAACTCAGAAACAAGCAAGTGATGGAAGTATTGCAACATCAGCAAACACCAGGAAGCAGGTCTTGGCTCCATTTTTGCCAAGAATCATATTCCAGCCTGATGTGGATCATCATAAATATATTTGAATATGAATAAGAAGAAATAATGCTATGGCCTCTCACTCTGAGTCTGGCAACTGACACTTGCGCCCACTCTGAAAGCTGAATATAGAAAATGTTAAGCCAGGGATTTTGTCCATCGATTTCCATGGAAATGCACCATTTTTGGTTACTTTGGAGATCGCTGTGATTACCAAGTTTTCTCCATGATTAAAGAAATTAAACCAGTTTCGTGGTAAGCTTAGGTAACAATGAACAGCAGCCAATTTCAACTCAGAAATAAACTGGTAATGGATGCATTGAAACATCAGTAAACAACAGGAAGCACTTGTGGGTCTTGGCCCATCATTTACCAAGAATACTGAAGGCAGATGAGGATCATAATTGAAATTGAATGAACAAGAAGAAATAATGCTATGGCTCCTCGTCCTGTGTCAAGCAAATGACACTTGCACCCACTCTGAAGGCTGAATATAGAATAACCTACACAATGAAAATAATTTCACCACAGGAGCTATTTGGAGGGGTTGCTGGACAAATACAGCAACAATTACTGTCACACGGGACTGCGTAAAGAGACTCACAGGTGGTATGAGCCCAACACAAGTGCATCTCAATAATAGTAAACAAATTTCTTCATTTATAGACACAAAATGAACAATAATAAAACAGATTGACTGCTACTTATTAGATTATAAAATGATAGTTGCACAACTTTTATAACCTTCTGGTGACAACACCCACACTGGGTTAATGGACTCTAATGGCAAAGGCAAGTGCGACTGAAAGGTTCTTGGTGGCTGCTGCCTCTGCCTTTATACATTGTACCTTGCAAATCGCAATACAGAAGGAGCAGTGGAGTGAGCAAAATGTACCTAATAACAAATTCATGACTGAACAGAGATGGGTAGCTAGCAGTGAGATCAGCTTGAACCCTATAGACAATTCCATTTGTGTATGCCAAAGCTCTGGTGACTCCTTTATTGGTCTTACACTTATAATGTATATAAATATTCCAGTCACGACTCTGTTGCACTTAGAACTAGTATACTAATGCCATTTTATGATGTTATACTCAAGGCTTTCTGCATGCATGGCAGACTGCAGTTAAAAGCAAATCCTTCAATTCACCTGTCACCAAGGATATCCCTAGAAGGATAAAAATGGACGAGATTCTCCGAAACTGGCTACTTGATGGCTGGCTGTCTCTCTGACATGATAGTCTAACAGACAGAGAGTGAGGTAAGCAATATGTTGTTGATTTGGCTCATTCAATTGGACAATCACCTTAGGCTGAATGTAGTGCGCATTACCATGGAAGAGTTCAGATAGATTTGCCATCAAATCACTGCAATTCGCTAGAATCATTCTAGACTGGCGGGATTTTTGAAATATGTGGATGGTACGAGCATTTTGGGGTAAAAGTCGGGAACCCATCTTTCTAGCATATTTCAGGTATGCCGATTCCGAAAAAACCGGTTCCCAAGCGATATTCCGGGTCCTTCACCTCCTAATTTGCATAACAAAATGGCCGCCAAATTAGCAATTTTTTTATATTTTAAAGCAGTAACCTTCAATATACTACTGTTTAGGAAAGCAAAAAAGGCAAACTAAGTGGCTCAATCCATGTTATGAAGACCAAGGAATACTCACACCATTTTAGAATTAATTATACAAGTTTGATGGTCATTGACATGCAAATTAGTAGCCACCATTATACAAAAATGCCTTTTCTTCAATAACTTCCTTACCAATCAAGCAAATTTAACAAATTAAAGTTCTATACCAATGTTTTAAGGGTCAATGAAGATGATGAAACCATCCATCAAGTCATAACACTCATCCAATATTAATTATGTAAGAATAATGGTCATTAATTTGACAATTCGTGATAAAATATTACAGAATATAACAATCTTCTCAGTATATCTTCTCTGCTAATCCAGCAAACTTTAAAAGTAAAGTGCTTTAACAATATTTTGAGAGTCAATGAAGATAATGAACTAATTTATAAAATGATAACACTAATAAAATATTAATTATGGAAAAATAATAGTCATTAGTATGCTAAATAGCGATGAAATATTACAGAAAAAAAGTAGTTTTTCACATCCTGTCTGCTAATCCAGCCTACTTTACATTTAAAACTTCAGTACCAAAGCTAAAAGAGTCAAAGGATATTGAATTTATTTATTAAGTCATGACCTTCATAAAATATTAATTATACAAGATTAATCGTCGTTTGTACATATATATATATACTAACAAGCAAAATGTTTTTCTTAATATCTGCCTTACTAATCCAACAAATTTTGCAAATAAAACTTCCATACCACTGGCTCAAGGGTAAAAAACTCATTCATAAAGCCATCAACTCATAATATATTCATAATGCAAGAATAATAGTTATTTGTGTGATTATTAGCAATGCCATATTTGCGGAAAAAAGTGTCTCTTCAGATGGCACATGCCAGCCTTGAAATTCAGCAAAGGTACCATCATATCTTCCTGACTGGGTGTATCAAGATGATATCATATGCATTATTGGAAGATCCCTCAACTCAGAAATGAAGTCACCTTGCTACTCCCAATACGCAAAAATATTCTGAGGCAATACTGACACTCCTACTATAATAAAACTGCTACTTTCCCCTTATAACAGTGAAGCCTACACGAAGAGCAGACAGTGTATTCATTTTTTTAAATTGTCAAATTAATGACCATTATTCTTGCATAATTAATATTGGATGAGTGTTATGACTTAATAGATAGTTTCATCATCTTCATTGACCCTTAAAACATTGGTATAGAACTTTAATTTGTTAAATTTGCTTGATTAGTAAGGAAGTTATTGAAGAAAAGGCATTTTTGTATAATGGTGGCTACTAATTTGCATACCAATGACCATCAAACTTGTCTAATTGATTCTAAAATGGTGTGAGTATTCCTTGGTCTTCATAACATGGATTGAGCCACTTAGTTTGCCTTTTTGCTTTCATAAACCTACATATATTGAAGGTTACTGCTTTAAAACGATAAGAAAATTGCTAATTTGGTGGCCATTTTGTTATGCAAATTAGGAGGAGAAGGACCGAGAATATCGCTTGGGAACCGGTTTTTTCGGAATCGGCATACTTGAAATATGTTAAAAAGATGGGTTCCCGACTTTTACCCCAAAATGCTCGTACCTCTCTAAATAAAGCCATTTTTCAAAAATCCCACCAGTCTATTCTGTCCTTGCTAACACCACACAAAAACCTATTTGATGTAATTAGAATCTCAGCCAGTGTAGGTGTTGGCACTTGGCATTATAATTGTTGGCAGAACTTGGTCAGAGTGACATTTTTGCAGTTCTCTAAATAGGCAATTACTGTATGGTTGCTGGTTCTGTCAAGGCCAACAAAGTGCCTGCTCAGTCAGTTGACCAAAATTGGCCAGCCTCACAAAGAAAGTTCATAACAAGACCTCACGTTGACATCAACTCACTCAGTTATATACAAGAAACAGATAGACAATGTATTTAACAGACTTTATTGCAGCTAGAATGTAATAATTTTTTTCATGCATGTATAGTAGGGTGGTCCAAAAACACTTTCTTCTGAATTTCTCTGATTTGATGCTGCGTTCTGATCTTATATAGATAGAAGGCATTGTGTAAAAATTTTAGCAAAATCAATTAATATTTAGAGGTGGCACAAAGCCGTCGAAGTTTAACATGTGATTGCCCATCGTCAGACCTCAAAATCATCGGTATTTGAAAATCTTGCTGTAACGGCATATTATTTTGATCAAGTAACCTTTTCTTTAGTATGTCCAGGATGCCCAATCTAGTCCTGATATTCTTTCTGACTTACAAAGTTTTGTAGCAGCTCAGCATAGCTATTACATAGGTAAATTATCAGGCCTTTTTTCATCAAAAGATGTTACTTTGCCATGCCAATTTGATCATATACTTAAAAATCAGGAAAAAATATTCACTTCTGAGAAAGATATGGGAAATTGACCAAATTTCTGTTGCGCAAATGAGGAATTACATTATAAACTTCTAGGGATTTGTGCCACCTCTAAATATTAACCGATTTAGATGAAATTTTGCATGTGTTTGTTTTACTGGGGTGGTCATCAATTGAAGCAGCCTCAAAGGATAATATGTAAATGGCACTGCCATGAAATTCGCGCACCATTGTCATAGAACTACTGCATTATCTTCAACATTCTTTTTAAAGGACTGGGCAAATGGGCAGATAGATAAGATTAGATAGATAATATCAGATCTATAGATTAGATAGATAGATAGATAGATAGATAGACAGATTGCACTAAATTGTTGATGTTACATAACTGAGATCAATAAAACCATAGCTATTCAGAGGTGACTGTTTACTATTAGACTGTTACATAATTTGTTGATAGTTAATGAAGATTATGTAACCTTAAGTGTTGTTATGATTTCTAACTTGGTGATCTATTTAAGTCATTAACATTTGTATTGACTTTTAATTTTTATTCACTTCTTGCAATCAGGTGGTATGGAAATAATTATTTCCAATGTTGATACACATGTTGATTTTTAAATCCCTGAAATATGTCATTGGAGGTTTTTATAGGACAAGACTGAAATTTTAAATATATTTTGGAATTTATTTAACATATTTTAATTATTTACCAAACTAAACTGTGACTAAACTACCAGCTCCACTTTTATGGCAACTACAGGCACTTCCTGTTCAGGCAGACCGTCACCACAAAGAATGAGCTGTCCCTGTGCTAAGTGAGCTTCGCTCATGCTTGGCTGCCTTCGGCAGCCATGAGCTGCGCTCATATGATTGGGTGATGTGGTTGATATTCAAAGATGAAACACGTCAGGTCTTTTTCGTACTTCAATTAATACTTCTTTTTTTTTTTTACTGTAACTTAGGTTTTATGTATTTAGACTGTTTTAAGAATGAACTGTGTCGGACATCAAATGTACAGCTGTCTTCAAGAGTCTTGCTTTTTTGTGTATATTTACCAATCTGTTAATCAATTCAATAATTATCTCTTTGGAATCCTTTTTCCTGAAATGAATAACATAATCATTATTTATCAGCGACACATTGAGTGGAGAAATAAGTCGCCGGAGAAGTGATTCCTGCCAATGAGCAAGAAAAAAACAAGTCTGAGTCCAACATGAAGATCAATACAACATTTTCTCCAACTTGCTGTTTTCTCTGGATTAATCCTTATTCATCCTTTAGCATACCTTCATATTGAGAATGGGCCCAATGTGTAGGATCTTGTGTAAGCTTCGTTATTGGCCATTGATTTCCAAGTCCTTTCGGTGGTACTTGTTCTTGCAGTAATGTTCTTCAGAATAGTCCATGAGCCAGGCAGCCAAATTTGACCAGTCAGGCTCACTCAAAGGGAGGAATTCTCATAGTGATTTTATGTTAGCCCTATTTCTCTAGTTTCGGAAAATGGGTGATAGCAATCTGTATCTCTTAGCCTTCACCACGCTATCACCCTGTTTTTAAACATATGTTTGAGCCTCGGAAATTTCCGTTTTTTGGGTTCCGGTTAGACTTATATCAATAAAAACTGTTGTAACTTCATCAATATTGCACTAAACTGCATGAAATTTGATATGTGACATCTTCACAATATACAGAAGACATATCTGCCACAATCAGAGCCATTTGCATCATTCAATGTTTGCATATAAAGGAGTATTTTTATCTCAAGTTGCACTTCAAAATTAAAATATAATTAAAACTGAAATCTTCCTGTAACTTTGGTATATCACCAAGATATATTTTATAAAAAATCCAAAATTATTTCATTTTAGTAGCAGGATGCCCTCTCAATCATATGGCATAGTCTCAGCCAATTTGTACTGATATTAAGGTGATATCAAGATGTTTATCATAAGCACTTCATGTCCGAAAATTGCTCAATTTTCACTTTTTAGAACAGTTTGATGATGATGTTCTCAGTTTACTTGCAAGAAGAAGTCAGTGCAGTCAATTATGATTGGAGAAATTGATTGATAAATTACAGAGCATGATTTACAGGGCAAAGGGTGTTGATTTTGTATAATTTTAGTTAAATTTTGAATATATAGACAGCAAAGCCTATCACAGGAAAATGTGGATTCATGCGAATTTCTCAAAATGATTGTAAGAGCTTTGAAAAGCTTATTTGCATGATAACTGCAATATTTAGATTGCACCTGTACCATAATTACCCTTTAATCACAACACTTCATAGAAATAATGAACTAATTATAATAGAGAACCTACAATGGATTGGCTTACTAACAGTGACATTATAATACAGGCATGTTCAACAAAAATAAAAGCTTAAACGTTTTCAATCTTTATGACCTTTCTCATCAATATGCACCTTTTAAAAACAACAGCTAACCGTCAAAATTAAGTCACATTGTCAAAACATGTTGATGAATTGTCATCATCCTCATCATCACTGTATTACTCTGTCACATGGTTCAGATCCTATTTTGGTAGAAACTTCATATGCTTCACCTGTTCACCCTGGCCCCCTTGAGCTCATCGCCACACGACTCCAAGCTGTGCTAAAGTTTCCTGAAACATACACCTGATTGACCTTATGCCTTCTTTTGCCGCAGACTGGTTGTGTAGGACCCAAGCACCAATCCCAGTTCTAGTCTTCTGGGCAATGACTTAAATGTGTCATCACTTTCGCTGATCTCAGATCGGCATCAGAGAGTAGAGGTTCAAGCTTATTGCCTCACCACAGCCTGTTTATCAACCATTTTCTCAGCCAATGCATCGTCCCTGGTGTCCTAACCAAGACACTCCTAATGTGGGTAGGTCTATGTGTATCTCTGCATTGCTTTCAGTCCCCAAAGGAATTTTCATAATCAGCCGCATTTTCACTTAAGATATTTCAAGTTAAGTCTCAAACCTACCCACAGTCGATAGCTATCCTGCACCCTCACTGTCCCTCAGCTGTTAAGCAATATCATACTTGAAGTCCCCCTGGTTGTCCCAAGACAAGATGTATGCTGCCCTCTGTCTAATGCATGCACTGCACAACATTTCTCTTATTAGCTAACAAAATTGTATATTATCTTTTTTTCTGTCATTTATTTTTCAACCCTCTGATGACCAAACCGTGGCCACTAGGGAGTACAATGGCCAGACTTGTCTCTCATAAGTCAGCTCATGTTGTGAGTACATTCTTCTGCAAGCTTGTTTTGACAGCCAAGACCTGTCCTGTTGAAGCTTCTCTGAACTAATCTGCGCAATCTGCCATGAAACCTGATTTTGGCTCTCTATTATTTCCTTCACTCAATGTCAGAAGCTCAGTTTGGCCTCTTAATTGCTTAACAGTCTGGCTCCAGACTAAGCTGGGTCATAATTATTTCTAACTCAAAATTGTTACCCTAGACTGTTGGCTTATGTAAGTGTCCATTAGCCTTCATCAGGTTTGCTTGGAGCTTGTTTTAGACTCAGCAGCTGCTTCCTTGGTTTCAGCTCCTACTATTCCTCCTGGAGCCTCTCGTCTGGTCACATTTGCTGGCTAAGGATGACAATTTGGCCTGCCCAGTCTCTATACTGGTAGCTGTTACAAAACATAGCTATTCCTCAACCATGTACACTCAGTTGCATAGATTATGCAGCCCCACTTTGGTGGATATACATTGTAGTCAATAGCCATACATTGTAATGTCAACCAGACAATCTTTCTGGACTCCATTCCACAATTGGTCTTGCTCAAAGCTTTCACCAATACTTTTTCTCTTTTGGGATTGACAGAGGGACTACTCCAAGCATCTTCCTTAATCTCTCCTCAAGTTTCTAGATCACCACCCAAGCTTCTGAATCTTCTTCTTGGCCTGCCTGAATAATGCCTTTCTCCACTTGAGCTTGCTCCTTGCAAAATCATAGCTCTCTGGAAGTGGGTGCTCATCTCTTGCCCATTTTTTCATAGGATTTGGTGTGTGCACATCATCCAAATGCAGGATCTTCTGCCTTGTTGCTTCAAAAGCAAATGGTTTTTCACAGAAGTTGTTGTTTCCTCCTTGCTTGTCCACCTGTAGTTTCAGAATTGTCTGGCCTACCCAGTATACAGGCTGTCAAGGCATTGATGGTGGGAGACTGTTGAGTTAGGGACAACCCCGGTGCTGTCACAGGGGCATCTCAGAGATATTGAATCTTAATTTAGAAAATTCCTATTCTTTCCTGGGTATATCTACAATGCTCTGTGAAAACCTCATCCCTGAGTGCGAGCCTAATATTTACTTGCAGTCATTAGCAGTACATCTGGATTGTGCCTTATCCGCCTTTGTCTAACCATCCTGTTATCACCTGACTTGCATGCGTTGTCTCTGGGATTGCTTCCTGACCCAATAGTATGAGCAATGTCTGGTACAACCTCCTTCTCTTTGTGCTGTTTGTTTGTTGTTTGTTTGTGTTTTACGCCTCTGCAGCACCTTAGTGGGCTATATCGAGGCAGGCGATCGCCGTATGATGATGAGATGAGAAGACTGTGAGTCTGGCACATACCCTATTAATTCAGGGATGCCCAGGATCTTTCAGTTGCCCCAGCATAGAATACTGGATACAACCCTTCTCCATTTAATGTTCCTTGGGCTCGGATTAAGTGCCTTCTCTTTGTGCTATTGGAATGGATGTTCTTTTTCCTTGGGTATGCTTATGTTCCATTTTCAGTGCAACATTGAACTATAATAGGTCCTTCTACGTTTCTATCTCCTTATCAGCCATACAGACATGCCAAGATAGGATTTATGTCCTTCATTAAAGCAAAATGCCAACCAATGAGACCACCTGGCAGCTGTATGAGCTACTGTTCTACAGATGTATGAGGATCAGATGATTTTGTCAAGCAATGCAACGCAACTTCATATTATGTCACCTCACACCCAAGTTATAGGAAGAAAATTATGCAAACAAGCTCACAAACTAACTAACTGTCCATTTTGGATCGTCAACATGCATTTATCATGCAATTCAGCTATTCTGAACTGATCATTCATCAGGAGATACCTGTGTGGTTCTAACTTTTTGTATTAAATTGTGTCAAAATTTAAATTTATGTATTCAAAATGGGACTAAAATTGTATAACATCAATAATTTTTACCTAAAATCATGCTCTGTAATTTATCAAACAATTTCATCAATTATAATTGACAGTATTTACTTCTTCTTGCAAGTAAACTGAGAATATCAGCAACAAACTGTTCAGAATAGTGAAAATTGAGCAATTTTCGGACATGAAGTGCTTAAGATAAACATCTTGATATCACCGTAATGTCAGTACAAATTGGCTGAGACTATGCCATATGATTGAGAGGGCATCCTGCTACTAAAATGAAATAATTTTGGATTTTTTATAAAATATTTCTTGGTGATATACCAAAGTTACAGGAAGATTTCAGTTTTAATTATATTTTAATTTTGGCGTGCAACTTGAAATAAAAATACTCCTTTATTTGTAAACATTGAATGATGCAAATGGCTCTGATTGTGACAGATATGTCTTCTGTATATTGTGGAGATGTCACATATCAAATTTCATGCAGTTTAGTGCAATATTGATGAAGTTACAACAGTTTTTATGGATATAAGTCTAACCGGAACCCAAAAAACGGAAATTTCCGAGGCTTCAACATATGTTTAAAAACAGGGTGATAGCATGGTGAAGGCTAAGAGATACAGATTGCTATCACCCATTTTCTGAAACTAGAGAAATCGGGCTAACATAAAATCACTATGAGAATTCCTCCCTTTGAGTGAGCCTGACCAACCCTCTGGCTCATGGACTAATAATATTATATCTTGTTCTTGTGTGATATATTGAATGAACTATAGGTTTGTCTGCATTAATTAAGATATATACAATGTATACATGAATTTCTATGTTCTGCTCTTTTTGTGTGGGTGAAAGGAAATTAAGGCTTCTTATTTGTCCTGATGTCTAAATACATCCATTAGCAGTCCTGTTTCTGAGTTGAGTCTTGCTTCTACCATAGCACTCTTTGTTCTATGCAGCATTTACCACTTAGCAGAAAAAAAAAACAATCCAAATTTCATCTTAAACGCCATTGTCTTTTCCCATTTGGCAATTATGCTGTCTTACATTCGGGTTACATTTGGTGACAGATGTGTCTATCTTTCACCAATTCACATGGTAGTAAAAAAGAAAGTGTGAACCCTGACCTCAAAATTGCAAAATTATAGCAAATTACGTCAAACTATGAGCTCAAGATTTGTAACTAATTAATTGTTCCTTCTTAAGCTAAAATGATTTCGCCACAAAAAGAAAAGAACATGGAAATCACATTTTTCATTCTGCATAACTTCCAAAGAAGTTCAAAGACTGTCATGAAGTTCGTAAGAGTAATATTTGACCCATAACTTTCTTCACCATGCAAAATTTGATAGTGAGGCTGCTTCTTATCTGCCAGCAACTTCTGTGACTCTAATCTCAAGGAGAGGATCACTCATGAATTCACATCGCTCACTGACACTCAGTCATGTATCATGCATTGAGCTGTATTGTAACCCTTTATCATGGTGATGTGCCACATAAGTAAGATAATTTTTAAGATGACTAACACTTTAAAACAATTTAAGAAATATTGATATCTGAAGACTGGTCATACATTTAAGCATTTAGCCATGTAATCACGAAAGGGTTAACAACTAAAACTCAGTTTGAAACTGGTTGTTCTATTGCAGCAGTTTTAATTACCATGTGATTCTGGCTGTACAGGCTTGACACATATCATAGACTATATGTTATATGAACTGAATATGTTATGAATACTGAATCTTAATTTTATCCAGAGCCACAGAAAATTCCTCTCAAATTTTATTCCAAGACACACAAACTACAATATTTCATGTAGATGGCCTTGAATGTTATAACATCATAAAATTCCATTATATAACATAATAAAATTCCTTGATTTGATCATTTGAGACTTCAAGCAGATATGATATCCAAAAAGACTCTTCTTAGACTAAAGTCGCAGACATGCATTTTTATGTCAGACTTTGCACTGACACCAGCAATTAGGAGATCATCAGTGGCAATAATGGAAGGCATACCATCAGAGCCACATCTTTGATGATGTTCCTTCGTGGCCACCTATCTCTAACAATTTGCTTGTCTATGAATTGATACATAGTAAGCTCACTCTCCCGCATCTGGTCCTGCCTTGCGATTTGTTAGACACACAACATAAATTCAATCAGATTGCTGGTAACTTTTAGTGTAGTTTCGTTTGTGGTCCAATTTCCCACTTGGCAGCCTAGTGTGCATAATATTATATTTCATCAAATACCGCCACTTATCAGACACATGCACCTCTTGTAAGCACAGGGGAATTTGCTTTCTATTACCACATGAATGTGGGCAAAATCTTTTTTATAATGTAATGAATTCATATTCTTTTTTATGCTTTCTGGAATTAAAGTAATTTCCCTTGCCATGAGCCAGTTAACCGCTACGTATTGTAAAATTGCCAAGCCGTAATAGATGGTTACAGCAAGAATAGCCTTATTAGTGTAGATCACTTTATGACTGCAGAAAAAAGTCCGCAAAAGCCACTGAGCATCTGACACTAGTCATCCCCTTTCCTCCCTAATGCTATCATTTGGCTTTGTGTCAAGACTCCCATCCCTCAGTCTGCTATCCCTGCCATTTGACTGAACTATCCAAATGACAGCCTACAGCCACAGCACCTACATAAGGACTTGTCTCCAGCATAAACACTAGAGGACTGTGGCATTGAAGGAAAGTTTTAGGAAACTCTCACAAGTAACAACCTCAGTTTGTGATTGGTCACTGGTCAGGCAACAAATTTTTAACCAGTACCCAACTTAAACAATGCTTAATACAGATTATCCTGATCTGGTTGACTCCTATAACTCTTTTATAACTAGGTTATTTGAAAATAATTTAGCTATGTTATTATAATAATAATAATATTTATTGATTTCAAGTGCATTCCATCAAATGATCTCAACACACTGTACATACCGGTTTAACATTAAAAACATTGAAAAGTTTAAAAACAATTCACGTATAAAATCAACAAATGTTCTAGAAATTAAATAAAATATGACGTGAACAAATGAGTTTTAAGATTTGATTTAAACTGGCTGTAAGAAGATGCTGATCTAATATGAACAGGCAGTCCGTTCCATAATGCTGGTCCCTCGATCGAGAACGCACGATTACCAAATGTCTTTGTGCGAGGCGGAGGGGGTCGCCTCAAAGTCACTGCTGAGTCACTTCGGAGACTCATATATCCCCGCTCATTAACATTTACAAACTGTCTTAAGTATACTGGTGCTGTACTAAAGTGGATGCACTTGTAGACGATACAAAGAACTTTGAACATAACTCTCTGCTTAATAGGCAGCCAATGTAAATTCTTAAGCACTGGTGTTATATGATCTCTCTCGTGCTTTTTCAAACCTTCTACAACACGAGCTGCAGAATTCTGAATCACTTGCAATTTTTTAAGCTGGTAATCTTGGGCACCCAATAACAAACTATTACAGTAATCCAACCGGCAGGTAACAAACGCATGAACTAGCTTTTCAGTTCTGCTTCTTTCCAATAAATGCCTAATTCTTCCAATTCGCCACAACGAGTATGATGCATTTTTGCATACATTGTTAATATGTTCAGATAATGTTGCATGACTGTCAAACATTACACCTAAATTTCGCACCACAGAGCTCGGTCCCATGTGTGTTTCGCCTATTCTGATACTAATTTCAGTATAGTATAATATGGCCTTGTCAGTTAAAACTAGCTGCATTTTCTTGTCTTTTGCCATAACGTTACGCACAAATAATAGCTTCACTAGCGTATCTCTTTTTGAAAACGTCTGTATTTGGCCGAGTGAAGCACGGATGTAAAAATGGCTTAAAGTTGAAGAAATGTGGACAAGTGCCTCTTCATTTTCGTGAACATAATTATGTCTTTAAAAAAAGGGTGAACAACTCTTTAAAAAAGAGTTGAATACTGCAAATTAGGTACCTCAGGAGCTGCTTCAAAAGTATTCGTATGGGGTATGGATGTCAAATATAATGCAATAATGAAAAGTTTGGCAAATCAGATCATGTAATCACCCGCAATGTTACTGATATAACTAGTTTTAAAACAAGATACATATGATAACGCTCTGCAGAAATTGTAGACTCACACAAATGTGGAGACAGATTGACCAAATGGCATTAGTTTGGTATTGGTGTGGAAGCAATACTCAATGTGATTTATTACATTACTAAATGATGTGTGGCAAACGTCCCTGAAGTAATAGAAATGGTATCCGCTTATGATTGCAAAAGATGTATGTGTCTGATTAGCAGCAGTGCTTGATGAGAAAATCTGCAAAAGGCTAACTGATGGCATATCTGGTTTATTCTGGCTATCCCTATGTATCTAATGAATCACAAGATAGGAGGAAACATGGGAGAGTGAGCAAAGTGTACAATTATATTCATTCAAAGCAGAACACATTGACAGAGATTTGTGGCCAAGATGAGGGATCATCCGAGATCCAGTTTAGGATTCACCAGGGAATAAGCATTCACTTTGCTTATTGCCAAGCCGTGCTATCAAAACTCATCCAACTTGCAAACCAATGCATGCTGTCTTTTATTCAAAACTAACTGAGAAGGAAGTTACATTAAACATGTTGCATTTATTATACATAAATGAACCATTCAAGTTCATCAAAGGCCAATTGAAGCCATCACATTACATAATGCAAAGCTTTTCTGTAGAGCTTGAATGCTTTAGGAACGTTGTCAGCAATTTTGTGGTGAAGACCACACCTCACCTGCAATCAGGCGTTATATTTTTCCAACCCTCGAATAAGTCAGCAAGTTCTTGATAGAGGTTATGCAATGAGACAGTAATTGGGACTAGACCTTGGAATATTAATTTCGAAGATAGTGAGTCAAGCTATTTAAAATTTTGATACCGTAAAATTCCTTGAGCAGCAGGACAGGAATAAGACAGGCAGAAAAAAAAAAGAAGTTCGATGCAATCCGCTTGATTGTACAATACCTCGCCAGCTGTCAGAAACTGATTCATCGGGGACTTGATTAAGGGTAAGCTGTCAGTTGATCTGTCATTGAATTGTGTGAAATAGTCACTTTTACCTGAAGAGATCATTTACAACAACACAATGCATCAGTCTATTGTCACTCCAAATCAATTGGAATATCAAAACCAGTTGATGTGGTCAGGATTGAATTGTAATGTATTTAGAGTTATTTATTTTTATTCATTTTACAACATTTGTACAGCACCTTTAAAAGCTACTCTCAAGTGTCAAATTCTGTCATCAAGATTAACAGTAGAAAACCATGAGCAGCCCATGTATATTTCATTTAATTCAATTAATCCAAAATTCCCATGAAAACGGTTAAAATCACATATATCACCATCATGTTAACTTCTATTGTGTATAGAAAAGCATTACTACCTTGTAGTAACAGACACTCATAGCCAGAATGGCCATATTAGTGTAGATCACGTCATAACCTCGGAAAGAAACCTGCAGAGGCCACTTAGTAGCTCACACTGGACATCCTCCTTCCTATGCTTCCTATAATCTAATGCTGTGTTTTGGCCGTGTGTCAAGTCCCCATCACTCAGTCTTGCATTGCTGGCTTAGAAGCAATTTGACTGAACCATCCAAACACATCATGTGGCAACAACATCCAGTAACATAAAAATAAGTTGCTACAATTGCATAATGTATGAAATAAAAGGGAAGTTGTAACACCAACCCAAGTTTTTATTTAAGTAATGGGTGTCCACTGTACACTGAGTGTGTTTTGGACAGATTTAATAGACACAGCTCAGCGCTAATCTGGTAGTAGGTGTATTGAGGCATCAGAATGAATAAGGAGCCCTGGGAATTATTCTTGACTTAATATTTACCAGTACCCACTCAAAAAGCGGAATATTGAAATACATACATACAGTTATACACCACGATGTTATCAGACATACGTAATGGACATTGGACAACAAATAATATGCATTGGAATTATCGCAATAAATACTGGCTTGTGATTGGCTGACAGAGGTGTCAAATGGTATAAAGAGGCATATAACCTGGCTTACTGCAAATTTTGGCCAACCTTCCTAAGGTTGGTCCTCTCTTTCCATCACATTACTGACCACCAACGAGATGCAGCTATCACGCTAATGCTGTCATTTGTGAGGCCACTTCCGACTCATGATAGAATAATGATAGTAGCATTTAGACTTATAAGCCCTGTACACTACTCAAAGGCTTATACATGTATAGGGAATACATGCAGAATCTCACGAAACTAAGAAGCCTCTAAGGCTGTGATTCGGTGATGCTGTTGCCATTCAAGGAAGGTAAGTGTAGTTCAGGCCTTAAGGAAACATTTATTTTTGCATTGTGTTTTGATGGCTGAACACAGTTGGCTTGAACAGACTTTGGGGTCACAAAAATTGACCAAGAAAACAATTAGTGCAGTGATATAGAGGAAGGTCAGACGAACATTTTTATGTATCAAACGAAAAATTCTGTTGGGAATTTTTTGTGATATTTGATTTTTAAACTTTTTATTCATCACACCCTATTGTAAACATGGAATCTCCATCTAAAAATGATCAAAACTGCCCATTTTTCATGTTAGGTAATATCTAAGATAAAAGTCATTATTCAGAAGTAAAAATTGCAGTCATTGCCACAAGAGCAAGTACATACCACTTCATTCCGACTGACAGAGTGTGATAAACCTGTAACAGTAAACATTTCTCAGAAAATTTATAAAATATGTTTATTTGCCAGCTTGTCCTCAGTTTCATCATTCTGGTGAATAATTGTAGTAGAATCTACCTCACATATGAACTCTATGGTGTATTATTGAGGTTTTTATGTGTTTTTTAAAGAAATTTCACCGCTGTAAAACGAGTACTTTTGCAACCATGCAAAGTGTAGCCAATGTTGAGTTAATCATCAGAAAACACATAGATAGAACGTTTGGAAGCATTTAGTTAAGTATGTTATAAAATATTGTGACATTGCAGTCTTAATGTGCAATAGCTGTACATATTTGTATTAATTACATTTTCACATAATTTACTGAATTTATGCTATTTTTGTTGTTCCATACAATTAAAAATTGGTTGATTTTGGATGCCAGATAACCTACATCAATATTAAACACCCAACATCCATTTAAGTACTCAAAATACATCAAGCATGAATATTACTATTTATTTATAGCTTTTAATCGTATTTTTGTCTTTTTGTCCAATTGCCAAGACTTTTCATGTAATATCAGGGGATTCAACTTCATAGTGAAACAGATACTTACAAACATTCTATGCATGCATTGTCTGATAATTTACTCAACATTGTCTATCCTTTTACATTGTTATGAAATGCTTGTTTCACGGTGGCAAAATTTGTGACAAAATGCATAAAAAACTCAACAAAGCCTGTTACAATGAGACGATGAGACCAAATTTGCTAAAATTACTTACCAGAATTATGTAACTAACACAACCTGGTATTGCAAACATTTTCTCAGGCCTTTAGCCAGAAATGTTAGATGTTATAGGTTTATCACACCCTGTCAGTCTGGATGAAGTGGTACTTTCTGCAGATACGATGACTGCATATTTTTACTTCTGAATGATGACTTTTATCTTAGATATTACCTAACAGGAAAAATGGACAGTTTTGATCACTTTTTCATGGAGATTACATGCTAAGAATAGGATGTGATAAATAAAAAATCTAAAACTCAAATATCTCGAAAAATTCCCAACAGATTTTTCCGTTTGATATATCAAAATTTTCGTCTGACCTTCCTCTACATCATTGCGCTAATCACTTTCTTGGTCAATTTTTTTTAACCCCAAAGTTGTTCAAGCTCGCTGTGAGAAGAAGCACATGAGAAGCACATGATATATAATGTCATTAAGAAATTATGTGGTATGATAAAACTTAACATTTCTTACAATCTTCTGTGTATGTTCCATCCAAGTGCCAGTCACACTGCATGAGACAAAGGTAACACTGACACCAGCAGCCAATGTCAACTAAGAAGCAAGCAAGAAATGGATGCATCGAGACATCAGCAAACACCAGGAAGCACTAGCAGGTCTTGGCTCGATATTTGCCAAGAATCATATTCCAGCCTGATGTGGATCATAAATACATTTAAATATGATTAAGAAGAAATAATGCTGTGGCCTCTCACCCTGCGTCTGGCAACTGACACTTGCACCCACTCTGAAAGCTGAATATAGAAAATCTTAAGCATTGGTCCTGGATTTTGTCCATCGATTTCCATGGAAAAGCACCATTTTTGGTTTGTTTGTTTGTTTGTTGTTTGTTGGTGTTTTACGCCTCTGCAGCACCTTAGTGGGCTATATCGAGGCAGGCGATCGCCGTATAATGATTAGATGAGAAGACTGTGAGTCTGGTACATACCCTATTAATTCAGGGATGCCCAGGGTCTTCAGCTGCCCCAGCATAGAACACTGGATACAACCCGCCTCCATTTAATGTCTCATGGGCTCGGACTAAATTGAGTTCCGGGGTGGGATTCGAACCCATGCCCTCAAAGCCAGTGGTTGTGCAAACAAGCACTCTTAACCATTAGGCCACGGAGGAACTCACCATTTTTGGTTACTTTGGAGATTGCTGTGATTACCAAGTTTTCTCCATGATTAAAGAAATTAAACCAGTTTCGTGGTAAGCTTAGGTAACAATGAAGAGCAGCCAATGTCAACTCAGAAATAAGCTGGTAATGGATGCATTGAAACATCAGTAAACAACAGGAAGCACTTGTGGGTCTTGGCCCATCATTTACCAAGAATACTGAAGGCAGATGAAGATCATAATTGAAATGGAATACGAACATGAAGAAATAATGCTATGGCCTCTCGTCCTGTATCAAGCAACTGACACTTGCACCGATTCTAAAGGCTAAATATAGAATCACCTACACAACGACAATAATTTTATCACAGGAACTATTTGGAGGGGTTGCTGGCCAAATGCAGCAACAATTACTGTGCCCCAGCACTGTCAGCACTCATAGATGGTATGAGCCAAACACTAGTGCATCTCAATAACAGTAAACAATTTTATTTATTTATAGAAACACAATGAACAATAATAAAACAGATTGACTGCTACTTATTAGATTATAAAATGAAAGTTGCACAGATATCCTTCTGGTAACAACACCCACACTGGGTTGATGGACCCTAATGGCAAAGGCAAGTGCGACTGA
Organism: Platynereis dumerilii; assembly: GCA_026936325.1. NCBI lineage: Eukaryota > Metazoa > Annelida > Polychaeta > Phyllodocida > Nereididae > Platynereis > Platynereis dumerilii. The sequence continues at coordinate 357,305 of JAPTHN010000132.1, forward strand.
AAGGTTCTGGGTGGCTGCTGCCTTTGCCTTTATACATTTCACCTTGCAAAAAACCAATAAAGGAGTCTCCTTTATTGGTCTTACACCTATAATGTATAAATATTCCAGTCACGGCTCTGTTGCACTTAGAACTAGTATACTAATGCCATTTTATGATGCTATACTCAAGGCTTTCTTCATACATGGCAGACTGCAGTTAAAAGCAAAACCTTCAAATCAACCAGTCACCAAGGATATTCCTAGAAGGATGAAAATGGACGAGATTCTCTGAAACTGGCTACTTGATGGCTGGCTGTCTCTCTGACATGATAGTCTGACAGACAGAGAGTGAGGTAAGCAATATGTTGTTGATTTGGCTCATTCAATCGGACAATCACCTTAGGCAGAATGTAGTGCACATTACCATGGAAGAGTTCTGATAGATTTGCCATCAAATCACTGCAATTCGCTAGAATCATTCTGTCCTTGCTAACACCACACAAAAACCTATTTGATGTAATTAGAATCTCAGCCAGTGTAGGTGTTGGCACTTGGCATTATAATTGTCGGCAGAACTTGGTCAGAGTGACATTTTTGCAGTTCTCTAAATAGGCAATTACTGTATGGTTGCTTGTCCTGTCAATGCCAACATAGCACTGAGTTGACCAAAATTGGTCAGTTTCACAAAGACAGTTCATAAAAAGATCTCCTCAACTCACTTAGCTACAAGAAACAGATAGACTATGAATTTACCGAGTTTTATTGGTTGGCGTATGATTTCTTTTCCATTCTCTTTAAAATTTGTTTCTGATAAATGATAGATCTGCTTGTGGAAAATTAACTTGAAGCGCATACTTGGACAAGTGCAGACAGTCATAGACCATGTTTGATGTAGTTAGAATATATATCACCGCATGCAGAATGGTTCGGTCATCATACTTTTCTCAGAACAGTCCTCTTTGCCAAAATGGAAGCTATACTCATGCATGAGGCCTAATCAAATACTCAGACAAGATGCCCACCTTTGGTTACATATGTATGTCAAATGTGTCTTTTAGGCACATGTGAGGAAAGTAATGAAATAAGGAGAGCAGTGTCACACCATGGAGCCTACATGTCTCGCAATGTTGTCAGGGAAGTATGATTCCTCCCTGGGGCCTTTCTAATGCAGTTCCAGTCTCTTCCATGCTGTTGTAAGTCCTAGAATGACAGCTCTTTTCCTGTAAATGTTCTTCGTTTCCCCCCTATTTCTTCTCCCTCATTATTGTTCTTTCCACATGTGAGACTGGTGTTGGCCAATGCACTGGCAGAATGTCTCATTTCACAACGGCTTATGTCCCGAGTGGTTCCAAAACCAATATCATATCATGATCTTCCATTCTTGTTCATTTTGTTGGATAGTTAAGTTAAAAACTTGATATCTGAGATTTTCCCTGGGCTATCCTCTGAATCACATACTAGGTTTCACACTTCACAGTATATCAGGAAACATGAAGCACTGGCAGGTCTTGACTGTATTTGCCAAGCATCATATTTCTAGACTACTGGACAGTTGTGGATCATAAATATGTCGGAATATGAACAGGAAGAAATAGTGATGTGGCCTCTCACTCTGTGTCAAAAAACTGACGCTTGAACCACTCATGAAATGCCCAGACAACAGCAATTGAGGTACCACAGCATCTGCATTGGAGTTGCTCATTAGGTGGAGATATCAGAGCTAATATGTTAATGAATATAAGGGGAACATTATCATATTCACTTGCAAAATTTCTGCAAACGTCCTACTCTAACTTGTCGATTAACTTTCTGGCGACAAGAATCAGTTTGACATACATCATGACGATCACCATAAATTGCACAATAATATATTTATGGAGACAGATTGACCAAATGCATATTAGATTATGATTCCTGGTATTGGTATGGAAACTTCAGAAGCAGTTCACGCTGTAAGTTATTACATTGCAAAATGGTTCAGCAAACATCCCTATGCTAATAGAAATCACGTCCTCTACTGATTCAAGCTGATATGTGTGTCTGATTAGCAGCAGGAGCTGATGAGAAAAGTCTGCACTGGGTTTATTTCTTGCAAATAACAAGGAAAATGCATTTATGCTGAAAAGTATATCGTTTATACTGCCTACTTCCATTCATTATATGCTGTGCATCTAATGAATCACTAGACAGGAAACGAACAGGAGAGAGAGGAAAATGTATTTATAATACATTTGGACACTTTGCAACTTTGCAGGCTGTCAGCTTTATGTGACAAAAGGCTATTTTACAAACTCAGTGCTGCAAATATAGCAAAATGGATGACTGCATTGAATTAAGAGGAATTTATTTGATGTAGGTTTTTAAATTGTAAAAATCAGATGCGTATTCAGATTTTTAGGCCAACTTTTGCATCGAAAAGGATGTCCTATGAAATCTTTGGTGACGTTTCACACCCAAATAGTTGCGCAGACGAGATTACTTATCTCGTAGAATTGATGCACTGTTAGGAATAATTACAAGTTTTTTATAGGTTAAGAAACCGGTACAAAAATGAAAGATTATGTATTTGATTATTTTTTAACTTCTTTTCAAGTCTACAAGGACTGAAATTGTGACTGCTTTTTCATTTTATTTGTTAGCAAAAGTGTGCAAGTTCATAGAATTCCAGCACATGATACCACAGTAAGAGACAGAAAGTAATGTGATTTCAAGAGTAATCCCCTCCCTGAGAAAGTAGCTGGCAGATAAGAAGCAGCCACCCCATCACTGTGATAAGCTGCACCAAATTGTGGGTCAGACATTAATCTTGAGAATTTTATGACAGCCCTTGAACTTCTTTTCAAGCATGTAAGGATGAAAAATGTGTCTGCCAAGTTTTTTTCTTTTTTCAACAAAAGCATTTTAGATGGGGCGGATTGCAATGTCAATTAGTTACCAATTTAGAGCTCATCAGATTAGAAACCCTAAAATATGATGACGGGAAATCCATAATTACACAGCAACCGAGCTAGTGTCTGACACAAGCACTTTTGCCACAGTGGGAAAAAAGCAAGTGTCACATCTTATCTGAAATAGGTCAATGAACGGTGTGAAATTCTCAATGGAACTTATCATTCTATACGATTTACTGTCAATTTCATCAAGGCATTTCACAATTAATTTGCAGCGCTTACGAACGGCCCCTAACGAACGACAGAAGTCCTTAGAATACACAAATCACACTATGAAAAAGTGAGGGGTGACCAAAAACACTGCATCAAATGTGTATGTTTTTCCTGGCTTGTCGGTTGACAAAGAGATTCATTGTGTACTGAATGGAGGGTAAGCTGCCAATATGTCCGTGATTGGGTTGCATGGAATTGTAGAATCTGATGGCACTTTAGCTCAAGAGAGCATTTACAATTAGACACTTTATCAGTCAGTTGTTACTCTTGAGACCAAAGTAATCGCATAACCAATTGACAGAGATAGGAATAAAAGAATATTAGTCAGATTATAACATTGACAAAGCTTTTCCTTCTCAGTCTGGTGGTCAAATAATGAACAACAGATCGAATAATAAAAGCAGTACATGCCTTTTTTTTTCACCGTCGGCAAAGTCTGTTTCAATGAATGAAAACTAAAACCTGGTTAAGCTGTTCGAATCATATCACCAACAAGTTAACCACTGGGCAGTGCATAAACATATTAAGACATAATTGCCTTGCAGTAATGGATTTATGTAGATCACATCGTTACCACCGAAAGAAGCCTGCAGAAGCCACTCAGGTGCTGACACTGGATTTCCTCCTTCCTATAATCTTACACTGTGTTTTGTCCATGTGTCAAGTCCCCATCACTCAACCCGCTGTTGCTGACTTAGAAGCAATTTGATTGAACCATCCAAATGGCAACCTGCAGCTTCAACATGCAGCAACATACATGTCCAAGCATTTTTTTTAGCTTTGCAGAGATACATAAATAAATATATATTATTAAAAAAGACGACATTACTTTCTTTAATTTCACATTCAAATTTACCTGCCTGAAAGCATCAGATGTGAAATCATCAGAGGAGCAGCCTTTCATGTTTGAGTTCAAGCTTAATTTTATACTGTCATGTAAGTTGGTGAAAAGAATATCTTGGGATTTTTGGATTTGTTTTTAGATATTCTGATAAGTTATGAAAGCTGCATATTACAAATACTGCTTTGACACTGCGCAATTGAACTTTGAAGCGGGACGGATAATTGATGTATCGTGACATTAGAATGACCAAAAAACCATGGCAAGTCATGACTTTGTTTTAATCACCAAGAATCATATTTTCGCCCAGATCTGGATCATAAGTACATTAGAATACTAATGAGAAAACTGGTGAGCAGCAATCAGGCCATCACAATAGCTGCTAAAGAGATATTCAAGCGAAGGCAAACCTGAAGCTACAACAGTTATATTGCAAATTAAATCATCATCATTTGTCTTCTTTCTGCACAATGACTATCCGTCAACTTTCTTATCAGAAATGTGAAGGAGAAACACATCAGTTACCTACATCGAATTTGATTCAACATTGGATTAAACCGAGAAACCTAATAAGTTAAATATATCCCATAAACAACAAGACATAGGAAGGAGGGCTTGCAATGTGAACATATGAACACATAACCGAAAAATTGACATATGGGTGACCAAGATGCAGCATCATCCAAGATGCTGCCAGGACAGATATCTTCCATTTGGGGATCACCGATCCCTATTGATTCTTTATGGGCAGGAACCCAGTTTTGTAGAAATAATCATGGCTTTAATGCAAGTCATAAGCGTGGATGTATTGTATATTCAACCCATTTTATAGGGTTATTTTTAAGGCTTTCTGAATGAAACTGTGATGAGGCAGCTGGGTGGTGTAGTGGTTAAGGTTCCCGCCTGCTCCGCTGAAGGTCTTTGCCTGCATGGATTTGACTCCCGGTTGGGGAACCCGAAATTTTCAGTGTACCTTTATGAGCAAAATTCCAGTTGGATGTCGTTCGGATGAGACGTTAAATTGGCGGCCCCTTGTATCAGTGTCTGTGCTGGGCAAGTGAAAGATCCCTCACATGGGGTAAATGTGTAACATGTTGAGGACTCCTGCTCTCTCTCTCATCTCATCAATCAACCCTCGTGAGCGCCCAGAAATGGGCTTAGAGGGCTGCACTTACCATATCTATCTATCTATCTATGAGTCAACATTTAACAAGCACAATTCTTATAAGCGCATCACCTGCATTGGTTGATAATACACTGTGACTTAAAATTAAATATCAAAACAAGACTCTGCTATTTTTTATGCATTTCAATGTACATTGACTTGAGAGACTATCAGGTGCCATCTTACTACATTCCTTACCATTCATTCAGCAATATAAATGATCAACTTGACAGTTTTTGATTACACCCTTGTTGATGATTTACTCTTAAACGAAGAGGGATCCAAAACACAATATTCCCACCCATTATGACTTGAGGCTAGAGGATGAACAAGGATTACTCCTAAAATAAGCAGGGAGAAATAAGTTAAAACAGATCGTTTAAGAAAAACAAGAGATTTTCAACGGGATAATTGACTTGATGGGAAGATAGATGATTATTGCCACATACCAGGGCCGACAAGTAAGAGATTGTCACCATTTTGCCATGTGACAATCTCCCATAATGGCCCCCCACCAGGGCCATTAAAATCATTGTCTGCCCTCTTGCAGGGCCAACAATGAATAATGGCCCTCTATCAGGGCCGACAATGAAATATCTCCAATAACGGCCCTCGGACAGGGCCGATATGATTATTGTCGGCCCTCTCGCGAGGGAAAAAAGAAATTTTCTGAAAAAAAAAATTCGAAAATAAAAAAAATTTCGCAAAAAAAAAAAAATTTCCCCAAAAAAAAAAATTAGGAAAAAAAAAAAAACATTTAAAAAATAATTTACCAAAAAAAACAAGGAGCTTTGGCATTTACCTATATCGTTCACCAAACAAGTATTTACACGTCCCATCTTCTATGCTGCGGCATTTTCATATTATTGGAATAAGGTAGGCCTATAACTTTCTGAAGTGTGGCAATAATAGTAATAACGAGACTTAGTTTCGGGCAATATGGGATTTTGGCAGCCCTCGAGCAGGGCCATTTCAGCCCTCAAGTCTTGTCGGCCCTCGCTTCGCTCAGGGCCGACAATGAACTTTCGGGCTGAAATGGCCCTGCTCTTGGGCTGTCAAAATCCCATATTGCCCTCACAAGTCCCGTTATTGTTATATTATACTGAAGATACAAGATACTAATAGATTACTACAATGGGTTAAACATCAAAAGGTGATCAGGTAATCGTGCATGAAGCAACAGGACTTTACTAAAACAGCAGCACAATCCATATTCCACCAAGCTACTTCTTAAAAGGTAATAACCAAGCAAGAAAATCTAACTTTCAATAAAAAGTAGTCTCAAACTTTGTGAATTTATTTATTGATACCAAGACAGAGTTAAGTCTTGTGGCTTATAACCAAAAGAACTGAGGCTTCAGGGAACTCATCTTGAAACAAAAGCTATTATAACAATGGATATAAATTCTGATGAACGGGAAGGGATTAGCTGAGTCCAAGGTTGGATTCAGGCTCTTGCTTGGTCACCTGGACTGCTGTAGGACAGCAGTTTCAATCATTTTTTGCCTCATTGTTATGTCTACCTCCTCTATCCAATTAGCCAACTGAATGCATGAATAGGGGGTAAGGTTGCAATCACCAGTCCATCAATTCCACTGGTGTTATACCAGCATACTGGTCCTATCCCATTGGCTGTCATTGCGATTTATTTTCTATGAGAATGAGAGTGGTGTGATTTGTTGAAGATGCCATTATTGAGCACAATGGGGAAGTCCAGGCGGAAAAATTACATCTAACATCTCCTGTGCATTGGAGTCATACTCATAGAAAGTGTAGCCGATTGTTGAAAGTTAAAATGCACATTATATCTAAGCGCATCTTACATAACGGAGCTTGATATCTCTTTATCAAAAGAATAAATGTAGTGACTAAATCTGCCTCATGATTTACACTGTATAATCCTCATTTTCAGGATAAATTGATGATATAAATTTACAACAGTCTCTTTAGGTATTTAATTTGCAATTTATAAGCAAGGGGAACCTTGACATATTACACTTGTGATCAATGGTGTATGTTCAATTTGAATGACTTTATCAGAATGCAAAGTTATAATGAGAAAGTCATATTGCATTTATCACTGAAACGCTTCAAACATAAAACAGCAGATCTTCAGCCTTGTAGAATTTCAAATATCTAGTGGACTAGGTTTCCATCCATATTCCTTAAGAGCACGAGACTAAACAATCAACTTAACTGGTAACCACTTAAATCAAGCCTCAACCATCTACAACTTCAACAATGAGCAGCCAATGAGCAGCTCTCTTGAATTAGCACTAGATAACTCCCTCAAATTACGATATATATTATATCTGCATTAGATAATAAAGACAGCAGTTAGGGAGTCATGTTTATTTGTTTCCAAATCTATAGTAATCTGTGTTTTTGCCAGTCAATAAAGTCTGTGTGACCATTATAATGAGAACAATAAAACAGTCATGAGTGATATATCTATATATTTCGAAAACTAATTTAAACAAGGCATATTTTGTGTATACTATAATTGAATAATGGAAATGTATTCTCTGGAGACATACTGCATCCTTCCGACTCAAATATAGATGTTTGGAGCCATCTGCATTGCATTAAGATACCCTGCTTCCAGTTATTGTAATGACTAATCGTTTTTCACTTCTTTTTTGTATTCACATTCTTGTGTTCCTCACAGTCTCCTGGCTCTGCCTCGAGAGAACACAAAATTAATTGGAATTAGATAAATTGATGACTCACATTTGTATACAATTACCTTTGATCTATGCACCATTACAGGTGAGATGAATAGATGATGATGCACAAATGTTTCACAACCACTTCATTTGCATATCATTTTTGAGAATATGTCACTGTGCATACAGGCTCCATGTGGAGGAAAAATGTATAAATGCCTTCTTGAGCTAATTAATTATACAATAACATTTTTTTGGAGGGCATTATGGGGTATTAATCAGTTATGGCCGGAGGGCAGATATCATCAAATTAATGCTCGAGCCGCCAAGCGAGGGCATTAAATTATTTCTGCCCGAGGGCCATAACTGATTAATACCCCATAATGCCCGACAAATAAAATGTTATTATCATTATTATATACTTTTTAATTAAAAATTGTTTTTCAACTTCCCAAATTTTTATGAAGTACACTGCCATGGTTTTTCTTCCCCAAACCCCTGCAGACTTATAAAAACTGGCATTATCATGTAGTGATTAAATAAAATCATGAAAAACGAAGGTGTGATGGATAAATCTAGCCTAAAACTTACATTTTTAGTCCATTTTGTCACTTTTCGCGCTGCGTTTTTCGATCTGACGCTGTTATTTTTGCAGATAGAGTAAATCTAGGGCTTTTTCTGTTATCTGTGACTCACTGCAGTGTTTGTAGGTTTTTGAATTTTGCAAATCGGACCATTTTTCACTGATTTCTAGCCAAATCTGACGATGTCTGACAGAATTTTTTATTCCTCATGTCAACAACGTCACCATGACGTCACGTCTGGTGACGTCACGATGCTTATAATACACAGAGGGCAACACTTGCCTATGTGTTAATCACATTATGGCCCCCATGTGTTAACCACATTATGGCCCTCCATGAATTATGCCATATGAAGGCCCTGAAAAAAACAGTTAACGGCCTATTTAATGCATGGGCAAGTATATAATAATAGATGATAAATCTCAGTGCAGACCTTAATTTTGAAAATTGCTACATATGTTATGTTAGAAGAGGTGTGTGAATGGGATAAAATGGTCAGAAGTTTCAAGAAATCATTTTGTCTGAAGGTTGAGTTAAATACTTGATATCTGAGATTATCACTGGGGTATCCTCTGAATCATATAGGTTTCACACTGCACAGTTACTAGGAGCACTTCTCGGAATTCCTACATATATCAGGAAGCAGGAAGCACCAGCAGGTCTTGACTGTATTTGCCAAGTATCATATTTCTAGACTACTAGACTCTTGTGGATCATAAATACATTGCAATATGAAAATGAAGATATAATGATGTGCCTTCTCACACTGTGTCAGGCAACTGATGCTAGAACCACTCATGGAATGCCCAGGCAACAGGAGGTACCACGGGAGCTGCTTTGGAGTTGCTCATTAGGTGGAGATGTCAGAGCTAATACATTAATGAATATAAGGAATACATTGTCATATCCATTTTTAGAATTCCTGTTCTACTCAAACTGGTCGATTAACTTTCTGATGACAAAAATCATTATTTTTTAACTTCTTTTCAAGTCCACAAAGATTAAAAATATGACTGCCATGTTTTTGTGTTTTTTTTAACAAAAGCATGCAAGTTCATAGAATTTCATCACATTGCACGATACCACAGTAAGAGACAGAGAGTAATGTGAATTCCAAAGTTATCTCCTCCCTGAGAAAGTAGCTGGCAGATAAGAAGCAGCCTCCCTATTAATGTGACAAGCTGCACCAAATTGTGGGTCAGACATAACTCTTGAGAATTTTATGACAGCCTTTGAACTTCTTTTCAAGCATGTCAGGATGACGAATGTGAGTGCCAAGTTCTTTTCTTTTTTCAACAAAAGCATTTTAGATGGAGCGGAATACAATGTCAATTAGTTACCAGTTCAGAGCTCATCGGACTAGAAACCCTTAAATATGATGAGGGGAAATCCATAATTACACAGCAATCGAGCTGGTGTCTCATACAAGCGCTTTTGCCATTGTGGGAAAAGAGCAAGTGTCAAGTCAATGAACTGTGTGAAATTTTCAATGGAATTTATCATTCTATATGATTTACTGTCAATATCATCGAAGCATTTCAGAATATATTAATGATTAATTGGCAGCGCTTGCCACCAATATTTGAGTCAAAATCGATATGAGTTCACTCTATTCTCAAGTTGGCCTCTAATGCACGACAGAAGTCCTTAGAATACACTAATCGCACAATGAAAAAGTGAGGGGTCACCAAAAACACTGCATCGAATGTGTGTGTATTCTCTGGCTTGTCTGTTGACAAAGACATTCATTGTGTACTGGATGAAGGGTAAGCTGTCAATACATGTAGGTCCATGATTGAGTTGCATAGAATCACAGGATCTGATAGCACTGTGAGCTCAAGAGAGCATTTACTATTAGACACATTATCAATCAGTTGTTACTCTTGTAATCGCATAATCAATTGATAGGGATGGGATTAAAAAAGAAACCCAGTCTAACCAGATTATTGCATTGACAAATATTTTCCTTCTCAGTCTGGTGGTCAAATGATGAACAACTGATTGAAAAATAAATGCAGTATGCCAATTTTAGCAGCTAAGGCAAAGTCTGTTTTAAACAATGAAAACTGAAACCTGGTTAAGCTGTTTGATTCATATATCACCAACAAGTTAACCACTGGGTAGTGTATAAACATATAAAGACATAATTGCCTTGCAGTAATGGATCTATGTAGACCACATTGTAACCACCGAAAGAAGCCTGCAGAAGCCACTCAGGTGATGACACTGGATATCCTCCTTCCTGTAATTTTACACTGTATTTTATCCATGTGTCAAGACCCAATCACTCAACCTCTGTCAGTGGCTTCCCTATGGGGGGGCACGGGGGGCACGTACCCCCCATATTGGACCTGTGCCCCCCAGGTGCCCCCCCCATATGAACTTTCCAACTCTGGCTAAAATATACAGTTAGTATAGAGGGTGCCCCCCAGAGAATCGCTTGCCCCCTGGTGCCCTCCCCCCGCTCGATACTCCCCAGTTATGCCACTGACCTCTGTTGCTCACTTAGAAGCAATTTGATTGAACCATCCAAATGGCAGCCTGCAGCTACAACATTCAGCAACATATAAGCAAGTCTTTTGCTTTGCAGTGATATGAGTGTACTACTTATATGAATGCATAATAAAATTACAATATATAAATAACTAAAAAAGATGGCATTATTTGCTTGAATTTTACTTTCAAATTTACCTGCCTGAAAACACCAGAGAGTCAGCCCTTTGAGGTTTGAGTTCAAACTTCATTTTACACTGTCATGTAAGCTGTTGTAAAGAATATCTTAGGATTTTTGGATTTGTTTTTAGATATTCTGATAAGTTATGAAAGCTGCATGTTACAAATACTGAGCACTTTGACCCTACGCAACTGAACTTCGAAGCAAGATCGGTAAATGATGTATAGTGACATTACAATGACCAAAAAGCCATGGCAAGTCATGAATTTGTTTTAATCACCAAGAATCATATTTTTGCCCAGATCAGGTGCCACCTTACTATATTCCTTACCATTCATTCAGCAATATAAATGGCCCATTTGACTGATTTTTATTACATTCTTGTTGATTATTTACTCCATTCTATGGACACAATAGAGCTACTGCAAAACTAGAACATTACTAGAAGGACTTGGAAATCTACAGCTCTTAACGAAGGAGGTATGAGATCCAAAACACAATATCCCCATCCATCATGACTTCAGGCTTGAGAATGAACAAGGATTATTCCTAAAGAAAGCAGGGAGAGAAAAGGTTAATATCCACAGATTGGATATGTCGTTTCTCTTGCAATTTATTTTTATTTCCTGTCTTCCAGATGTCTCATCGATAAATATGTTTTGACATATTGTTTATGGAAAAGAAGAAATTTTCAACAGGATAATTATTAACTTGATGGGAAGATAGATGGAAAATGCTCAACATACAAATACATTACTACCATCTGAGTTAAACATCAAAAGGTGTCCTGCAAGGAGCAACAGGACTTTACCAGAACAGCAGCACAATTGATATTCCACCAACTCCTTCTAAAAAAAGTCTAAGCAAGCAAGAAAAACTGACTTTCAGTAAAAAGTAGTCTCAAACTTTGTAAAGTAAATCTATTTATTGATGCCTAGACAAAGTTTAGTCCTGTGGCTTATGACCAAAAGAACTGAGGCTTCAGGGAACTCATCTTGAAACAAAAGCTATTTTATAACAATGGATATTAATTCCAATGAATTGGAAGGGGTCAGCTCTGTTGGTTGCGCTGTTTGCTTCCAAATGCTGGGTCCTAGGTTCGATTCAGGCAGGGGCGTATCTAGAAATGGTCGGAGGGGGGCCAGGGGGCCATTACATGGGGTCAATATGGGGCGCTCCACGGCTTTTCCAATCTCTTCCATGTTAATTTTAGGCTTTATGGGGGGGCATGGCCCAATGCCCCCCCTAAATATGCCACTGGATTCATGTTCTTGGTTGGTCATCTGGACTGGTATAGGACAGCAGTTTCAATTATTTTGCGGCTCATATTGTTATGTCTACTTCCTGTCCAATTAGCCAACTGAATGCATTCTTAGGATATAAAGTCGCAGTCACCAGTCCATCAATTTCACTGGTGTTATTCCAGCATACTGGTCCAGAAATGCCAGGTAGTAGACTCCACTATCCCATCGACTGACATTGTGATTAATTTTCTATGAGAATGTAAATGATGTGATTTGTTACCCATTGGGCACATCGACGTTGCAGCAACGTTGCAACGACGTCACACTTTTCGTCAAATGACGTAGAATTGTATGGTTGAAATTATGTTGTCACAACGTTGTGAAGCAACGTCAAAGATATGACGTTAGCATGCAACGTTGTGGCGACGTTTTACAACATTGTGATGCAATGTCAGGAGTTCGACATTAGCTTGCGACGTTGTGGCTATGTTGTAAAAAAACCCCGACGTCGTGTTCACGTTGGGGCGACTGATCTCCACACAGCGAGCTTAAACAAACTTTGGGGTTAAAAAAATTGACCAAGAAAACGATTAGCGCAGTGATGTAGAGGAAGATCAGGCGAACATTTTGATGTATCAAACGAAATAATCTGTTGTGAATTTTTTGAGATATTTGAGTTATAGGTCAGGTCTAATCAAGTACTCAGCTAAAGATGCCCACCTTTGATTACATCTGTATGTCAAATAATTCTATTAGGTGCATGTGAGGACAGTAATGTATGAGGAGAGCAGTGTAACATCATGGAGCCTACATATCTCACAGTTTTGTCAGAGAAGTATGATTCTTCCCTGGGGCCATTCTAATGCAGTTCCAGTCTCTTCCATGCTGTTTTTAAGTCCTGCTATGACAGCTCTTTGTCTGAAAATTTTCTTTGTTTTCCCACTATTTCTTGTCTCTCATTATTGCTCTTTTAACTGGTGAGAATAGTGTTGGCTAATGCATGGTCAGAGTCTCCCATTTCACAATGGCTGATGTCCCCAATGGTTCTGAGGCCAAACAGTAAAAGGGTCAATTTTACAATATTGTAATTGAGTAAGTGGTGTGCATGCTATTATCTTCTCATAAATGTCACCTTAAGTGTTCATATTTGAAAGTGTGATGCTTGAGTTTATCTGTAGAATTGGATGGGGTCTCTTTGGTATTTTGAGCATTGTTCAAGTGAATATACAATGTTTTAAATATTATCGACCTTCTATAATTGAAAAGAAATAACCTTTCCAACCCCTTGTGCAAGGGGAAACACTGCTAATTTCCCCTGTGATGTTCTGACCTGCTTTTGCAGATGTCATATGTGGTAACAATGACAATGAGTGACGTCACATCCTCATCACTATGGTGACGTTATGGCCGGGGAATGCAACAGAGGCGGACTTACATGTAAGGGGCGACCATTTGATAATCATAGGGGCTTGGAATTTTCTTCACCGGAAAATTATTTGCTTCACTCTGACAGCAGTAGTAATAATTTATTTCAAGCGCACAAAGTCTCAGAATATTCATTCCTAAATTAAGCAACCTTGCTAAGAGATACTTCAACCAGAAATGCAACAATAACTCTCATGCATATGAATAAAGTTTCCTTACACAGTTTAAAAATCATCTTTTTATTGATACATTGAAGAAAATGTTCTGAATTTCAAACATTTTTGAAACCTGTATGATCAGTAAAAATGCTCTTCCTTGGAAATACCTCCTTGACACTAGCGTCTTTACAGAAATCCATCACATTGATAGAAATATGACAGCTAATGCATATACATGTGTAAAGAAGGGTTGTCTATACATAGACTACCAAAGTGGTACCAAGGCTGCTGCATGTACATGCATACTAAGCTGAGCAGACGGGAATAAAGAATGGTTGATATCATTCAGGTTTTAGGGACATCTTCAGTGCATGCAAATAATATATCATATAGCTCTTTATAGCAACTCAGACAATAATATATAAAACTTGTTCAATATGAGTTTAATTGTTCAAATGTCATTTTGCTTTTCTTTATTAGCTATAAAATAGGCCTAACCACATCAGACAGAAATAGCAGACACAACAAACAAACAGAAATATAAAATCTGAACACACTTTGCAACAGGCGTATCAGAGTCATTCCCAGCTATATGACAGCATATGTCACAGTTTGAGTTATAGTCAGTTATCAAATGATTTTTCTCTAACATCTGACAGTTATTGCACATAAAAACTCTTAATTTCACAGAAGAAGCAGACCATTTCGAAATCTATATGTTGCCAAACACTTTAACTTACCCATGGTAAATACAGTTTGACCCCTTTTCCGACAGAACTGTGAATAGACGATGATGCACAAAAATTACAATGACTTTATTAGCATATAAATTTATTAAGATATAATTTTTTAGAATATATCACTTTGTATAAAAAGCTCTAAGTAGAGGAACTATGTGCAAATACCTATTTGAGTTCATTACTAGATGACATATATCAGTATACAGACCTCATTTTGAAAGTCACATCATATGTTACGTATGTCCTTACAAAAGAGGTGTACGAGTGGGACAAAAACAGTCAGAAGCGTCAAGAAATTATTTTGTCTGAAAGGTCAAATTCAAAACTTGATATCGGAGATCTTCACTAAGGTACCTCTGAATCACATAGGTTTCACAGGAGCATTTCTTGGAATTCCTATACATATCAGGAAACGCCGTATTGACTCTTCACCAAGAATCATAATCATTTCTAGACAGCTAGACAGATGTGGATCATAAACACATTTGAATATGAACAATAGGTAATTATGTGGTCACTCACCCTGTGTAAAAAAAACTGCAGCTTGAACCACTTATAAAAGCCCTGACAATAGAAAACGAGGTACTACAGTGATTGGTTTTGAGTCACTTATTGGATAAAGATGTCAGAGCTCATACCATTGTAAGTGTAGGGAGAACATGCTCATAATATCATTCATTTGCAAACTTTCTGGTCTAACTGGTCAATTTACTTTATGATGAGAAGGGTAAGTCAGATATACATCATCATGGGCGTAGATCCTGGGGGGGATGGGGGGGATGGGGGGGATGCATCCCCCCCCTAGGATGAGCCAGGGGGGGATGATCATATAAATATCCCCCCCCCTAGAATTTCCAATTATAACTACTTGGTGTTGAGAATTATTAGTTATATTTATCTGTTTTTGCCATAATACTAGTTGGATGTTAAAAGAAAATACATGCTCCAGGTTGCTCAGAATTTACCTCTGATATAGAATACAATATTTGGGCATTTGGGGCCCACACGCAGCCCTGAAATCCCCTGCCGCGCGTTTTTTGGCTTGTTGGGCCTAGCCCGTAGTATGCTTATGACGAATCATCCCCCCCAACAAATATGAAAAATCTACGCCCCTGTAACATCATGACGATCTGCAGAAATTGCACTCTAATACATTTGTGGAAACAGATTAATTAACCAAATGCGTATTGGTATGGAAACTTCAGAAGCAGTAATCATTGTGTGTTATTAGATTACAAAATGGTTTAGCAAACATCCCTCTGCTGATGTAAATCACATCCTCTACTGACATGTGTATTTCTGGCAAATATGAAGGAAATGCATTTATGCTGAAAAGTATATGTTTATACTGCCTAAAGTCAAGACATTTATTATTTTGGCAGTAAGTTTTTAGCCAGTAAAACAATCCATGATTATGTCTGAGGTTTAATTTTTGGTTTATTAGGGTGAGTACACCATGACCAAGCATGATTTGACTAAATTTATGTCCTCTGATCCCCCAGCTCCATCATGCAGGCACTTACAATGCTAAATTACTGCTGCTCTTCAGCACATTTAGAGCTATTTTTAGCCTTCTGTTGTGACGTCATCAGCATTGTTGGCTCTATGACATCACTGAAACAATGGTGACGTCACAACAGCAGCAATAGAAGAAGATGGCTTCTTGAGCTGTGTTGACAGCAATGTTATTCCAATAGGATTACCTCAAAACTAGGGCTACAACATGTCAATACTTCCAAATGTTTATGAAACTGTTTGGTCAAGGTGTCAGGAACAGGAGGAGACAAGTATTTTTGTCAAGAGTAAGGTATGTTTTTAATTATCAGCCAAAAACTTACTGCCACAAAAAAATGACTCGACTATACCTCCATTTGTTATATGCTGTGTAACTGATGAATCACGAGACAAAAAAAAAACAGGAGAGAGAGGAAAATGTATAATACATTTGGATTTTTTTTTTTTTTTTTTTTAAGAATATATTTATTCTGGATTACACATCTACATACAATGTTGTAGTTTTTACTGTGGTCCAGTATGTATAAAAGTAACAAAGAATAAAATATTATATAAAAACAAAATCAAATACTAAGCAGTGTTGGCCATTTCTGTACATTTACCAATTGAAAAACACTTTACGTAATATCTATCGTTTTACAAACCTTTTGTACATCTTTTTAAAATTTTCAACATCATTAGCATTGTGTAAATAACTAGGCAGTTTGTTCCAAGCCTGAGAACCTCTATATATAAATGATCTTTTCATGACATTAGTCCGACAGAAGGGAACATCAACTAACAGTGTATCATCAAATCGTGTAGAACGATCACTGGTTTCACATGCCATAACTACTGAATTGCAGAGGTAAGGGTTGGTGTTACCATGGATACAATTATATATAAGTACACATAAGAAATAATCAACTCTTTCATTTATAGTTTGCCATTTTAAACTTTTTACAATTTCAACTCCTCTATAATTAATAATATCAAAATTACCAGTAATTATACGTGCAGCTCTATTTTGCAGTCTTTGAACATTTTCAATATTATACGAAGAACAACCCCAAACTGAACAAGCATAGTCAAAAATTGGCATAATATAAGTTTGATAAGTTAATTCTAACACATTTCGAGGAAGTACATGCCTTAATCTAGCTAACCATCCAAGCTTTTTTGATAATGACTTTGTTAATTCATTTACATGTACATCAAATTTCAGTTTTTCATCAATATGTACTCCTAAATATTTTGTGGTTTTTACATTACTAACAGAATTATCATCAATAAAAAGTTGGAAAGAATCACTGTCGTCATTACTTATGCCTGCACTGATTAACATACAATGTGATTTGGTAGAATTAAGTACTAATCTATTTGCTTCATACCATTCATTGACAAGAGACAGAGTTTCATTCATATCATGTGTAAGTTCAGTGACATCACTAGCCTGACAATAAATAATTGTGTCGTCAGCGTACATACTGCATCGACCATTAACTACATGCATTGGTAAGTCATTGACAAATAACATAAATAGAAGTGGTCCAAGCGTTGAACCTTGAGGAACACCTATCTTAACATTCGCTGGATCAGAGAGTACATTACACTGAATAACACTTTGGGTTCTATCTGATAAGTAAGACTTAAACCATTGTAGTTCTCTATTGCGAACACCATATTTTTCCATTTTTCTTAAAAGTATGTTATGGTCAATTGTATCAAAACACTTTGATATATCAAGAAAAGTTACACCATGGATTCATGACATAACAAATTGAGAGACATGGGTGGTCAAGAAGGTAAATCATCAAAGATGATGCCATTAATGTATGACAAATCCCTGGTGTCAGTGGTTATTGTTGTCACAAATACTACCTATTATAAAAAATGAATGATTATATATTTGGTTACATTTTAACTTCTTTTGAAGTCTACAAAGATTAAAAATGTGACTGTCTTGTTCTTTCATTTTCTAACAAAAGCATGCAAGTTCATAGAATTCCAGCACATGATACCACAGTAAGAGACAGAGAGTAATGTGAATTCCAAAGTTATCCCCTCCCTGAGAAAGTAGCTGGCAGATAAGAAGCAGCCACCCTATCAATGTGACAAGCTGCACCAAATTGTGGGTCAGACATAACTCTTGAGAATTTTATGACAGCCTTTGAACTTCTTTTCAAGCATGTCAGGATGAAAATGTGTCTTCCAAGATTTTTTCTTTTTTCAACAAAAGCACTTTGGATGGGGCGGATTGCAATGTCAATTAGTTACCAATTTTGAGCTCATCAGATTAGAAACCCTAAAATATGCTGACGGGAAATCCATAATTACACAGCAATCGAGCTAGTGTCTGACACAAGCACTTTTGCCATTGTGGGAAAAAAGCAAGTGTCACATCTTATCTGAAATGGCAGGTCAATGAATGGTGTTAAATTTTCAATGGAACTTATAATTCTACATGCTTTACAGTCAATATCATCAAAGCATTTCAAAATATATGGATGATTAATTTGCAGCGCTTGTCACCAATATTTGAGTCAAAATCGATATGAGTTCACTCTATTCCCAAGTTGGCCACTAACGCACAACAGAAGTTCTTCGAATACAAAAATCGCATAATGAAAAAGTGAGGGGTCACCAAAAACACTGCATCGAATGTGTATATATTCCCTTGCTTGTCTGTTGACAAAGAGATTCATTGTACACTCAATTAAGGGCAAGCTGTCAGCTGGTCCATGATTGAGTTGTATGCAAGTGCAGGACCTGATCAGGCACTGTGAATCAAAGGGAGCATTTATAATTGGACAATTTACCAGTCAATTGTTACTCTGAGACCACTGGAATCTCATAACCAGTTGACAGGGATGGCAATAAATGAAACCCAGTCGGGTTATTGCATTGACAAATCATTTCCTACTCAGTCTGGTGGTCAAATATCAAACAATTGACAGAAAATAAAAGCGGTATGCCAATTTTCAAGACCAATTTGGAGTATAAATACATTATCATATTAATGAGAAAAGAAACACTTGCCCCTAACTAGTGCTCAGTAATCAAGTCACCAGCCAACTTTCTTATGCGAAATGTGAAATAGAAAGACATCAGTTACCCACATGAAATTTGATTCAATATTGGATTAAAAACCTTATGATGAGTTCAGTGTGTCTCATAAACAACAAGACCAAAGGAAGAAGGGCTTCCAAAGTGTACATACAAATGCATAACCGGAAAATTGATACATATGTGGCTGACCAAGATGCGACATCCAAGATGTTGCCAGAACAGATGTTTGCGTATCACTGATCCTTATTGATTCTCTATGGGCAAGGACCTAGTCTCTTATAAATAATCATGGCTTTAATGCTGGTCAGAAGCTCAGAATCTGAGCCTCAGATAGCCAGTATATCCATAGCATTGGGTTATGTTCTAGTCAAAATGAACAAGATTGTAATGAGTCAAAATTAAACAAGTTAAACTCATTCAAACAAATCCATCACCTATATTGCACACCTATCCATGACTCACTAAGAAAAATTCAAATCACAAGTTATTCTGTTTACAAACCATATTCCTTCTCTGCAATTGTATGGCATGTATGCTTGTAAATGTCCACTGACTTCAGACATTACCAAATACTTGTCTCTTACTATCTGGTGACCATCTTACTATATTATATGCCTAACTATGCATTCATTCTGCAATATATCTTTTATGACACTTTTATTGCTGATTTGTCCAATTCTGAAAGATATTTTACTGCCAGACTGAAACATCACTGGAAATCTACAGTCATTAATGGAGGAGGGATGAGATCCAAAACACGATATCCTCTCCCATTATGAGTTGAGGCTAGAGGATGAATAAGGATTATTACTAAAAACAGCAGGGGAGAAAAAAGGCTAATCTTCACATTTGCAATATCTCGTTTCTCCACCGATTTATTGTTTTTCCTCTCTGGTTGTCTCATTGATAAATATGTTAGCAGAATGTTTTGGTGATTTTCAATGGGATTATCATTGAATTGATGGACTGTCGTCACAGATAGATGAATATAGCGAACATACACAAAGATGACTATCAATTGGGTAACACATTTGAAAGAAATAAAGTATACTAAATGGAGCTTATTGGAGTAACAAGGAAGGAAACAATTCATATCCCACCAAGTTTCTTCTTTAAAAGGCAGTAAAACAAGCTGTAAAATCTGGCCTCCAGTAAAAACTAATCTCTAAGTTTGTAATGTGAATTCATATTGATAACCAAACAGCCCTAAGTCTTGTGGCTTGTGACGACAAGAACTCAGGCATCCGGGAATTCATAACCAGGTTGGAATATATCACCTACAGGTGTCATCACGTCAATCGCAAACACTCGTTTTCGTCAATTCCACAGCAACCAGGCCACACAGAACAAAAGTTTTTACACTAACTTACTTGTCTATGCTGTTTATAACTTCCTATCACACTTTCGCAATGTTTTCGAGATGTTTTTCCGTTTTTTCGGAAATGACGGAAAATTCTGTCTGTTTTCAGTCCATTTCACTCATGACGTAACCACAAAAGTTAGTGTGCGTGGCTGTGACATCACCACAATTTGACAGTGTCGCCACCAACATTTAGTTCACTGTCCACGAGTGACGTAATGACGACTGTTTTTTTAAATTCCATTGGAGCGGAGGTGGTTAGCTCTGTTCCGGCATTCTTGGCTTCCAGTTGCTGGGTAGCCTACCATGTTTGGCTCAGAATCTGGCTGGGTCATCGGCAGCAATATTGGACAGCAGTTTCAGTCATCCTCTGCCATATGGGTGAGTGTGAAGAATGACTTTTGATTGAAAAACAGGGAAGTCAAGGCAGAAAAATTACGTCTCACACGCTTTGGAGTCATACTCGTTAAAACTGCAGACAATACAAGTGAAGATTGATAGTTTAAATGCATACATATGTATTCACACCTTATAATCAAACTAGATATCTCTTCACTACAAGAATTTCTGCACAATTTAAATCCTAATTTTCAGGACAAATTGATCGTATTAATTCACAACAGTCTCTTTACGAATTTAATTTCACAATTTATAAGGAGGACCTTCACATGTTGTGATGAATGGTGGATGCTGAATTTGAATGGCATTTCTCATATTGCAAAAATTATAATCATGAAAGTCATATTGCATTTATCATTGAAAAAATAATAATAATAAAATGCAGGTTTATGAGATTTAAGTGTCCAGCAGACTAGATTTCCTTCCATATTCCTTGAGAGCCTAACACTCAACTTAACTAGTAACTGCTTAAATCCATCTTAAAACTAACAATGAAGAAAATGGAAATCTGCTTCAAATAATAACAGCAGATGTTAGGGAGTCTTACCTATTGTTTCCATTATCTATTGTAATTCTTGTTATATGGCAGTCAATATAGTCTTTGTTAAGATAACATTGGAAATAACTGTTTATTGCAATAGAGCTGTCATGAGCGATATGTCTATATATTTCAAAAACTTAATTCAAATAAGGCACTACAATTTATTTGGATATACTAGAATTATAGAAACAAAGAATTTTTGATTAGCTAAATTTGACAAACTTGTTAGTGCAGTCTGTAAGGAAACAATGTTTAATTAAATGTTTTGTATGTATATCACAATTGAAAATGGAAATGCATTCTCTTGAGACATTAGGGTGTCCCATTTTTCAAACATTTTCTCGGATCAAGCTCCTTTTGGGCTCAGTTGTGCTCCCATGTGTACAAAGCCCACACGCCAAATTTCAGCCAAATCCATAAAGGTTTAGACCCCCCCTACCACCATCTTTGGGGGGCTCCTCAAGGGACCCGAAAATGACCATTTTCGAGCCCAAAAAGTGGCTATTTTCCTGTCTGAAATCATCCCAGTGCCACTAAAATTGTTCATATAGGGCTTTTTGAGAGTGCTGAGTCCATCTATGATGATAATAAATTACCCAGAGGTCAAGATGACTTCATAACATGCTATAATTGGTCAATTTAGGCCTCGGGTTACCCGAAAATGACCATTTTCGAGCATAGAAAGTGGCTATTTTCCTCCCTGAAATCAGGTAATGCCACTAAAACTGGTCAACTGGGGGTTTTTGAGGGTGCTGAAGTCACTCATGATGAAACTGAATCACAAAGAGGTTATGCTTACTTCATAACAAACAATATTTCGTAAATTCAGCCCTCGGATTACCCATGACAGCAATTCCTATAGTTAATTAATATTTTTAAAAAACACCAATACCTGTGTTTTAGGGATTGTTAGACATGAGAATTTCATTATCTATTAGCATGTATCAATTAGAGGTTGTAACCATGAAATTTAACATTTGCAATGGGTAACTTTTCATTATTGATACAGTACAGATACGTAAATGCGCACACTAAGTGAAAATATACCTGCGTAAGATACGTGATTATATTACTCTTCACCAATTTACTTTCATAGCTTTGCTTACTTTTGTTCCCCACAATTTCATTGGCAATAAATTGAGCACATCTATACAGCCCATATATTATCATGACGACTGAATTACGCTCTCAGAATTTTCTCAATCCAGTAAAAAACACATTTTACAAACTGTCATTGTAAGATCCGTTTTGACACATGCAAAATCAGGATTTATATTGTAGAAACAATCTTAAACAAGGGTATCTTAAGTGTCTTCTTGAACTGCTGCATCTTCATTTTGTGTCAATGGGACATCAACACAATGCATTCCAGAAGAGTTTCATCCTGAGCCACAGAATACAACATTGCACCAGAAGTGTTTTATTTCACATCCATGCATACATGTATTACTGAGAAACTCTTAACTTAGTTCTGCTGGGTTCTGCTGGATGCAGATCTGAGAGACAGCTTTCTTAGTACCCTAGAAGCCAATCCAATACCAAATTTTACTTGGATTTCACCAGTCTGCCACCTCACTGCATTTGTCTGCCTGTAGCAAACTGGTTTCCGTCAGTCATAATTGACGTCCATGATGTCCCACTTAATAGAATCACTAACAACCGCAATGTATTTGATGATATTAAATATGGCTACTTATTCTTTTCCTGTTTCTTGTAAACATGTCTGGTGGCAAGACAATCAATTTCCTGTCATGACGAAGGTCTAATGAATGACTCAAGTCATAGGTCATCATTTCCTGGAACTTGGGCCTACTACATCAGGTTGAGAGGCATTATGTTCAGTTATTGAGCAAGAACTTGTAACATCTGGCTCCAGTGCAGTGTTAAAAAAACTGAGCTTAACCAGAGGTTCCATCAAGTACCTTAGAACATAATAATGATTTTGCTATGCTCCTGATGACATTTAACTCGAATCTTTCATCAATTAGAGCTTCGGTAGTGCTACTATTTGAGCATATCAACATGAGCTGGCCTTGCCACACCAATGTGGGAAACAGGAACAGAATATGCAGCCACGTCCAACATCATCAAGCACATTGCTGGTGTAAGGCTTCAGTCAGAGGGAGCATCTAGAACTTTGCAAATGTGGTAATTGTGATTGTATTGTCTTGGTGTCCTGCGCACACAGAATGAAGACAAAATATTTGTAAACCAAGATGAAATTTGCACCCACTAAAGACCCTTTTTGCATTTAGTATAAGATATTATGTTAATTAACATTTGAGCTGTACAAATGTGCTTTCAGTCAGTTTCTGAAGAGGGGGCTATAAATCACTGGGGGTACTGGCTGGGTCACCTGGACTAATGATGGGGAGCAATCTCAGTAACGCTTTGCTTAATTGAATCCTCAGATGATCCTGTCCCAATAAGCAACCAAATGCATAAAACAGAACATAAAGCCCAATCATCCATCATCAATATTACTTCCCAAGATTAAGGAAAAAACAGACTATGTTAAGAAATTGCCAAATTAAATATGTTGATCATCTTTCAAAGATTATTCCACTTATGTGCACTTACATATCAGGTAATCCGAGGGCTGAATTTACAAAATATTGTTTGTTATGAAGTAAGCACAACCTCTTTGTGATTCAGTTTCATCATGGGTGACTTCAGCACCCTCAAAAACCCCAGTTGACCAGTTTCAGTTGCATTAAGTGATTTCAGGCAGGAAAATAGCCACTTTTTATGCTCGAAAATAGTCATTTTCGGGTAACCCGAGGCCTAAATTGACCAATTATAGCATGTTATGAAGTCATCTTGACCTCTGGGTAATTTATTATCATCATAGATGGACTCAGTACTCTCCAAAAGCCCTATATGAACAATTTTAGTGGCACTGGGATGATTTCAGACAGGAAAATAGCCACTTTTTAGGCTCGAAAATGGTCATTTTCGGGTCCCTTGAGGGGCCCCCCAAAGATGGTGGTAGGGGGGGGTCTAAACCTTTATGGATTTGGCTGAAATTTGGTGTGTGGGCTTTGTACACATGGGAGCACAACTGAGCCCAAAAGGAGCTTGATCCGAAAATATTTTCGAAAAATGGGACACCCTAGGAGACATGCAATTTACAATATCATTTTGATTCAAATATAGGCTGTAGCAGTCATCTGGATTGTATTAAGACATCCCATTTCCAATTATTGTAAGTTAGAGAGCTAGATATAGTAAATGCAACCCTCTAAACAAAGTTCTGGCCACTGACAAGGCTTGATTGATGAGATGGGAGAGAGAGCAGGAGTCCTCAACATGTTACACATTAACCCCTATGAGAGGGATCTTTTACTTGCCCAGCCCAGACACTGATACAAGGGGCTGCCGATTTAACATCTCATCTCAACGACCTCCAGCTGGGATCTTGCTCATGATGGTTACCTGAACAATTTCAGATTCCTCAGCCGGGGTTCAAACCCATACAGGCAAGGACCTTCAGCTGAGTGGGCGGGCACCTAAAGCACTCCGCCACCCTTTTTTCTGTAAGGACCAATCATATTTCGCTGCTTGTTATATTAAACAAGCATCTTCTAATCTTATCATGGTATATGTTGTTTTTTATTCTTGCCGTCTCTGCCTGAAGCTGAAACTTTGTCTCATGATAATGACACACTGCATTACTACTATGGGAAATTATTAAAACTCCAAATAAATCATGCTGTACACAGTGTTCTGTCAGTCTGCGAATATCATTATAGCATTTCAAAATTTCTGAAGTTCATGTGTAGTGCTTGACGAAGATTTGACATTCACTCTTTTCTCAAGTTCATCCCTCACCCACGACAGAAGTCCTTGAATACTATAAATAAGCACTTTGAAAAAGTAAGGGGTCACAGGAACACTAAATCAAATGTGTATGCCACTGTATGGTCTGCCTGGTCTGTTGACAAAGAGATTCATTGTGTACTCAATTAAGGGTAAGCTGTCAGCTGGTCCGTTATCGAGTTGTATGTAACTGCAGGATCTGATGGCACTGTGAGCCAACGAGAGCATTTATAATTGGAAAATTCATCAGTCAATTGTTGCTCTGAGACCACTGGAATCACATAACCAGTTGACAGGGATAGGAATAAATGACACCCAGTTGGGTTATTGCATTCCTTCTCAGTCTGGTGGTCAAACAATGAACAATTAATTGATTAAAAAAATATATATGCCAATTTGAGCAGCTAAGGCAAAGTCTGTTTTAGTCAATGAAAACTGAAATCTGGTTAAGCTGTTAGAATCATATATCACCAGCAAGTTAACCACTGTGTAGTGTATATGTGAGATATCATTAACTTGCAGTCATAGATGCAGAAGCCACTAAGGCACTGCTGACACTGGATGTCTTCCTTCCAATAGTCTTACGTTGTGTTTTATCCATGTGTCAAGTCCCCCTCACTCAATCCGCTGTTCCTGACTCAGAAGCAACTTGATTTAACCATCCAAATGGCAAACTGCAGCCACAACATCCAGCAACATAAAAGCGAGTATTTGGCATTGTGCATATATGGAGAATAAAAACGACAAGACCGAAGAAGGGCTTGCAAAGTGTTCATCCAAACACTTAACCAGAAAATTGACACATATATATGGTTGACCAAGATGCCACATCCAAGATGTTGCAGAACAGATGTCTTCCATTTGGGGATCACTGATCCTTATTGATTCTGTATCGGCAGGGACACAGTATCTTATAAATAATCATGGCTTTAATGCTGTTCACATGCTCAGAACCTGAGCCTCAGATAGCTTGTATATTTATTGCAATTCATAAGGTTATGTTCAAGTCAAATGAATACGACTGTCATGAGTCAAAATTCACCTCATTCAAATAGATCCATCACCTACATTGTAAATTTATGCATGACTCACTCAGAAAAATACAAATCAGAACCCATTTTATTCTGTAGACCATGTTATACTAAGTTCAGACATTTCCAAATATTTATCTCTTACTATCTGGTGACCATCTTACTATATTATGCCTTGCCATTCATTCTACGATATATCTGATCCATGTGACTATAGGGGAGACCGGGGCTGGTTGTCACAGGGGCAGGTTGTCACAGTGTGTAAAACTTAAACATGCTACTATTTCTATATAAAGCATGCAGGAGCACTGCCATTATGTATGAATGGCAAAAGGGGAGTGACTTAAACCTGTCTGGTGAATATATACCTATATCAATCGAAATCTTGATGTGATATTGGACATTTTTTAAAATTCAGAATTCGGGGCAGGTTGTCACACTTTCGGGGCAGGTTGTCACACTCTCGGGGCAGGTTGTCACACTTTTGGTTATGAGCTCGAATGCAGGAAGTGGAACTCTGTAGGGCCAATCTTGACCAAGAAAAGTTATTTTGGACATATGAGGAATCCTTTACTTGCCAAGTGAAGACCTTAACAAACATGCTACTGTGTACAAGAGTGCTGCAAATGAAGGCTTACCAATCAGTAGGAAAGCATTCTGATACGGAGTAGGATTTTTACGATTTTTTTTGGAAAATTTTACATATAAATTTGAAATCGATTTATTTAAACACAATGCAATATCTGCATACATCTTCAGTCATCAATAGCATGTATAAAGCACAAATTTATATTTGTGTTAGTTTTTCTGGTTTAAAAGCCTGGTCCTAATAGGTAACAACCAGCTCCAAAAAGTGTGACACCCTGCCCCGCCTTTTTGTGACAACCTGCCCCGACTGATGAAAATTCCAAAAACGGGTGACCAAGGCCGTTGTTATCAAAATTTTCACTATTTGTTCTAATGATGATTTAAAGAAATGTTTATATGGTAAGTGTATTAACTGTATCTTTTTCAACAACTATTTGATAAAGACTAGCATTGCATGCAAGTTAAAGGTAAAAAATTACTTTTTGTGACAGGAAATTTTTAACAGTCCTTGCGCCTACCAAACTCCCTTCCAGGGGTCAAGATTTTTCAAAAAGACTCCAGTGGGTTATAAAAGCAAAAAACAATGATTGGTTGAGCTGTGTGACTCCATAGTTGAGTGCAATAAAAAGTGTGACAACCTGCCCCTGTGACAACCAGCCCGGTCTCCCCTATTTTATGACACTCCTCCTGCTGATTTGCCTCATTCTGGAGGATATTATACTGCCAGACTGTAACATCACTGGAAATCTACAGTCCTTAATGGAGGAGGGATGAGATCCAAAACACGATATCCCCTCCCATTATGAGTTGAGGCTGGAGGATGAATAAGGATTATTCCCAAGAACAGCAGGGAGAAAAAAGGATAATCCTCACATTTGCAATATCTCATTTCTCTGGCAATTTATTGCAATTCCTCATTTCTAGTTGATTCATTGATAAATATGTTGACAGAATGCTTTGGAGATTTGCGATGGGATTATTATTGAGACATAGATGAATATACTGAACATACGAAGAGATGACTACCAATTGGGTAACACATTTGAAAGAAATGAAGTATACTAAATGGAGCTTACTGGAGTAACAAGGAAGGAAACAGTTCATATCCCACCAAGTTTCTTCTTTAAAAGGCGGAAAAGTCGGTCTAGTCTCTAAGTTTGTAAAGTGAATTAGTATAGATAACCAAGACAGTGTTAAGTCGTGTGGCTTATGACTACAAGATCACAGGCTTCAAGGAATTCACACAAACAGGTTGGAATAGGGTAAGGTGGGGGAAATCTGCCCCCCTTTTCACATATATTCGTTGCTCAGTCCCTCACCTTTTTGAAAAACATTAATTTTACTTCGGGAAAGCAAAGAAGGAATACGTCTGAACATATCTGGAAACTTACATGCCTTAATTTGACACCTTTTAGCCTACATCACAACATCAAAGTTCAGTCTTAGGGGTCGGAAATAAATTATTCTTCAAGTAAGCACTGATTATTTATGGTGTATTCACCAATGTGTAAGGATTGTTTCATCAATTTATTTGTGACATCAGAAAAAGGTTGCATATGACATATTCAACATACCATAAAACATGGCAAAATTCTTAACGTCATCTCAATTCAACTCATAATCACTATCAATGGTTCTAAATGGCAAAACAGAGTGACTTATAAAGCCTATCTCATGTTTATATATTTTTGACATGAGAATCAGAGGGGGCGGCTTTGTCCATCGACAAGGGTCGGAATTGCCCCGCGACCACTAGAAAATTATGAGTTGCCATTTTCTAAAGATGCATTATATTGATTGATGAAATATCTTGTACTTGTAAAGCAGTGGAATAAACGTTGTTATTAATGACAATAAGTAATTTTTTCGTACAAAATTTGCCTGAAAAAGGTTTAAAGTTAGAGTAGCGCATTGAAATTGCTTGGTGGCGAGATGCCTGGCTTCCTTCCCAGTTGTAGTCAAATTAAAACTACATTACAGGACAATATTTGTGTTTCAGTAATCTCTAGATCTAGTAGCACTAATCTGCATGAGAAATGTTTATTGTAAACTATATTTAAGGCCATTTGGGAACTTTTTCTTCACAAGGGGGTGGATTTGCCCCACTTTACCCTACAGCCTAGTCTGTTAAGAAATCCAATCAGAGGGGAGGGATTAACTCTGTTTTAGCATTCTTGGCTTCCATTTGCCGGGTATATCATGTTTTACTCAGGCTCTGGTTGGGTAACCGGCAGCAACATTGGACAGCAGTTTCAATCATTCTTTGTCACATGACTGTGCATAATTACTGTTCGAAATACGGGGAATTCAAGGCAAAAAATTACATCTCACGCGCTTCGGAGTCATACTTGTAAAAACTGCAGACAATTATTGCTGACATTTTAATTCATACAAACATATTAACATCTTGTAATAAAGCTAGATGTCTCTTTACCATAAGAATTGTTGCAATGACTCACATTAGCTCATGATTTATAATCCTAATTTTCAGGACAAATTGATCATATAAATTCACACCAGTCTCTTTAAGAATTTAATTTTACAATTCATTTGCAAGAAGGACCTTCACATATTATGATAAATGGTGGATGTTGAATTTGAATGGTGTTTCTCATATTGCAAAAGTTATAATTGTGATAGTCATATTGCATTTATCATTGAAAAATTGTGTAATGAAATGCAGGTTTTCAACCTTACAAGATTTAAATGTCCAGTGCATGGACTAGATTTTCTTCCATATTCCTAGAGAGCACGAGACCTAACACACGACTTAACTAGCAACCGCTTAAATCCATCTTAAAACTAACAATTTAAAAAATGGAATCGGCTTCAAATAAAATCAGTAGACATTAGGGAGTCTAGCCCACGGGCACTTGAATCCACAGATTGGTGACGTCACATCTTCAGCAGTGATCGTGACGCTACCAGCAGTGTGTTATAACAGGGTATGAAAGCTGACTCTTTCAATGCGAGGTGTTTTCCCACTTTGAAGTGGTCTTGCATGCCATTGAAGGCACAACAGCTCATACAAATTACATTAACTGTTAGGCAATATTGTCTTTCATTGACTTGATAATTTTAAAGACTGTATTTGCATACGCAGAGCTGCAATCCACATTGTTTCAGGGCAATGTCTGCAGGGGGATCGGTTACCTCGGCATTTTAAAAATCATAACGTCACCACTCACGGGGCTCTGAGGGGAGCCAGAAAACTGTAGACATGCAGTAGTGACCTGTGACACAAAAATGGCTCTCCTGACCTCAATATTCAACCGATTAACAAAATTTAAAAAGCATGACAGAGCCCCGAATATTCCTCAGGTATCCATGTAATCAAATCGGTTGTTACTCCATAATTGTCCCTCATAAAAAAATCGTTAACTTAAGAAAACAACTTTTTGCCTTCAGAAAAAAAGATTTTCTCATTGATGGCTAAACATACAAAAACGGTGATGATGTCAAAAGTTGTGTATTAAAAAGGACTAACAGAAAAAGTAAATTTTTCAATACTACAGTGAAATACAACAATCTTGAAATACAACAATTAAAGACTAAAAAAGTACTTGTTTTTACTCAATTTTGGGTATGTTTAGAGGCTCATATTACACATTTCAGTTTAGCCATTTTAAATCAAAAACCTCACCATGCAGCTTATTCAAAGTATTTGGCAGAACCTATTCAATGGTGGATTCAGACGGGATAGCCTAGGGGGTGTGGGCCAAGTATCGTTTTGGCTTTCGCGGGCATCATTTCGGCATTTGTGGACCTATGTTGCTCAATATTTTCTCCAAAATGTTACTTCCATCTCAGTGATACGCTAATGTTATTGTTTGAAAAATTTTAATGAGGGTTTTAATACTGAGAAAAATACAACAGAGAGACAGTAGATAGCAAAGGTGTCTGATAAACATAGGCCTATTACAAGACAGAACTTAGAAAAACGTTTGGCCTACTAGGACGAGGCTTTCGTGCGAAAAGTTGTACCAAGTTGATAAATCATTTATGAGCTTTCCATCTTTAGTTTTTTTTTTAAATTATAATTTATTACATAACTATGTTTATAGAAAATTTGTTGACGTAGAGGGGATTCAAACCACTCCGACCCTCCTTGGGCCTATAGCATTTTTATGTTCCAAAAAGTTTAAATTCAGATATTTCTGGTGTACACATTTCCATTCGGAACCCCTCTCCCCCTGACTTTTCTCGATCTGTGTCATAGGCCTACGACAAAGATCTACGGTATGAAATATATAGAAAGATCTGTATGGGATATTTTTGTGTTATCTTAGGCTACTGTTGGCCTACAAAGTAAAAACTTGATAAAAAGACCTTTCCATCATACTATTAATTCATGGACCCCTTACGCTATTCCAGCCAAACTAAACTAATTGCTCAGTTATGAAAACTTGCGAGCAGCTTGCATACTGCCCACAAGGTCCTTAGCCAGGTTTTGGGTGTGTAGTTACAGTCAAAGAAATTGAAATGATGTTTTCTATATTCCCCCATCCCCTCCCCTGTCTTGTACTCACGGTTGTTGTGTGTTGTGCTAGTTTCAAAAAACACATGGAGGTAGTGTGGTACATGATCGTTCATTACCAGTGTGAATTATAAATCTATCTAAAACCTTTGAACAAAACAAAAAATATTAAGTGAAATTACCCTTTAAAAAACAAGCCTTAGTGTGAGTTGCTGGGCTCCTTGAAAGCCATATTTGTAAAAAGACCAAAGCATGATAAAATAATCAGACTGAGCATAGGCGGATCCAGGGGGGGGGGGGGCACAAGGGGCGCGCGCCCCCCCTTTTGTCAGATAAATCCTTCATATTGCTATTTGGAAAAAAAACTTTTTTTAGAGACTCCAATGTTATAAGTATTGCCGCGCCCCCCCCTTTCGAAAAATCCTGGATCCGCCCCTGCTGAGGCTCTAACATGTCACAATAGCAAGCCTTTTGTATTGAGCCTCAGTTTGAAAAAAATTGTGAATTAAGGTGCTCTGCAAAAACGAAAACAATCCAGGTGGCTATGGTCCATCATGTATATATATTTTTCATTATTTGGCATGTTCACGAATTCGTGGAGGTGTAAAAACGAGCATGTACGAATTTGTGGACATGAAAAAACGAGCATAGGTGCTCGAGTATTCAAAGACAGTGTCTCGGGAATTGTTGGCATAGGTGCAGTGAGCCAACTGGGGGAAATTATTGAATGCTTCATTGGTATACATACATGTGTATTTATTTCATGGGGCCCTTTTTTAAATACTCTTTCACTTTTTAGGGCTTCAAAGCTCTTTCTGAGAGTGGAGCCTCAATGAAATCAGTCCACTTTTCAACATAAATTGACCATGCAGTAACCTGTTAATATGCCTGTAAGTAAATGAAACTGTTTTGCCATTGGCCGGCGCGCCATTGCATCAAATATAAATTGATGTTAAAAATCCTCACCTAAACTGCTTGTGGAAGCAAGGACGCTCATGTGACGTGATAAATAAATAAATATGAGGTCATGAAGGTAATTTGAGGCTGCCAATATTCGTTGCTCTACCAACATAATAATTATGTACATGTGGGTCAAAACCTTTGACAAGTAAGTGAACCCACTTCCCATTGAGATGAAACATAAGAGTTGTGAAGAAATAATGGGCTATGTGAGCCCGCCAATACCAAAAACACTTTGCCCCCCCCCCCCCGCAGACTAGCCCGTCTGGATCCACCGCTGTCTGGGGGCCGACTAGACTATAGTTTGGGGGCTATGACTTTTACCCCCGGGATGAACTTTTTTTGCTCGCAGTTCGTCAACAAACGATTTTTTTCGCATGCGAACAAGCAACTAACTTTTTTATGGGAAATTACAGTACCCAAGGTACTTTTTTTTTCATGTGCTAAACAAACTGAACAAACTACACCCCCCCCCCATCTGGTCAGCCCCTAATGACACAATATGTTTTCATCTCATTGGATCAGAATACATATACTTCCACAAACAGTTTGGTTTAGGGTGTTCAGCATTGATCCAATGGCAGAAAGTCACAAGCTTCACTTACATGCAGCATTGTATTTTTGGCTTATTATTACCCATGTTATGTTTCTGTCTTGAAGGGGGAAATTCTCAGGTTCTGGCCTTACCGTGGAGTATATAATTTCTTTCTGCAGCTCTGCAGTTCTGCAGTTCTGCAGTTCTGCAAAAAAAGTGCAGAATTCTGCAGTTTCCAAAAAAAGTGCAGAATTCTGCAGTTCTGCAGAAAAAGTGCAGAATTCTGCAGTTCTGCAAAAAAAGTGCAGAATTCTGCAGTTCTGCAAAAAAAGCTTCAGAATTCTGCAGTTCTGCAAAAAAAAGTGCAGAATTCTGCAGTTCTGCAAAAAAGTGCAGAATTCTGCAGTTTCAAAAAAAATATGCAGGAAGCTACAGAATTCTGCAGCTCCCTGCATGATTTCTGAACCTCTGTTACTTCCTCCAACTTATTGCAATGCATCTGCAAAGCTCAGACCTCGTTGACTTGGGTCTTGCCGCTACCAAGGAAATGTTGGTTTTCAGGTAGTGGTTTGGGGGGGGGGTTGGGAGGGGGGGGGGGGGGGTTGGGGGTTTTTGTAGTCCTCTGTCACTGCAGCAAAATCTGTAATTCTGTAGGAGATATGCAGCCTGGGAGGTTTTATGCACGGCTGCAGCAGTTCTGTCAGAAGCTTCAGAATTCTGCAGTTCTGCAAAAAAAGTGCAGAATCCGCAGTTCTGCAAAAAAAAGTGCAGAATTCTGCAGTTTCCGAAAAAAAAAGTGCAAAATTCTGCAGTTCTGCAAAAAAAGTTCTGCTACCCCCCTCCCCAACCAACGTTTCCTGCATAGTGGCAAGTCCCTTGTACCAGAGGTTCACAAATACTGCATGAATTCCGCAATAAATTTCTTCTGCAGAATTTATTGCAGAATTGCAGAATTCTGCAATTTCCTCCAAAACTGTAGAATTTATTGCAGAATTGCAGAATTCTGCAGTTTCCTCCAAAACTGCAGAATTTATTGCAGAATTGCAGAATTCTGCAGTTTCACTCCTAAACTGCAGAATTTATTGCAGAATTGCAGAATTCTACAATTTCCTTCCAAACTGCAGTATTTATTGCAGAATTGCAGAATTCTGCAGTTTCACCCGCAAACTGCAGAATTTATTGCAGAATTGCAAAGTGTTCATACATTTTATTCTAACGATTATGTCAAAGTTAGGCAGAAGTTGAGCTCTTAAGTTGATTTTTTCAAACATTTTGTCACAATAGTCAGAAACTTTCGGCTCTCCAAAAAACTTAGGCATGAGAAATTTTCAGAAATATAGCTTTCTACCATTCAAATTAAAGACAATTTTCTTCTGAGAATGATGATATATAAATCATACAGCCAACCATAAGCTAGATATTTCTAACCGCGACTTTTCAAAGCATCATTTTTTGACAATTTTGGACTCAACTTTGACACAAAAGTGCCACCCTAAAGCCACATCGGATCTTATTGAAATTTTGCAGAATGTGTTTCTATGGGCATAGGTACAATATGGCAAAAGTGCAAATGAATATTTCAATTTTTTTCATTTTTAGGGGCAGACGATGCACCCTAGGGTGGGGACACCCCCAAGGATACCTAAAAGTGGGGGCACCCCCAGGGGATACCCCAAGAGTGGAGTACCCCCAAGGAATATTCCAATGCTGGGGGCACCCCCGGGTTGGGGTATCTCCAGGGGTGCCCCATTCCCGGGCCACCCCAAAGGGTGCCCCCCTCCTGGGGTGTCCCCCTCCTGGGATGCCCCCCTCCTGGTGTGTCCCCCTCCTGGGATGCCCCCCTCCTGGGGTGGCCCCCTTCTGGGGTGCCCCCCCCCCTCCTGGGGTGCCCCACATCCTGGGGTGCCCCACATCCTGGGGTGCCCCACCTCCTGGGGTGCCCCACTCAACATGGTGTCATGTACTGGTAGCAGAGCTCTGTTTGTGCATCTCATGCACACCATTCTAGTTCTTAACTTGCTTTTCACATACAGGACATTTATACACTCTTACTCCAAACACCACACTTTCAAAATGTAAATGTCCAAAATTCATTTATGTACACCAATGGATAGCTGGTACGGAATGGATAAGTTATAGGCACATTAGAAATTATCGTTTTTCACACGTTTTTCACATTTCTCACATGTTTCTTCGTCCAGTACACTCATCATTTGTCATACATTTCCCCCTAAAAGATACTGAGATATTCAATAAATTAGTCAAGAAGCTTGGTACATTTTTCACAAGTTTCATGCAAGTTTTTTTTTTAGTTTTGTACACATTTTAAACTCGTTTTTAACATATTTCAGGAACGTTTTCCATTCGTTTGGTACTTGTTTTGCATGAAGAAAATTTACAAAACCACAGCAACATTTCCCAACCTTGCTTCTGTTTGAGACACGATTTGTTCACTCCTTTAGGTTAAATTTTGAAAGTTGTGTTTTTGGAATTAAAGTGCTGTGTCTGCTTCATGAGGAGAGCAAATTAAGAATCACTGTTTTAACAAAAATTTGTTTGGGGCCAATGTTCAGTCCATTCAGTGAAATGGGGTTATTCTTTACATTGTACTTCACTTGCATTAAAATGACAGAGTTCAAATTATCTTAACTTCTATAATTAATGCCTGATCTTCCAATTTGTCATGTATATTCCTTCCTATTAAGGATTAAGCTGACCATAATGATTATAAAAACATGTTTGATGCATTTATTTCATCTAGAAAAAATAAAGAAAATATCAGTAGGAGGGCATTGATATATGTGCAAGAACATATTAGCTACAGCCACGTGAAAATTGTAAAAATGTTGGCCCAACTCTCCAATCAAGTGGGATACTTGGGACAGTCAAAGTCAGACTGGGCCACTGAAATAAGTCTGAATTGGTAAAGCTGTAGTTAAGGGTCAAAATCTTTTTAACCTAAAGTATAGTGGTCATAGAAGTCATTAATCCAGAATTGAGGCCTCTTGCAACTCCAGAATGGCTGTCTGATTTAAGCCTCGGCGTGATGGCCCAACTCTCCTCATCCATTTTTCATCCAAATTTGAATTTTCTTCTTTCTCATGATTGTGACAAGCAAATTAGCCAAGTGTGTTACATCTATTGAAAGACATTTATTTTTTCTAAACTCTGGTGGCTGCAGCTACCTCAAATATTTGTTAGTTTCCGTGAAAATCAGGGTGGCCCAACCCTCCCTGCGGCCCAACTCTCCCAAGCTTCCCCTATTATTCATTATTATCATTTTAGAGGGCATTGTCTGGCCAGTTCGCAGGCGTTAATTGGTCAATAATGTTTTTTTGGAGGGCATTATGGGGTATTAATCAGTTGAAGGTCCTTTTTTTTTTCTTGGATAGAAATGTGTTGAAAATGATAATAATGATAATAACATTTTGTTGTCGGGCATCATGGGTTATTAATCAGTTATGGTCCTCGGTCAGAAATCATTTAATGCCCTCGCCTGGCAGTTCGGGCATTAATTAAGTAAATGATTTCTGCCGTCTTGCAATAACTGATTAATACCCCATAATGCCCTCCAAAAAAATGTTATTGACCAAATAATGCCATAAAGATTAGTCTTCGGACATTTTAGATTTGCTATATTTTATGTTTAAATAAATGAAATCTTAGAAAATTTTGAAAAGCAGGTTGGAATATAACTGAAATATTCCCCAACTTTCATGTGTTTCCTAATTATAGTTAATTTGTGAGTTTCAGGGCTCTAAACATTGCATTTTTTACAACCGGATTGAGACATCAGTTTTTTCAGACTTGAAATTTGTGATCTTTTGCGTTTACAGCGAAACACTTTGATATAGAATTAAAGTGGACTGGGGCACTGTGAAAATGGCGCTTTCTGTGTCATCATGCTGATGATTTGTCATGATCAAACCCAATACTTTCTAGGTTAATTTGATTGAAGGAGACTTATCCCACTTGTTGGTGACACCCAAATGAAAGGATTATGAATCTAATTTTCACTCTAAAATTTGTTATGAGAAGTCAAATGGCTTACTCTTGATCATGACTAATCAAACAGCCTCGATGTTTCCCATGTTGAAAGTAGAGAAGATGACACTTCATCAGCTATCATGAGTCACGAAGTGCCATTTTCACCGTGCCACAGTCCACTTTAATTCTATATCAAAGTGTTTCGCTGTAAACAAACAACGTTTTTGACCGCTAAAAAAAACCATAAACAAGTGCTGAAAAGCACAATTTTGCTATCAACAGTCTGTGAATTTCGGGGCTCTGAATATAGCATTTTTGCAAAATAGAAATCAGACGTGTGTAAAGGTTTCAGACCAGAAACTCACAGTGTTTTTTGTTTAAACAAATCGAGTTTTCGGCTGCTACAAAAATCATAGACAAATTCTGAAAAGCAGGTGATAAAATTCAAGCATTGACTAAAATATTCCCCAGCTGTTAAGATTTTCCTGTTGGTACTAGTCTGTGAGTCCCATGGCTCAGAACATAGCATGTTTAAAAAGAGAGAAATCGGCTGTTTGGGATCTGAAATTCGAGATATTTTGTGGTTATACAAATGACGTTCATGGCCGTCAAAAAAAAAATTATAGACAAATTCTGAAAAACATGTGATAAAAATACAAGTATTGACTGAAATGTTACCAAACTTTCATAATTTTTTTATTGATAGTCTTTGAGTTTCAAGGCTTTAAACATTGAATGATTTGCGAAAAGGCAACAGTCTTAGCGCGCTTGTAATTCGCGATCTTTTTTGTTTAAATAAATGGTGTTATTGACTGCTATTAAAAATCTGAAAAGCATGTGATAAAATTCAAGTGTTGACTGAAATATCTCCAAGCTTTCTTAATTTTTCTATTGATATTTTATGAGTTTCAGGCCTCTAAACATTGCATGTTTTGCAAAAAAGTAAGCAGCATGACGCACATGAAAATCGCGATCTTTTATGTTTAAATAGACGGACCTATTGAATGCCACAAAAATCATATAAATTCTGAAAAGCAGGTAATGAAATTAATGGTATTGACTGACATATCTCCCATATTGAATAAATTTCCTGCCAGTAGTCAGCGAATTCTAGGACTCCAAATATTGCATGTTTTTCCTTAAAAAGACAAGCAACAGTTACTGTAAAGGCTAACGTCACCCTGCCCTGCAGGGCCTCTCTGTTGGCCTAGCAACCACTAAACGACGTCATGAATGTGCCGAGGTAACCGATCCCCCTGCAGTGTGGCTGCATTTGCATGAAGTTTAACATGTTGTGGATCACTCAATTCCTTTTTTACAACAAATATGAAACGTGAGGATTAATATATCAAGGGTAATGAACAATCCCTGTAAATTTCACAGTATACTTGTTGACTGGAGACCTTAGTGAAGGGGAAATCCTTAAAAAGACAGGTCTCACAACAGAGGCAGCTTTCATACTCTGTTATACACACTGCTCTGCTGCTCTGGTGACGTCATAAATTCAAGCGCTCGTGGTCTAGCCTATTGCCTCCATTATCTATCGACATTCTTGTAATGTGGCAGTCAATATAGTCTTTGTTACCATAACATTGAAAACAATAGAATAGTCATGAATGAAAAGTATATTTATTTCAAACACCTTCATTAAACAATGCACTGTAATTGGAAATAATATATAATATAAAGACAAAGAACTTTTAATTAGAAAATTTGAAAGTTGCAAGTGCTGTCTGCAATGAAACAATGTTTAATCAATTTTTTTTTTAATGTATTATAGTTGAAAAATTGAAATCTATTCTCTGAGGACAAACACTATCTTTCTGATTGAAAATTTGAAATATAGATTGTCGGAGTCGTCTGGATTGAATTAAGGGGAGCGTGGAGTCTTGCATTGTGGCCCCCTCTGGCTGTTTAAACGTTCACTAAACACATTGTGACGTCATCCCACCAGTTGCCGCACTACTTTTGATGACGTCATGGCCACGAGGTCAATGACCTGCATAGCGTCAAGTCTTGACTCAACACCTGCAGTGCTATGCTGCCAGCGTGCTACTTATGCATGATGAGCTCTATATTTAGAACAGGTGACCAAGTTATAGTTGGAGCTTGAAGTAACTAGCACAGGAGAAGAAACATCATTAACTGAGATATGACACCACTAATTTTTATGACTTAATAGCTGAAAATGGTATCATATTTAGTCCAGGACCCCTGGAGAGCAGCTCCTCTTTGATGTACCATGTATGTCGCTCTAGCCCTCATTAAGCTGCACCCCTCTAATTGCTGATCTCTGGAAACCCCCAACCCTTATGAGGATCTAACTTCTTGAGGCACAAATTTTGATCAAAATTGTTAACATTATTTTGTGTATTTTTAAATATAAACCATTACTGTCTTTTTTCCAATAAAATATGACCATTTTTCAAAAAGTTACATCAAAACTTCTATTTTAAAAATGAAAAAACATGACATCTTAATCATCAAATTTGACCAATTTCCCCACATTTGGCAGTGATGACACTTGGCATACTATCTGGTCTCAATGTCATCTTAAACATACCTTAAATTTTATTTTGTTCCAAAATGTTCCAAAGACCTAAAAATGCAGTTAAAAACTGTCTATTTTGGCGCAAATTTCTTCCTGATTAAGTCCCCTAAAAACTGCATTTAGAGTCATATAATCACCATGAAAATTTGTGAGTGGGATCATTTTAAGGTGTTATAAGTGTACATTGTACAATATTGTCTTCAAAAGTAAAACTTATGCCTTAAATTAGCATAAAAGTTGAAATTAAAACTCCTCCCAGATATGAATTTCATGGATACTTTTCTTGATAGGGGTAAAATTCTTGAGAAGAACAAAGGGAAAGATGACAGAGAATGGGTGGGGTTAAGATGTCATTAGGACCTCATAGTGACGAACATGGAACATCATAAAACTATAGCTTGCGCCTCCTGTGCTAGTTTCTTCAAGGTTGGAGTGGCTTTTGTCACTTCAGCTTGTTGTGTCAGCCACGCACATTTTTATGAATATGGCAAGTAGCACTTTGACAACAGAGGAGTTTCCAATTTCTTTGTTGCTACTGGTGGAAGCTAGATTTTACACCTAAAAAAATTAAAAAATCATTCAGAAAACAAGCTCCTGGTTAGCCACATTTTGTCTACTAGGCCTAGGCTATATATCTCCTTTGTGGGCCAACACCCGGGGGGGGGGGGTACTTCGCGGACTTTTGCATATGGATGCGCCACGGCAAATTTGAAAACCAGAACCATTTTAATCCGGAAACCAATACCAAAACCACAAACCATTTTAATCCTTCACTAAAATTTTTTGGCGACCAATTTAATCTTCATGGTTTTTAAACCATTTTAATCCTCTTTTGAAGCCGATTCTAACGGTACCAAACATGTTGGGGTTGCGAAAACCAGAACCAAATTAATCAGAATTGTCAAAAAACCAAAACCATTTTAATCCAAGAAGGCCAAAAAACCTAAACCATCCAGCGGCGCCTCTATATACACCCTTATAGAGTGAGTACCCCCCTCGGGGGCCAACAGCAGTTGAAAAAAAATCTTCAGCTTTGCCAGTTTATAAGATTATTTACTAGGCTATTATGCGTAATATCACTGTCAGTTTTGACAGATCTACAGTGTCACTGGGTTTATTTTCCTCAGTATGAGATTTTTTTTTAAAAGTGACCATTCTGAATTTAGGGTCACAAAAGTAAGTTTTCAGTACCCCCGTATGTTATTTCAGTGACCATTCAGAATTTATTGCTTGTGGAAGTCTTGCCAACAAAAACACAAATTGAAACGATACTCACAAATTAATTACCCCCCCCTTGGGTTTCATGTGAACTTTTAGTACCCCCCTTAGGTACCATGCAAATTTTTTTTTACCCCCCCCCCTCCCCGACCACATTCACAAAGTCAGTTTCATTTTAAAGTGGTGGGCAAATCAGGCTTCAGCCTTTGCGGAAGATGTCCGGAGAAAACTTCAAAAAAATTTTTTCATTCATAAACACCTGCTTTGGCCAAAAAATGGCAGGCAAATACCCCAATTACACTGACGCTACAGTAACTGCCAACAAAAGATGCAATACCCACACATCAATTTCAGAAAAAGAAAAAAAAATCATCAAATATGCTCATTAAAACATAGATTTAGGGATGTACCGATATCACTTTTTCATTTCCGATCCGATACCGATTCTGGTATTTTGTTGCCGATACAACCGATTTCCGATACCATTCGGATACCGATACCATTGGTTAAATGGAGAGTAGTGCTACTGATCCGATACTGCTTTTTAGTGCTGGATCGGCACCGATACCGATCTAGAGTATCAGATCGGTACATCCCTACATAGATTGTTTTGCACAGACCTTTGTATTCTCTCGGCCAGCAATATTTTCCCTCGGGCCTGCTGACCCTCAGGAAAAGATGGGCTGGCAGGGAGAATACTCGGGTCAATACAAAACAATCCATGTAATAATATTTTAAATATACCTCCCCCTTAGACATGATGTGAGAAATTAGTACCCCCTTCGGGCAAAACTCCAGGGAAAATCTGGGCAAAGGATGACCAATATTAGGGTAAATCCACTGTCCTGGTGACATCCGTAACTGTTAAAACTCCAAAAATGAGCAACAGCCCCCTTTTGAATAAATAGAGAGTAGCGAACAACCAGTATTTGATGAAATTCACAAGCATAGGACTTTTTCAACATCACAGACAATCTTATAAACTGTAGCGAACTCAATAAAATTTGACAAAATTCACAAGCACTCAGACTCTTTCCATGATTAAAACCGGTCCCAATTAGTTTGACTGAAATTCTGAAGCCAAATAAGAACAACGAAAATTACATTCAAATTTCAAAAATTGTCATTGACAGGGTTTAACTTCTTAAAATATTGACAAACAGTCCTACTGGGTGAATCAAGCTAAGTCAACAGTATCACATTGCTTTTGTACCATATCTTTTTCAAAAACTTGTTCAGATATAAAAAAAGAAACAAAGCAGAGTTGTAAAATATACCTGGATGAAAATTCAGCTGCTCACTCCAGAACTCAGAACTCAGAACAATTTATTTACACCAAGTGGTAATGCTTTTGATTAAACTCCAAATAGTTTGAGTAATCGACATTACAAGTTCAGCTTATTCATATAAAGCATAACACCCATGAAGACATACACTGTGTCTTGGTGGTCTAGGGGGGGGGGGGGGGCTCGGGCCCCCAAGGCTCCCCCCCCCCTCGATCCGCCACTGACCAGTGTAGGTTAGCTGCTTGCAAGTTTTCAGTTTGGCTGGAGTAGTGTGAAGGGTCCATGAATTTAAAATACTATCTAGAATTACCTGCATGTTCTTTTTGAAAATTTGATTGTTATACAATTTTGCATTTGGCTAAAACTTAATTGCACGTGAGTTGTGTGTTGAATCCTGAAACCACTGCCATTTACTGTATAAATTTATAGATAATCTGCAACTTTCTTTTTGGCTTTGAAGTTTTATGGTTTGATATTGTCAAGAAACAACAGTTTCAGTACTGGATCCTGTAAAGCTGTACACATCCAGGGTATGTGCTCTGCAACAAAGACACACAAAACATTTTAATAATTCAGTTCAAGAATGCTTTAAATTGTACTGCATGATGGATTGATGGTGTACACTAAAAGCTACTACGCACTACGCAGTTGTAATTTGCTTCAGAATTTAAAAAAAAAACAACATACAAGCACTTTACACTGCAGTGACAGATTCTGGATGCACTGCGCTATTTAGTACTAGTTTTGAGAATAATTTCAGTGAAGCGACACAAATCATACAATACACATCATCGACACTCAGGAACAATACGCAATATGTATCTCGATACACGTGATCAAGAAAATTGAGGAATAACAAAATAGG
The DNA here is from genome assembly GCA_026936325.1 of Platynereis dumerilii. Lineage (NCBI taxonomy): Eukaryota > Metazoa > Annelida > Polychaeta > Phyllodocida > Nereididae > Platynereis > Platynereis dumerilii. Next base: position 400,125 of record JAPTHN010000132.1, read on the forward strand.
ATATTGCATGGTGAAACGTAAACGTTTATGTGCATAAGATCTAAGAAGCTTAGTCTGACCATTCAGAAATGGCTATTTTCTCTGAGACAGCTCATTAACATATTTTAGGTAATTCAGCTTAAGACTGACACATGTTCGAGAATGGATCTGGGATTAGGCCCTGTATTGAGATATACACATTTCACTTTTGTTTTAATCTGCACTTCATTTGTGCGTTAAAATCTCCAGGAAGAGTCGCTGTAAATTTGTGCGATATTTCACATTTACTCACAATATTAAATTCAGATTAGCTGAGGGGCAATTTTTTGCTGCACCCAGCTGTTAATAGGCCTACAAGTTGAAAGTCGAGTCTTCATTCTGCAATCTGCATCATATCTTGTATTTTGTATTGTATTATGACTATTGACCATGTTGACCATGATATCATAATGTGAATTTTATAAGAACTGCTCGGATTAAAAAAACTTTTCTGATTTTCAAGAGTTTTAAAAACCCGCTTAGAGTGTTCAGATTTGCGATTCCCCATACAAATACTCTGTATGGTAAGTTTATGGTAAGTTTAGGTTTGAGACATTTATACACTTTCTCAGAAATATTTATTGTTATTGGTTTATGATACCGTGACACCCTCTTATTCTAGATGAAGTGGTACATATCTTAAAGCTTTTACTGTACCTATATTTCTATGTCTGAATAATGTACTTTATTTTAGATATTACTAACAGGAAAAATATAGTCAGTCCTTAAACTGGCTCCCTACACTATGACTATCATTGGGTTACGTTTGCGTCATTGCAACACTTCAAGCGGTTTAATTTGTCAAAAATCCGACTCCCTAATTGGTCAGATTACAGTAAGTCACTGTGTTGGCGACGACTGTCACAATTTTAAATTATCCAAAAATTTGCAAAAAAAAATTAGAAAAATTTAGATGTCAGTCATAATCGTGACATTTGTCGGCACTTCATTATCCTCCTTGTAGGATTCATAGTGCCCTGAGAGCAAAAATATCCACTTTGCTAAATAAGGGGTTTACGCCAGAAAGGTGCCTAAAACTAGTTTTCTGCAAGGCGGTATGTACCGGTAAAAACCAACTTGCTAACCCTGATTATTGTCTTTAGAACTGTGTAAAAATTCAGGGAGCTGTCAGGGAGCCAACTCAAGGCGCTAGGTTCTCCTTCACTCAAAGATCTACCAAGGAGTTGCAAAGGAGCCTCAAGGAGCTGCCAAGGAGCCAGATAGAGGGAGCCAGCTAGGTTCACCTGACTGAAAAATATGCAATTCTGAACATTGTTTGACAGAGATTCAATGCCAAGAATAGGTTGTGATAAATACAAAAATAGAAACCGCAATATCCAAAAAATTCCCAAAATTTTTTTAGTTCAATGAATTAAAATGTTTGTCTGACTTTCCTCCATGTCACTTTGCTAAACGTTTTCTTAAAACCCAAAGGTTTTGTTCAGGCTCAATGTGTGGAATTATTTCAGAACTTTATTTATTTTACCTGTATTGAGCGAGAAATGATTATTATAAAGAACTCCGAGGACCAGCCCACCCCGACCCCCCCCCCCCTGGATAATACATAGTCAACCCGAAAGCAAATAGGTTCTCAGTTAGATGACTTACCTTTATGAAGGATGAGCAGTCCTGCCAGATGGGAGTAATTTTGTCCATGAACAACTTGCAACTCATTGGCATTGCAAATCAGAGACAGTTTGGTGCAAAATGTCATTGAATTTTCACCCAACAGACGTGGTTCTACAGAGATGTGTCATGTTTTAACAGGTGTACTCCTTCTCTGTTTCATCAAAATCCAGTAATAATAACATTTTTTTAGTATTCCTGTTGTGTGACAGTTTGAGCTGTCAAAAGAAAGGGTCATTGACCTTTCTCTTCACTGTCAGACGTGCAAGAGAGCATTACATCCCAATCTCCTTAAACATTTCAGCTCTCATGACTTCAGTATGTGCAGCATTCCTCCAAGACCCAATATAGAACAGGTTGCGGCACTAAATAAGTAAATGTCCCAAGAAAACTGATGCATGTGAGCCTCACTGCAAGCAGCATGCTGCACCCTCGATGGCGCCGCATGAACTGTCAAAGTCTGATGACGTCACTACTAGTGTTAACAGCGCTGAAGTGCTGTAACAATGCCCTGCATAAAATAGTTCCTTCTTCTGTGGCATGAATTTTGTTTGAAATTATTTATTTCAATTTATTGAATAGCCTTGCTGCAGCACTTTGTAGATATGCAAATGACTGAAAGAAAAGCAGGCATTTTTTCCCCTCGATATGGGTTTCTTAGAATTCGCCCACTAATACAAACGTCACAGTTGGTGTGAAGAGGTCAAACAAGAACAAAAACAACAAAAATGGAGACTGACATCATTTCGTAGGCTGCAAATTCAGAAGAATTGACAGTTAGGTAATTATTTCCAGTTATATGAGATTATTTTTGACAAAATTTTGTGCAACTTAGTGTAAGGAATTTTCGATTTTTGGCCTCAGATGGAAGATCCAGTCCCTTGAAGTGGAACGTCTGCAAAATTGATCAAAAGGTCATTTTTTGACCAATGAAATTCAACTGAATGTTCAGTTCAATGACCATTTTCTAGAAAGGTTGACAATTAAAAAATAAATCCCTACACTAAGTTGCATAAAATTTAATTTTCTCCCATTTGGTTTAGGTCTTGGGCTCAGAAACTGCTGGTAACTTCTTAATTTTGCAGCCTACGAATCAGTGTTGAATTGGAAAAATGGCTGTTTTTAGGGTCATTTTTGCAGATTTTTTATCCAACTTTTTTCACATTTTGCACTGATATCGTTTCACATGCAAACAGTTTTGCCTTGCCAGTGAAAAGATAAGACATTTGGTTGTCCGAAATTGTAACTGTCATTTGTATTGGTGTGATATGCACAGGAAGATGCTGCAGCAAAGTTGTCAAGCTCATATTTTTTAGGAAAAAAATAGTTCCAAATTTGACCACAGGTGGCAGGGCAATGCAAGACTCCACGCTCCCCTTAAGATATCCTGTTTCCAGTTATTGTAATAACATATTTTGTTTCATGTTTTATCAAACGGAGGTTTTTAGATTTTATCATTATGTTGCTTACTATACTTTTCATATCTGCTTGAAGATGAAATTTGTTCTCATGAGGATGACAAACTCTGTTACCACAATGTTAAATTATAGAAAATCAATTGTTAATCGTCAGTGATGCCTTTATACACAATTAAATGTATTTGATAAGATATTTTAAAGTTTCACAATATTAGCCTTTTTGTTAGTCATTCTAACATAATATTATTATGTTAACTAATCGTCAAAACAGCATCTTTTGGCCAGTTTTGACACTTCATATTGACTGAGCGATGGCTGCTCATCATCAATAGAAGTGGCATTTTACTGCCTTATTTGCTGGTGCAGGACACTTTCCCTGTGAATCATCAGCCGAGTTGGCTTTATATAATGCTCACTTCTGCATCACATTTCAAGCATTTAAGCTTCTTCTCTCTAACAGCAGAAGGATGATAAGCATATTTCGGCTTAGTCCTGGACATGTCGTTCTTTGATAATGATCCAACAATTATAAAATCGCCTAATAAGAATTCAGATCTGGAAAAATGTACTCAAGAAATTTCTGGACATCTTGCTGGATGGTTCTTTTTTTCTCTGATTTATCTTTCTACATCCGAGGAGAGCAAAAGTCTCTAAAGGTAATTTTTAATCATTGGATGTAGAAAGAGAAATCAGAGAATGCTACAGGAAGTTCCAGCTTGCTTGAGCCTAAAAGTCAGCTACAGCAGTCAATGGTTTGAAAAGAAGCAACAAATCAGTGTCCTAACGGAAAATATGCCGGCATTTTCCCAACCCTGCAGAAAGCCAAGAAATGCGAGTTGCAGACGAGAGAGTTCTCCTAACATTGAAAGGGGTTTAAAACAATGATCTGATTTGATGTTTAATGATTCCTTAAAATTCCCAATTCCCCATCATGGTTAATTCTGAAAAGGAAGATTTCTGTTGACTTTGAACACTTTACTAATTGACGATGGAATTTGAGATCTGCCAAGAATAATTAAAATTGAGCCGAAACAAATTTTTGTCTTACTCAAAAAATTTAGAAGGTTACAAAATTCTAAAACTTTAAAATTTCATTAGAGAAAACTTGTGAGAGCTTCTTGTTAGAGATATATTTTCAGGAGACCAAGAAAACTCTAAGCATACATACATGTTACTGATTTAGCTTTTATGCACAATAGAAAACATAATTTAATGACCAACCTCAATGATACCACCCTTGGATTAAACCCTATTTTTCCGGATAAATTAGAAGTCATTATTTTGTCCCACTCTAATAAAGTTCCCTTTCACTGTTTTATTATTTTGAGGAAAAATATAGGAAAGAATTATAGAATATTCATCAAATTTTCTTAGCAACAATCAGTTTTTGATAACTGTAAAATCAACAAAAATTGTCTTCCTAAGAAAGAACTGATATCAGCATTCTTTATTGAAATCCATCATGTGGATAGAAAATATGACAGCTTGTGCATGTGCAAGTATAAAGAAGGGGGTCTATATTTCTGAGCTACCAAAGTGCTGGCAAGGCTGTTGCATGTACATGCATACAGAGCTGAGCATAAAGGAATAAAGATTTGCAGAGAACGCTGATGTTATTAAGGCTGCTAGAGTATCTCCCACTTCATCATAGTTTCTCTGGGTGGTATCTCCCGGCCAAGTTAATTGAATACGAAATATTAGCCCTCCTATACACTTCAGTGCCCGGAAATTGGCAGCACTCCCAGAAAAACTAATTCAGAAATGGCCAGTTATGAGCCAATGTGATAGAGAGGATTTCTACAATATCGAGACAAGGAGAAGTATTAGACACCGATCACAGTGTCCTGAATCTGATGATCAAACAATGCATCATATCTTACTTTTTGAATGTTGGAAGTCAATTTCAACCTGACCATTCTCTGGCGGTGCCTAAGCTTCACGGCTGAATACAAGCTCAATTTCGTGACAAATAAGTTGTGATTGTCACATCATATTCATGAAGTGATATCATTGGGAGTACATTGTGAGTAATGAGACATTTTGGCAAGCAGTTAATTGATTCACCCTGCAATCTGTACAAAACTATAGAAACAAAAACAGGTCTCCATCACGGCAAATATAGAGAAGGAATGGAAATTCTCACCATTCTGTGCATATGGTTGGCACATGACAGCTTATAAATATGTGAGCACGAATGAAATGCCAATGCACAGGTCTTTATTCAGAAATCAATGTCCATGTAGCAGTGGTGGAGTCTATCTTTCATTGTTTCAACAGTGTTCACCTTCGCTCATGGAATTAAACTTGCCTCTGACTAAACTTGATTTCCTTCTCTTTGAAGAAAAACAATATCAAGAGCTATGACACCCTCAAAGTCTGTCTGATTTCATTTAATTATATTGACTATTTAATTATATTGACTACAAAAATCTTACATTTCATATTATATTTGTCATTGTTATGCACTGCAGGCTTTGGAACTGTGTTTTTTATCCTGATTATCCAAAGGAAAAAATCACAAGAAAATAGTTAAAGAAAGAAAAATTATTATCCTCATTATCAGAATTATTTCTTCCCCTCACAGTGTGTGATCAAAGAATCTGTCAACTCTGAGTAGATTTCTATGTCTGAAACATTTCCCAAAACAGGGACATTAGCAAACCTTTCCCAAAACAGGGACGTTAGCAAACCAGCATAATGCCTCACTAATGCATTTGGCCATTTATTTGTCATGCTAATAAAAATTGTATTTCACCAGACTGTAAGTCCTCTAATCAGGGATGGCATATAGTGCCAGAGGGATTCCAGAAGCAGACACAAGACTAGATGAAAAATGTAAAACTAACTTGATATAGGTTAGTGTTATTGTTGTTTTGTTGGTAAAGAAGTCAAAAGTTTAAATCAACACAGCAAAACAGCACAATGGTGATGTTTGCTTTACAAAGCTGACAGACTTTACAGATGATTTCATATTTGTAGACATTTGTGGAAGAAAATACATCATTTTTCCTGCAATTTTCATTGGTTGAGAGAAGGTATGACACCACTCTCCTGAAAAGTGACATGGCATTTTACATGGGTGACCATGGCATTTTAATCCACTGATCTGCTCAATGGAACTGACTCTAGCTGTTTCAAGTGAGAGCTTCTGTTGGTGTTTCACACATGTTTAGTAGGCCTACACATTCTCAAAGTCTAATACTATGATTATTTTTTTTACAGAAAACAAACAAACACATGCATGTAACATTTTCTCATCCAAGGGCTCTGCCCAGACAACGTGACTACAAATTGCTGGGACCCTGGTTTGATCCATATTATGATTTTCTAATGAATGTTGGCACCATCACTGGATCATCCCCCTATTCTAAGGGATAACTCAGAATTTATGACTGGGGGGGGGGGGTTGGGGAGTTTTGATGGAACTTTCTGTGAAACGTGATACCCCACTTTGGTTTCACAAATATTTATAGTACCACAATTTTCTTTTGTTAAAATTTCATTCGATAATTAAGCATGTTGTGAAAAATAGGTATCCCCCTTGAAACATGCGTGAAAAATTGGTATCCTGTTGGGAAATATTCACATTGCCCCAAGTCATAAGAAGCATGTGCAAAAGGTGGTTCCCACTGAAGTAAAACTATAGAAACTACCACCCCCCTCGATCCACTCGTAAAATTTAATTCTGAATAGTCCTTTACTTTTATCACATACAATGCTTTTGGTCAAGGTATGATAATTTAGCTTTCAGAGATTTGAAACCATTCAGAGTCGGCCTGAGACTGATTTAATATCAACTGAAGCAATCAACTGTAACACAGGAGTGTGAAATACAACAGTTCATGAGGAAATGTAAGAGTTCATGTGGATTGCGGTTTGACATACACGTGTGAACAACTGCCACAATACCAAGTTGGCCTTTGTAGCAGTTTATTGGTTGAAATTATGACATCATATTTCCAGCCAACATCACTTGCTTGGAACAAACTGAAAAAAAAGTGACACACTATGTATAGCTTGGCCAATCACCTGGCAGGATTTTCTGATGTCAGATCAAAAATTTTGCAAAATTTTCTGTTATTTGACTTATGTCTACAAATATGAAATCATCTGTAAAGTTCTGACAATTTCAGCGCTAATTGTGTCACTACAAAAAGTGTGCAGGCACAGTGAATACAGGTGATTACTTTCAATTGTTGCAGAATAACAGAAATGTTACCTTGGACTCTTTACCGTGGTCAATTCGGCTGATATCATAAATAAAAAGATAGGCAAATGAATAGAAAGATAGGCATTATTCCTGCACTACCCTCCAAAAGTTTGAATACACCTGGAAAAGTGAGGTTTCTTTTAAAAATACTTCATTTTGAATGGAATATTTGTTTTATATTTACATCAAACAATATCAGAAGTCACATTGAAGTCACAAGTTGTCTTTATTTTGTCATTTTAGGTTGTTTTGGTTGAAATTTATGGCCTTTCTCGATATCCCAAATTATAGTGTTTTATAAAAAATTGTCAAAGCCCAGTTATCAGGCTTGTGAAATCGAATCATATTTAAGTGTTTCGACAGTTGCAACAGGATTGTAACAGTAGTTTTAAACCCCAAAAAGACAGTTTAAAAATTGGACAATGGCCACTCAAAAATAGGAAATTTTGATAATTTCGGGTCCCTATCAAGTATAATCATAGAATGATATGTGAAAATTATTTTATTTGAGTTGTTTCAGCATTGTTTTGACCAAAAACTAGCCAAAATCAGTATTTTTGTCCAATTTTCAAAGGCCATTTTCTGGTCTGAAACCACTGGTAAAATGATCACAAACCAGTGGAAGTTGAAAAAATGATAAAATGTCATAAATATGGAAGGCAACTGTGTTTTGTTTTAGCTTTTCATAGAAAATGATAAAATGGGATATCAAGAAAATTACATAAATGTATACCAAAATGATCTAAAACCATGAAATATGGACACTGTATGGCCTGAATGTGAAAAGTGTATTTTCAGCTATATTCCTTTAATTTTTCATAAAGATCTCTTGGATATTGTCCGAGTGACACTGCTTTTCGTTATAAATCCCACACTTTTTTAGTATTTTGCTGTATGTTTTAATGTAATGACATAAGATTTTGAAAAGATCATATAGTTCGAAAATTATGTTGGATAGCCCGCCTATTTCTTTTTACGTTGGAAAGCTTTCTTTTTTAAGAACTTTTTGGCAAAGTTTCATGAATATCTCATGGATTTTAGATTTCTTGCCAAGTGTGGGATTCAACTTTAAGTGATAGAATGAAAAAAGTCTGATTTATCCCCATAAAAACTGCAATTTGCCAAACAATCAAGTAATTTGATCTGTATATAGGTTTTGTCGGTTTTGAAAAATAATATCTATCTGTCTGTGAAGGCACAAGTATATATGTTTTGTAAATGTAGAACAGTGTTCCAAGTGGTTCTCAGTGTTCCGCGTGGTTCACATCCTTGACACAGAAAGAGTCCTAACAGTTGCATAGTCCTCCAATCATATACACAGAGAAGGAATCTAACATGGACGTTTTCATACCAGCAGTGGCGTAGCCAGAAATCCATGAGTGGGGGGGCCAAGGGGGGGCCAGGGTCTGGACTAGGGGGGCCAACCCTTCGCGCCATTTTTGCGCCGTTTTTGCGGCATTACATGGATACAAATTGACACAGAGTTAACGAATGACTTAGCAATGTTGACCATCTTATCTTATGTGACTGATAAAAAAAATGACCATACATCTCATACTTTCACTAAAATCAGTTTTGACCTATCAACAAATAATGACACAGATTCTATGGTTCCAATATTAAAAGTATGACATCTCATCAATTACCATGAGTCACAAAGAGTATCTTTCACAGTGAAATGGTCCTCTTGTTTTTTGTTGTTGTTTTTTTATAACTTTCTCAGCAAGTTTGAGTATATTCCTTCTAAGAATGCCCTCTTCTCTTATATATATTAGGTCTAAATCGAAAAAATTATGAAAGTCCTTTTGATGGATATCTACCCAACTCGTCAAATAGGCCTAGAAGGTAGTAGCAATTTGTGCAAATGACAGAAAAACAAAAAAGGGGAAATTCCATGCACATATGAAAAATTTAGCAGTTTATACACATCACTCTGGTAAATCAGATCTGTTTAATTAGAAAACTTTCAAAGGAGCATTATTTCTTTAACTGAGCAATGGCGACGGAAAGATCTCGGCAAAACACCCTGATTTTAGACATTGCATGGAATCTCTAGATACATAGGTAATACTGGAAGAGGGAGTAGTCACCCTCCCCCAAAAGAATGGGAAGCACTAAGATTCGGGCAAAAGGCAAAACAATTTGGGCAGATAATTAAATAAACATAGTTAACAATCCATATTTTCAAAGAGATTTCTTTTGGAATATTTCAAAATCTAGATCCTGATATTCGGGCAAATGTCGCTCATCCCTAAAAGGTTTGCCTGCGGTACACATATTGCTAGATAAATTCAAATAAGGATATCAAAAATTATCAAATGCCTCAGAACTTTTCAAAGGGCAACTGTCATTCTAGAGAAAATTGACTGTAAGTGAGCGCCATCGAAGGCCACAACTAGGGACGGACATGTTCAAGCGATTGTTGCTGCTCCTATAATTTTTTTTAAAATTTTCAAATCTCAAATGGGGGGGCCAGTGGGGGGGCCACTTATCAATTTGGGGGGGCCCTGGCCCCCCCAGGCCCCCCCCATAGCTCCGCCACTGCATACCAGAGGTATTGGATGTGAGCCAAATGAAAGTGAGCCCCTCCATTTCTATTGTTATGTAAATGCATGTTTGTAAACATTCTGTAAGAATGAAGGACACATGCAGCAGTTACCCCTGAGACTGGAGCAGGGGCAGATCAGTTCTTGCAATATGTTGCCAATTTAGAGATGGGATGGCGATGGAAGGTCTCACTTCCTAGCCTCTGCTGATTCTTATGCCAGCAAAATAGACTTCTCTTCTCCCATTTCTAAATCTACTACGGGGCCAACACATTCATATCAAAGGGGGAGGGGCTTTGATGTTATTGAAATGAATAATACTTGCTCAGTTTCGGAGAAATAAGCCCCCCACCCCATTTTAAAGATAGTCGCTCTCTAAAGTATATTGAGGGTCATTCCATGTCAGATCAACAAGTGGCTTCCACCACCCCGTCTGCGGAATTGACTGTAAAAATTTATGTGTTGTTTGATGTCTCAAAAGATGAACTTCCTGAAAATTTCAGCTCAATCGGTCAATTTTTCATGATATGGCTGAAGTTTGAAAATAGCTCAATTTACCAGTTTT